>CP139506.1:147702125-148129667 GCA_021014915.2 Artemisia tridentata subsp. tridentata
GAATCTTAACTGAATCATAACTCCAAATCAATATATGGCATATGAGAACCCTTACTGAAAAAGGGCAGAGTATCTGTACCTTATGACGAAAGCACAAATAGAACAAAGCACAGAAACAAGGAACGGCTCAAGGTCTCTCCTTCTTCACACCTAAAGGATTAGAAGAGAATTACAAATGATTCTTAACTTCATGTTTAGTTTGTCTTTTCATTTTAGGTAGTTCAAGGTTCATAAGGTTATTATGGTAGTTTTAATCCTTTAAGGGTTTATTAAGTATTTAGGATAAGTTGAAGGACCAATTGTGTAATTATCATAAGGTTAGGGTACAAGTGTAATTATTGACAAGTTACAGGTTCTTACAAGTTTAGTCCTCTAGTATAATCAAAATAACCATATAGACCCTCAAATGTTTGAATGTAAACACTTAACACTTTTAAAACAACAAAATGCACTTTTCAGGTTTTAATCATGTTCTGGACCTGTTTTATATAATTATAGAATCATAGTAGAACTCCGAATTAAAATCTACAAAAATTCACAGAGCTTCCTCAATATTCCTAGTATTTATCATAATTTTTCCAGATTTTATTGATTTGGTTTGGTACGAATGAAAAATCCATTTTTACAACCTGTCCCAGAAACATGTCTGATGGAACACCCGATAAGTTATCACTTCATTATCCCTTCAGAAAAATTCACAAAAATATACAAAAATTCCAGATACTAATAGACATCCCAAAGTTTACCCAGGTCAAAGGGCTCTTTCTAACTCGACACGGTTTGGAAACTAAAATTCAAAAACCCGAACGGATTTTCCAGACTTTTAAACACAACTAGACACATGATTTTCCAAAAATCAAAAAGTGACCTTACAAGCCTCTAAAAATTACAAACTAAATTTCTCCAGGTAGCTATTTCATTGAACTACAATCTAGACTCCAGAAACATAAAAATATACGTTCATATCATCAATCCACAGCCGGTTAAAGTCGACTAAAAATTCAGCTCAGAATCAGTTATCACAGAACCATGATTATCTTAGGGTTTTCGTCATGCAAATCATTTGTTCTTGACACCAAACGTTTTTATGTGAGTCCATACATATTTAGGTCATTCAAAACAGGTCTTAACACAATCAAATTCGAATAATTTCACCACAAAACTTCTGGTTCGATTCATCATAACAGTTTTTAGGGTTTCTTATCTTATTATTTTATGTGTCATGATTTCCATTCCATGATTAAACTAGGGCATGAATATATGAACAAATGACGGAAAAGTGATACAATACCCTCGTAGATCACGAAGAACACGAACACAAAGGATTAAAACACCACACACAAGCTTCTTTCTCCTCCCTTTTCTTTTTGGCCGATCGATCAAGACAAAACAAAGGAAGATTAGGGTTTTTGGTTAAGAATTAATTCATAGGGGTTTGAGGCATGAAGAAACATGTTACCTTAAGATGTTTGACACACAAATGGAACAAAATTCAAGCCTTCTTGGTCTCCTATAAGTCTCGACAGCAGCAGAACCAAAAGACAGCAGCAGAATTTGATTTTAGGGTTTTCTTTTGAGTGATATGTGAAGTTCGGTGTATAAGGGGGAACCAAAAAGGGCTTGGGCTGTTTTGGGAGGTTTGGGTCGTGGGTTTGGATGAGGGGAGGGCTTGGGTCGGCCTCTAAGCCTAACTCAAAGTATCCATGTCCAAGTTTCAATATCTCCCTCGTTTCTTACATACGACTAACACGTAACTATTTTTAGAACGAAATAAATATATCCTTGTTGAGTTTTCGGTTCAAGCGACTAAGTAATGTGTTACAAATGTTATTGGTAGCTCGTAAAATTATATTATGGTGCCTCGTAATCATTTCATGTCGCATTTGTTTCGTTTTCTTACGTTTTGTGATTTATTTGAAAGTTATATGTGTTTTAATTGATTTTCCAAGTATGAGGGCATTTTGGTCTATTAATATGTTTTAGATTTTTGGGTTTTACAAATTATAACTTTAAACACTATAGATTCACTCAACCTTTGTGTTGACTTTTTTAAGCGTGTTTATCTCAGGTAACTAGGAGTATGGCGATGGCACGAAGTGGTTGTGGACTTTCTTTTTAAAAGAGTGTCCACTTTGTTATCATTCAATGAATAATGTAAATTTTATAATGTATTTTCCGAACCTCCCTCTGGGACCTATCTTATGTACTCTGATATTAAATAAATGAATGATCACAATTTTTATTTAAAAACGTCTCTTTTCGAGTCGTTTTCTATTCTCATGACTATGAACCATGAAGTAACACCCCAAGCTTATATTCCGCTGCGTATCCCAAAAATGGGGGTGTTACATACTTTGGATTCAACAGACATGTTGTCTTGGGGTGCTTTTTAGTCTTCTCTCCACAGCATCCACATTTCCTTTTCAGCTTAGATATTTCTTCAAGTGCCATTTCTCTTCCACTCTTTCTACGTGCTTCTTTAGACCAACCTTTGTTTGAAGCTTTGGTTGGATTTTTTACCACCTTTTTTTCAGGTTTCTCAACTGCATATATATCCTCAACCACATTCTTAATTTCTTTTTTCCGCGAAGGAGGTTTAGGCGCTTCATCCTCAATTTCTTTCTTGATTGATTTCAATTGTTCCACAAACTTTCCTAACTTGCCTTCATCTTTACTCAACAAATATAAACACTCGTCTACCACGAAAGTAGCCTCAT
The DNA here is from genome assembly GCA_021014915.2 of Artemisia tridentata subsp. tridentata. Taxonomy (NCBI): domain Eukaryota; kingdom Viridiplantae; phylum Streptophyta; class Magnoliopsida; order Asterales; family Asteraceae; genus Artemisia; species Artemisia tridentata. The sequence continues at coordinate 147,704,843 of CP139506.1, forward strand.
TTGTTAATTTTTCAATTGGTTCATTTTTTTATCCATACATGTTTGTCTTTCTTCTCAATGCAGGTGGTATTATGTCCCTCCTCCGACGCCTCAAAATGTACTTTTCCAGGATCATTTGAACATCACGGTTCTTCAAAGCACAGAATGCGTGTCGACATAAAAATCCGAATCGAAGAAAATGCCTACAAGTACATTCCACTGACCCGTCTTCAAGAGAACGCAGAACCTTTTTGCAGAACAGAAAGGAAAGAAAATTAAAACTTTATTAATGTTGGAATCACATGTGATTATTGTGAAAATCACATGTGATTTGTTATATTAGATGATAACAGCTAAAAAAAATTTAATAGTTTCAAGTAAATTTACCTTGTACTCTGGTACTTTTTCACATTCCTGCACCTGTTCTTCTCCTTTTTCTTTATAAAGTGTCCTATAAGCAGCCGCATTCCTATCTCTAACCCTAAGCATCTCACAACCCTCTTCCGTTTTAAACTCTTCTATTGTGTAAGACCAACAAGCTTCTTTAATTTCCTTTTGAACAAGAAGAAATATGGTTCTTGTATATACTTTAGATGCATGGCGTTCCATATTTAACTCTGTATAAAGTTTTGGAGCAGAGTCAAATGTGTTAAAGTCCATTTGTTCTTGCCTATACCTTTGCCTCTCTATTGCTAATTCGAAGCACATCATGAAATTAACTAATGTTGACCCGTGATTTGTGAAATTTTTGAAGAAAGCATTTTCACTCTCAGACCTTGAAGTAGTTCTCATCAATCCAAACAATGGTAAGTCAATAAAATGCGCTGGTAGTCACATTTCTCAAAGTCTAAACATCTTTTTCATCCATTTGTGGTCTTGCAATCCGAAATCTTCAACCAATTTTGTCCATTTTTCTTCAAACTCCAATGGTTCCATGAACATATTCCACACAATCTTGTTCAAACACTTTTTGACATCAGTTTCATCGTAGATTTTTTTTACAAATCTGTAAACAAATTTCATGTTATTCATGATATAAACAAAAGTGAATCACATGTGATTCAATGTGAATCACATGTGATTCAAGTGATAAATCATAAACAAATTTTAAAATAGTATATGAATTAAAATACCTTTGCTGGAATTTTTTGGGTGATATGCCACATGCATAGTCTGTGTTTGGATTCAGTAAAAATTGCTTCAATTGCTAACTTCATGGCTCCATCTTGATCCGTTACAATCATTTTTGGTTGTTTTTCATGTGCACTCATGAATGATTTTAATAGCCATGTGTAAGCTTCTTCATCATGTTTTAGAATCATTCCCGCACCGAGTGTCACACACTTTGTGTAATTATCTATCCCAGTGAATGGAACAAATACCATATCGTACCTGAATATCACAAGTTTCACACAAAAATCTCAAAAAGAATCACATGTTATTTTGTTAGAATCACATGCGATTCTCTCAGAATCACATGTAATTCATGAATGTGTTAAATTTTAATAAAGGTGTAACAACTTTGAATACAGACTTACTTGTTAGTTCTGAATGTGGCATAAAATGATACTATATCTCCAAACTCCTTGTAGTTGCATTTGGCAACTTCATCCGCCTAAAACATGGCAACCAACTCACTATTTTCAACCTTATAATGAAATGTAAAGTTCGGCACATACTTCTGTCGGTTTTCCATTTTGTCTAATAGCATTTGCGCATCGCTTTCACCTATGAATGCATTTATATCCCTTTGTTGATTCTTAAAATCAGAACTTGTGCAATGAACATATTGAGTGCCACCTTTCATGCTACAATATAAATGGTGTGCCCTTGTTGCACCAGGTTTGAAGGTTGAAGCTTTGACAACGAACCTTTTTTCCGCTTGAGTCATCTTCCTTTGTTTCTCTATTAGATGCTCATACTCTTTCGGAATCATTAAATGATTGTGCTTAGCAATGAATTTAGTTACTTCATACTCTCCAGAAACTCGATCTAAAGTGATAAATATTCGTGCCTTACAACCTGTTATCCGTTGTATTGTATTTTTGACTTGTTTATCAATCTTTTCTAGATCCAATGTGTTTATATTTATGTTTTTTGGAAGCCCTTCCCTATTACACATAAGGTACTTACTTTTTACCAAACAACTTCTTGTATTTTTTTGTGCCGATTTTTTAACTTCAAAGCCTGCTATTTCAGCATATTTGTTGTACATTTCAATACATTCCTCTATCGTATTAAACTTTTTCCCCTCAACAGGTAAATAAATATCGTCAATAACAGGTTCCCAATAAACTGATCCTCCAAGAGTTTCTTTATGTGCACATAAAGTTGGTCTTGGTGTCATCACAGAATCTATTTTACAGAATCACATGTGATTTACAAAGCTAGGATTACACACTATTTATTTAAGAGCAGAATACATGTGATTTTTATAACCTTAAAACCCTAAAAATCAAAATAAGTGATGAACTCAAATAAGTACATTTTATTACCATCATTTATCCTATTTATTTGACTTGTTTTATTATATTATCTGTGAGAATTGATACGTTAATGTTTACTTTTGTAATTCTCAGGTAAAAACAAGTATTATGTGAAACTTGGCGATTTTGGACCAGTTATGGAGCAAAACAAGCAAGAAGTTAAGAGTCTACTGAAATGTACAAGATCAAGACCATTCTGCTCCAGATACGCCGCATCCTACTTATTATATACGGCGCATCACTATCAAGATTTCATAAGATATAATCCAAGACGGCAAAGGACATGTGCCGCATACAAGAATGGAGTTACGCCGCATCTTCTGGCGGTGTACGAATATTCCTGAATATATTAATCTTGGACCCCACACGAAGTTAAGTCAATGCGCCGCATCTACTTATTCAATGCGCCGCATCTAACCCTCAGACCGAAACTATAAATACCCCAAGGCCAGACGAATTTTGAGACTTTTGGTTCGGTGCAACATAACAAGACCAAAGACAGAAGAAACCCTAGGCCGAATTCAGACGAAGTAGCAGCACAAGACACACCCTAAACGAAGATACAAGAGCTGTAAGAAGGTCCTGCATGTATTCAATTCATTAAGTAGTTTTGTTTTATTGTATTCGTACACTTTAATTTATCAGGATTGATGGGCTTGTGTCATTGATTTAATCATGCACTTCAACTCCCCTTAAAATTGCTTTCCCATTAATTAAAGTTTATATGTTGATGTCTTTGGTGACTTTTATTAGTGCATTGATAACCTCTGTGTCTAGCTGAGCATTGATCGGGTCGCCATGCCTCTGTCCTCGCCTATTTATTTTATCGCCTATGCATTCTATCGTCTGTAGAAAAGTAGGAAGAAAGGGTAAGTAGGATAGACATAAGTAATCATTAAGGGTTTACTCGCCGATAAGATTAGAGCCAACGAGAAAGGATTAATTACATACACTTCATATAAAACTAGCAATAAAACAAGTGACAAGCTACTTAACTATCAGAACAGGTCTTCTTATTGTCTCAAGTATCTATCTGTGTACGTGTGTGCTAATCGCTGATTCGTGCCTATTAGTTTAGTTTATATTTAATCATAACCAAACCGTGCCAGTTTCTCAGGCTGAAAACCCCCTTGCGTTAGATTAGGTTGTATAGCTAACTTAAGATATTAAAATACTGATTAGAATAACTAGGTAATACGTTCCACTCTTAGTGACCGACACTCTACTTACCATTATATTCATACTAACCGGGTACACTGCTCGTTAAAGTGTGTGTTTTATTGATAAGTCGGCTAAATATAAATTTAAAACTTGAATACAACTAAAACCACAACGACATACCGTGGGTATAAATTAGAGCACAACAAACACACGCATCAATAAGCAACAAAATAAGCTGAATAACATGTGATTTACTTTAAACCCCTAAACACTAGCTGAATCACATGTGATTTACCTTAAAAACCTAAAAATCTAAATAAGCAACAAAATAAGTAACAAACTAAGTTGAATCACATGTAATTTACCTTGAATAACAGCTATATTCTCTTCCATAATTTCAGCATCCATAATCTCATAACCACAAGTTGAACATCAACTAAATCAGAAACAACCACATGATTTTCATCGACCGCAACTTGAACATCAACTAAATTTGTTTCGCTTAACTGATTACTATCCATTTGATGATGGTGAATTGACGGTGATGACGGCGGTTGAAGGTGGTGATGGCGGATTGAAGGTGGTGACGGCGGATTGAAGGTGGTGATGGTGGATTAAAGGTGGTTATCGGTGGTGATAGGTGGTGGATTGAAAGTATTTTTGTGTGTGTTTTTTTTCCCTAATTTTTTTGGGGAAAATATGAAGTTTATTTTTATTTTTTTTTTTATTATTTTTTTTAATATATATATATATATATATATATATATATATATTATATATATATATATATATATATATATATATATATATATATATATATATATATATATATATATAATTGTGTGTGTTCTTTTTTGCCCTTCAAGTATAAATACATGATTTGATCTCAGCCTTTGGATCAAATTGGATTGCATGGTTGAGATTGGTTCAATGGTTCTATGACAAATGGTGGTTCTTTAAGGATCTCAACTCCTTTGCACATACTTGTAATTTACCAATACTATTCTTTTTAGTTGTGATATTAAAAAAGAGATAATTGCAAAAATGCCCCGGTTTCTCAAGGCGTGAGACTATCTAGTCGGAATCTTTTGTGTTTGCTTTTCTAGAACAGTTGACTTGGCAACTTGAATTTAGCCAACCATGTGCCACCACTTGTCCGACATGAAGACCGGCAGTTGCCCAAAAAATACACCAGTTGCCCAAAAATACACAAATTGTCCTACCTTGCAATCCGTAAAGTCACACTTGTCACTTGTAGATTTTAGTTACCCAAAAAGTACTGGTTGCCCTGGTCTAGAAAAACAAACACAAAAGATTCCGTCTAGATAGTCTCACGCATTGGGCAACCAGGGCATTTTTGGAATTATCCTTTAAAAAAAGTAAAAAAAAAAAAATTTTAATATATATATATATATAATATAAAAATAAATAAATAAATAAAAATATATATATATAAAAAAAGATATATATATATAATATATATATATATATATATATAATATAAAAATAAATAAATAAATAAAAATTATTGATGGTTTACGAATGTAAGACGTCCTTCGTGTACTGTGATTAAATTTTTTTGTTGTGTCAGGATTTGCAATCGAATTGTAAATTACTATTCATTTTCTTTGTTAGAGCTATCAGGAAATCTGTATTTTGTATTAGCCCAATTCTACTAAAAATCTCATCTCAAATGTTAATCCGTAAATTCCATCAAAAAAAAAGTTTTTTAGTAAACCCTTGGTCACTACAAGAGATTACAAACTTAGGCTTTGTCAATACACTTTACTTAATTCATAGACTTCTTCGCAATAATCAAAAGTAAGTTGCGGAAGTTCAACATGATTCATCCGGTGAAAACAAGACGTGTCTTTAAGAATTTAAGTAACTCTTAACTACATGTTCGGAATAGTTAGGTTGGTGAGTTATCGACATCTTCATGGTTTCTATACATATTTGACCTGCTTCATCCAATTACCCATAATAAAATTTTCATTTTGAGAGTTAAGGTTGTAAAATCTATGTAAAACGTAACGAATTTTAGCTAGTGTTCCTTTTGAGCCATAATCAAACTCTTCTTTTGACTAGACTATGTAAAAATACGTTTGATATTGAAATTCGCAATGAAAATCCTAATCAAATCATAAATTTATTAAATGTCACTATCATAATATGAAGGTGTCCATGCACATTTGGTCTTTATCTCTTTATAGCCAAAGAATAGAGAAAACCTCATACTATTTGTCCTAAGTAAGAAACGTACTTCATATTTTCCTTATCCTTTTTTTCAGCAAAAACTTATATAGTCGTAAAATGAAGAAGACCAGTGGCAAATCTTCTGTCGAATATTGTGCCACTCTATTGTGTAAGAAATACCACATATTTGACATTAGCACAACTATTTCTATTCACTACAAGAGTTTGACATTTTTCATTAAATTGGTTCAATTGAAAGTAATTCCATTTGCAACAGAACAACATCCGGTTTCGATGAGAGCTCATAACAATTTCCCAAAAACATGATGCTGTCCATTAACTCTGTCGTTGACCTTCGTGTACAAGAAGGAAAACTTCCACGTAACGTTGATATATATATATTTTTTTCAAGGATGGATCCGTGGGTAGGAGTAGAATATCGTTTATATGGTGCAAAGATGAGATACAAGTAGTCAGTGTTCTGGTAAGAAAACATTTCTTTATGAATGTATCTAAACGAGGTGGTAAACCCACGCTTCACGGCGGGTAGTTTGGCTATTAAGTAGTGTATGTGTTGTTTGGTTTAATTTTTATTTGGGGAAATTTTTAATTAGCCACAGAGCGCATACATACTATAGTGTATACAAAACAACCCATGTAAAAATGAACATATCATTTCTGGATCCCATACTTTTCATTAACATACAGCGTTCATTCATAATCATAAGTTTGCAGGTTTCATTACATGAAAGGAATCTACATACTAAAATTGCAGTTTCGTAGTAGCTCATCTTTTATTGAGGTGAATATAAACCTCTATAATTGGAAGCTTGTCTTTCCATTCTTTGGTCCTCCTTATCGCTGAGGTATTGAGATAAATCAATAACAGTGGTACAATGGTCCTAGATGCAGGCGCTAAACCTGATACAAATGCAACAAATTTACCATAATAAACAAGTCTTAACATTCTTCAACCAAAGAAAGAATTGGAAACCTTAACTTGAGTTCTTAGTAGTAGCAGCCATTGTGTAAATATCAAAATGCCGAGTCCAGTAATAAGTACAATTGCAGCAATTCCAGCTTCCGCTATGGATGCTAGTACTGGACACATTGATTGAGGCATGATAATTGTGTCTAATATGCTGTGCATTTCTGGATCATGTGAGTTTAATTCAACAATAGATGAGGCCCAGTAAAATTACGTCGTCAGGTTATATTCCTGCAAGATACATAGTTATCATTTCACTTTCCTATTTTTATGTAAAACCTAAAGAAGTTAAAAAAAATAATTACTTTAAAAGGTAAAATAAAGCTCCAACCTAGAAAAAAAACTTTGTTTAGATGTAGTATGTTAAAGCTTCTATATTTAAAACGTTACTATGGAATCATTCATTTTTTTTTCTAAAGCTAGAACTAAGGTAACATGTTCCACTATTACAAAATATAAAGCTATAGCTTGCAGTTACAACTATTAACTACAAAGAGTTGGTAAATAACTTTCAGTAACTAAACTGGTAACTACATCAGAGTATTCACTAGGGCGGGCGAACTAAGGGAAGATTTCTATTAATATAGAAACAGATTTAGAAAATGATAAATAGGTACCTAGTTACCATGATTTTCTTCTTCAAAAAGAAACAGAAACCAGGTCAACCCAACCCGCCTGACCCATTTTGACCCGAGGTTTTTTTTTTTTTTTTTGTTTTTTTTTGAATTCACCTGATTTGACCCAAACAATTTTTTACTTGTTCCCGACCCAACCTGATCTTGTTAACTGGTATTTGTATTTTGTAACCTGTTCTCGACCCAAGCCGATCTTTGTGAACAGGTAACCGTGGACTTTGTTGATGAACCAAGGACTTCGATGCAACATGATGTGTGACTCAATCTACATGACCTATCCATTTTTCATCGATATCATTAAGCATATAAGTGATTTCAAATTTACCTTGTTTGTTAGGAATATAAATATTCATATGAAGACTCGGTCACCCCGTGTACTCATTAGCATTGAATAGCTCGTAGGATTATTAGTTTTAAGTTAATATAGATTAGTTATTAAAGAACTCGTGGAGTGGGTCAGGTCTTTACCCACTGTCAGCTCGCTCCATAGCCCACTCGGGGCACATATGCTGGCACTATAAATACCCCTCTCCACCTAGGGAGAGGGTTGGAACTCCTTCACATTTAACCTAATACAACTTCCATTTCTCTCTCTAAGTTCCCATTTCTCCTCTTTCTCTCTCTATACTTTCAGCCAAATCTTAAGTATATGTGTGTTATATGTTATTGAATATGCTACAATTGGTATCAAGAGCCATGGTTGGTTCTAGTTATTGCATATTCACGGATTTGTGTTGAGATTTTGGCGCTTTTGTGTTATTTTTGTGGGTCGTATAGTTTAGCCAAGAAAATCATTGGTTTTGCTTTGTTTGTGGTTCAAATCGTTAAAACTTAGTACTTTTGTGTTCACATAGTTCTCTAGTTTAGTTTCTTGGCATTCTACGGTTGATTTGGTGTGTTTCTTGGAAGATCTAAGGATTTTCTTGACTGCGGTTTGAGTTTCTAACGGACATTCTTCGTTGCGGTTTGGTTCTCGGCAAGGATTCTTGTCTGCGGTTTGTGTTTGTTTGGGTAATTGTTAACTGCGGTTTGGTGTAATACTCTGACTGCGGTTTGGACTTTAACTATAAAGGGAAACACGACAAAAACGTACTGAAAGTGACGTTTTGTCCTTTTGCAACTGCGGTTTGTGATTCCTTGTCTGTTGCGGTTTGTCGGTTAGTGTCAGCGGTTTGACTTCAGGTGTTGCGGTTTGACTCTTTGCGGTTTAGGTCTTTGCAGTTTGACTCTTTGTGGTTTAGATCTTTACGGTTTGACTCTTTGCGGTTTAGGTCTTTGCGGTTTAGGTCTAAACGTTTCGGTTTGCCTTTGGTTACTGCGGTTTGGGAATTGCGGTTTGGTACTCTTGTTCTGCGGTTTGACCATTGTGGTTTGTTGAGTGTAATTGCGGTTTGGGTGTTGCGGTTTGATACTGAAGTAATACTTTTAGCGGCGGTTTGACTCAAGTAATCCAATCACGGTTTATTCTTGATTTTAGAAAATTTTGCGAAAGATTCGATTTCTCGGTTTAAATCAAAGAATTGTAAAATCCCGTATACTTTAAGGCTAGCATAGCAAGCACTGCTTCTGATGACATTCAAGCTGCCGGGTCCGATACCCACCCTCCTATGCTTGATAGGACGGATTATGAGTTGTGGGCACAAAGAATTCGACTCTACTACTTGGGAAAAGAGAATGGAGTTAACATTCTCAAATCCATTGATGAAGAACCCTTTCAAATGGGCACCACGAGAGATACTATTACTATCGATGAGAATGGAGCTGTCACGCTTGGAATTGACAGGCCACACACTTACAATGATCTTAATGAGGAAGAAAAGAAGAGGTATGATGCAGACATTAGAGCCTCCAACATTGTCATTCAAGGGTTGCCCAAAGATGTTTACAAACTCATCAACTTCAACACTGAAGCAAAAGCTGTTTGGGATAATGTCAAAATGCTTCTGGCTGGATCATAACTTATAAAAGAAGATTGTGAGTCATAGCTGTATGATGAGTTTGAGCATTTCAAGATGAACCCGGGTGAGAACATTACTGACTACTATGTGAGATTTCACAAGTTGGTGAATGACATGAGAATCAGCAGGATGACAATGCCAAACATTCAACTCAACTCAAAGTTTGTGAACAACATGACACCTGAATGGGACAGGTTTGTTACTGCAGTGAAACTTAACAAAGGATTGAGAGATACAAATTATGAACAGCTGTATGCCTACCTACAACAACACGAAAAGCATGCTGCTTATGATCGTCTGTTGAGAGAAAAACTCAATCCAACTGCACCAAATGATTCACTTGCATTTGTTGCAAATGTTCAGCCAATCAACCAATCTTCATCTAATCAAGCTTATCATCATCCCTATTCATCACCATCTGCTATGAATCCACAACTGGATTCAGGGTACTATCACACCGACAAAATGATTGATAACCTCACCAACCAAGTTTCCTTACTTGTTCAACAATTCGAAGCAACACTCCCTCAAACTAACAATCAACTCGGAACTTCATCAAACCCACGCAATCAGGCAAGTGTGGAGGATGGAAGAATTGTGGTTCAAAATGTTCAGAGGAGGCAGAACTTGAATCAAAGGAACATAGGTCGAGGTAATGTGCAGATCAGAGTAGGGAATGCAAATCAAGGGCAAGGGAAGCAACCCAAGTGTTACAACTGTGGTGGACTTGGACACATTGCCAGAAACTGCAATCAGCCAAAGCTTCCACAGAAATCTGACTATTTCAAGGACAAGATGTTGTTAATGCAAGCTCAAGAGAATGGAGCAGTGTTGGACGACGAAGAGTTGTTGTTTCTTGCTGGCGATGAGGGAAATACTTTTGATGCCGATGTGGACGAGCAGCCAGTTCAGGATCTTGCACAAAATGATCCAAATATCTTCCAAGCTGATTACTGTGATGCTTTTGACTCTGATGTAGATGATGAACCCACTGCTCAAACGATCTTCATGGCTAATCTGTCCTCTGTTGTCTCATCACCTCAACAAGCTGGTCCCTCCAATGCATCTGTGATTTCTGAGGTACTAAAGCTTTATGACACATATAACGTGGCAGATGAACGGAAGATTCCCAACGAAGTACAACAGACAGATGTTGTTGAATCGGATACTGTTGACATGGGAAATAGTAATATTATTCCATATGAACAATATGTGATTCACAACAAAGTGTCTAATGTACCAGGTTGTGCATCTTCTGTTAAAAATATTGCTTGTGTTGTAGATAATGCTTGTGTTGTAGATAATCTTGTGAGTGGCATGAGAACACTATGTTTGTCCCTGATGACACCTTGACCACTAGACTAAACATATATAAAGATCAGGTGGCCATATATGAACAACGTGCTAAATTTGAACTTACTGAACGTGAGCAGAAAATGGAAAGTCAAATGCGTACACTTATAACAGAATGTAATGTAAGGGAAGAAACATTGAAACAAGAGTTGAATTCTTTGAAAAAACAGTTGGATCAGACTGTTAAACAAAAACAGGAGGTCCAAGAGCATGTAAATACACCAAAACAAGATTTCAAAGAAAAAGAAACAAAACTCTTAAATGATTTCTCCAGACTTAAAACGTTGAAGAATAAGCTTGAAAACAAGTTGTACACACAAGACCTGACCAGACAAACTGCTCAAATGATTATAAAGCACAAAAAGTTGTGTGATAAGCATAGTGAAAGTAATGTAGGTGAACCTAAATTAGCTCTCCTTAGGAATGCTAAAGTAGCCTAACCTGCCTTATATGATGCAAATGTGATGATTATGCCTGGTCATGACCCACCTGATGTTTCATCATTATAAGAGAGTAATGAGATAGAAGTGAGAAATTGAGAAAGAATGACTGAGAAAATGAAGGATCCCAAATGTAAAGCCAATCGAATCATAGTCAAACCCCATGATTACTATGAGGAGAATCGATTGACTATGTTTGCACCTCAAAAGAAGTTAACACCTGAACAAATATTTTGGTCTTTAGACATAGAAAAGAGAAAGGCCGATGAACTTAACGATAAAACTCCATCCCTTAGGAAAATTGCGGTTGCAACAGTGTATCCTCTCAATACACCTAGGCATTTAGTTCCCTTAGCTCTTCCCACATAATGTAAAACCATAATTAGCATATATGTACTTTGTCAACTATTTGCTGATTTTGATAAAACATGTAAGAAGAGAATTACACCAACAGGAATTACTGAGGGGGAAAGGGGTTTTGAACAAACAAAAAGGTGTTACTTAACTGAGGTCATTCCATTCTTTAAATTACTCAAAGAACATTTTGAAGGGATGCAAAAAAACTCTTAAAACTGAAGTTAATGAGATGAAAGTAGTGTTTAAAGATATGGAAAATGAGGTAGCTCAAAATGCGATAGAACTTAAGAGTCGTGAGATTGAGAGAAAGAATATTCTCATCACTAATGAGAATTTGATTGCTAGATGTATTGCATAGGATATATTTTATACTACTACTGATGCTGCATTAACTGCCTGTCAATTTCATGAGTATTCTATTGCATTGAATGTTACCCAGAATCGTATTGTTGAGCTTGAGGGGGAGAATTTGAAATTGCAAGAAAAAAAAATTCAAAATGATGACTATGATAACATGGTCAAGCATTTTTTAAAACTAGAGGTTGATCATCTTAATTTGCAATTAAAATATCAACACTTAGAAGAAAGATGTAAACTAACAAATGCCAAGACATCTTTGGATGCTCCTGAATTTGATACATATTTTGAATTAAGCAAACGCGATGAAAAAATTCAAGCTCACACTAACACGATTCGACAATTGAGGGCTCAAATTGCCCAACTAAAGACAAATAAGAGTGATGCAATTGGCACCCATAAACCATTGTCCTTAGATTCTCAGAATTTTCAATATCAAGACACCATCAATAAGTTACACTATGAAAATGAATGTTTTCGTGCTGAAAATTCAAAAATCAAACAGCATTACAAAGAGTTATATGACTCAATTAAAGTCACACGAAACAGTCACAATGAAAAGGTAACTTCTTTGTTAAATGAAATCGAGAATCTTAAGACTCAGGTGAAAGGGAAAATGCCAATTATCACTCATGATAATGTTGCTCCAAAGGTTTCTGCTTGTAGTAAATATGCTGTTGATGTTGTGCCTATTCCATTTCCCCTTAGGAACAATAGGTCTGCCCATCAAGTATATCTCAATCACCTTAAGGATAGCCTTGATACCCTTCGTGAGATCATAGAAGAGGATAGGATAGAAAAACTACTTGATAGTGCAGTTGTGGATGCCTTCTTCCTCACTAAACGGTCTCAGAAACTTCTAGAATATGTCATTGGCACAGGTCCTAAGATTGATAGCAAAAGAGATATATTTGTTGCATCAACCTCTACAACTAAGAACAAGCATGTAACCTTTGATCTACCACTGAGAACATCTGAACCCAGCACATCAAAATCAGAAAAACAAATGACAGTAAAACAAACTAATGTTCCCATCATTACTTCTAAAGGAGTAAACTGTGACACCAAAGCTAGCGGGTCAAAGCCTAGAGGCAATGCAAGGAAAGATAGGACTGCGCCGGCTAAAAGTGGTCACGAGAAGAAAGTAGAAATCCAACCTAGGAACAATAAGTTTGCAATGAATGGAATGAATCGTGTAGATTTTAGTATTAAAAGTACTGTAATTAATTCGAATTCTAATGCTGTCTGTAAAACATGTAATGAATGTTTAATTTCTGGTAATCATGATGATTGTGTTGTGTCATTTTTGATGTCTCCTGTACTACCCCAAGTTAAGAATGTTAGGAAAACTGAAATAAGTAAGCAAATTTGGAAAGCAACAGGAAAAACGATTGCTAATGTCGGGTATCAATGGAGACCCACTGGAAGGAAATTTACTTTAGGAGATCAGTGCCCTTTAACTAGATTGAATAATCATAAAATAGTGAAGGTTAAGGAATGGAAGCCAACTGGTCGAATTTTACCTTTAGTGACACAATGCCCTGCAACTAGGTTAACTGCAGCTTCTAGTGTAGTTTCCACTGTAAATGCAGTAGCATATGTGAATCCTGTAGTTTCAGAATTTGTGTGTGCTAACCAAACGGACCCCAGCTATACGTGGGGATCCACATTTTTCAGTTATCCATCGTTGTCTATTTTCAAATGCAGGTCGTACAAATCATCCTTTGGTATTTGGACTCAGGCTGCTCAAAACATATGACTGGGGATCGCTCACGGCTCAAGAATTTTGTGAAAAAGTTTATCGGGATAGTTAGATTCGGGAACGACCATTTTGGGGCAACTATGGGTTATGGAGATTATGTGTTTGGTGACAGTGTAATTTCCAGGGTATACTACGTGGAAGGGTTAGGGCATAACTTGTTTTCTGTTGGTCAATTTTGTGACTCTGTTCTTGAAGTTGCATTCAGAAAACACACATGTTTCGTCAGAGAGTTGGATTGTGTTGAACTTCTCAAAGGAAGTCGTGGGACCAATTTATACACCATCTCTATTGAAGAAATGATGAGGTCCTCTCCTACTTGCTTGCTTTCAAAGGCCTCAAAGACTAAATCTTGGCTTTGGCACCATCGTTTAAACCATTTAAACTTTGGCACTATAAATGACCTTTCCCGCAAGGATCTTGTACGAGGCATGCCCAGATTAAGGTTTGAGAAAGATCATCTGTGTTCTGCATGTCAACTGGGCAAAAGCAAGAAGCATACTCACAAACCCAAAACTGTCAATACCATCATGGAAGTTCTTCACACCCTTCACATGGATCTATGCGGACCAATGAGAGTGCAAAGTATCAATGGAAAGAAATATGTTCTTGTGGTGGTCGACGACTACTCTCGGTTTACATGGGTAAAGTTTTTGAGAACCAAGGATGAAACTCCAGAGGTTATCATCAAACTAATCAAGCAGTTACAAGTAAGGTTGAACAAAACTGTCAGAATCATCTGGACGGACAATGGAACTGAGTTTGTTAACCAACAACTCTGTCAATTTTATGAAAATATTGGCATAACTCATCAGAAAAGTGTTGCACGCACTCCTCAGCAAAACGGCGTTGTTGAAAGACGAAATCGTACTCTAGTGGAAGCTGCAAGAACTATGCTAATATATTCTAAGGCTCCGATGTTTCTTTGGGCAGAAGCAATTGCTACTGTCTGTTACACCCAAAACCGTTCATTGATACAAACTTTTTACAACAAAACTCCTTACAAGCTGATACATGGCAAGAAACCAGATCTTTCCTTTCTTCGAGTGTTCGGTGCCCTGTGTTATTTGACAAATGACGGTCAAGATTTGGGAAAGCTAAAGGCTAAAGCAGACGTAGGGTTCTTCGTTGGGTATGCATCAGATCGCAAGGGATATAGAATCTACAACAAAAGAACCCGACAAATCATGGAAATGATTCACGTGACATTTGATGAGCTGACTGAGCAAACAGCTCCTCGACAAACCGGTTCTGGACCCGCACCTAATCTATTGACACCTGCACCAATTAGTTCAGTTCTTGTACAGAATCCTACGCCTGCAGTTCCTTATGTACCTCCCACCAGTGAAGAGTTGAAGAAGTTATTTGATCCGATGTTTGATGAATACTTTGAGCCACCAACAGTTAATACTACAACGGAAGCTCCACCTGTACCTCCTGTTGCTGATGCTCAAATTCCACAAAACTCAGAAGGTCCATCTGTATCTGTCTCAATCAGTCAAGATGCACCATCTGCCAGTCAATCGCCCTCATCGTCAAATATTCAATCTTCTTCGGTACAGCAAGGTTCTGCAGAAGACAATTCTTTTGACGTGAATCCTTTTGCTCCTGTTGACGATGTTCCATTTGAAAATGTATTTGCTCCTGAGTCTTCCACTGATACATCTTCTTCAGGAGATCACAACACGGCAACATCAGTTCAATACCCTCAACCACACGATCATCTCAGAAAATGGACCAATGATCATCCAATTGACAACATCATTGGTAATCCTTCTCGTCCGGTATCCACGCGAAAGCAACTTGCTACTAATGCACTGTGGTGTTTCTTCAATTCCGTACTATCCAAAGTCGAGCCAAAAGACTTCAAAGAAGCCATGTCCAAAGACTATTGGTTTAATGCTATGCAAGATGAAATTCATGAGTTTGATCGACTTGAAGTATGGGAATTAGTGCCTCCTCCAGAGTGTGCAATGATTATTGTTCTGAAGTGGATTTTCAAAGTAAAACTCGATGAGCACGATGATGTTCTAAAGAATAAGGCATGACTTGTAGCAAAGGGGTATAGACAAGAGGAGGGCATAGACTTTGAAGAATCGTTTGCTCCGATTGCTCGAATTGAAGCCATTAGAATCTTCCTCGCCAATGCTGCCAGTCAGAATATGATAGTCTACCAGATGGATGTTAAGACAGCATTCTTGAATGGTGACTTGAAAGAGGAAGTCTATGTCAGTCAACCTGAAGGATTTTTGGACCCTGATCATCCTACTCATGTCTATCACTTGAAGCAAGCACCTAGGGCGTGGTATGATACGTTGTCTAAGTTTCTTCTGGCAAACGGATTCTCCAAAGGTGTTGTTGATCCTACGCTATTCAACAGGAAATCGGGCAAACATCTACTTCATGTTTAGATATATGTAGATGACATTATCTTTGCCACTTCTGCTCCTAGTGAATGTGATCGGTTTTCAAAGGAGATGAGCTCTAAGTTCCAAATGTCGATGATGGGACAAATGTCATTTTTCTTAGGTTTGCAAATTTCTCAAAGTCCCAAAGGCATATTCATTAATGAATCCAAATATGCAAATGAAATATTGAAGAAGTTTGGATTTGATTCAAGTGATCCTGTTGACACTCCTATGGTTGAGAGATCAAAGTTGGATGAAGACCTCTTTGGGATCCCGGTTGATCAAACTAAGTTTAGAAGCATGATTGGATCCTTAACGTACATCATCGCTAGTAGGCCAGATCTCTTGTTCTCAGTATGTATGTGTGCTCGGTACCAGTCCAAGCCCACCAAAAAGCATCTGGAAGAGGTAAAAAGGGTATTTAGATATCTTCAAGGCACTGTTCACATGGGTCTCTGGTATCCTAAGGACACCGCACTGGAACTCATGGCTTATGCAGATGCGGACCATGCGGGGTGTCAAGATACTCATAAAAGTACTTCGGGAGGTGCTTAGTTTTTAGGGGAAAAGTTGGTTAGCTGGTCTTCTAAAAAGCAAATGAGTACATCTATATCTTCCACAGAGGCTAAATACATTACCATGTCTTCATGTTGTGCTCAAATCCTATGGATGAGATCACAACTATCAGACTATGGTTTTGCATACAATAAGATTCCTCTGTATTGTGACAACAAAAGTGCTATCGCTCTTTACTGCAACAATGTCCAACACTCCCGATCAAAGCACATCGATATCAGGCATTACTTCATAAGGGAGCAGGTTGAGAAATGGATTGTTGAACTCTACTTCGTGAGGATGGAGTTTCAGTTGGCTGATATCTTCTCCAAGGCACTTCCAAGAGAACGGTTTCAATTTATTCTCCCGCGACTTGGCATAAAGAGTTTGACACCTGAAACCCTCAAGTGTCTTCAAGAAGAAAAGGAGGAGTAAAGGATTTTCTTCACATATCCTTGTATATATTTGTATATATCTTATAACAAAAAGAAAATAGAAAAATATAAAACCTATAAAAACCATAAAAATTAGAAAAACAAAAAATACCAAAAATAGTTCTTCTAGGCATGTCTTCTGTTTATTGATAACATTTATGGTCCTAGAAATGTCATTCAATAATGACACGGATCCTTAAATGAAGCTCGAGCATAAGTTATATTAACTGGTTAAAACATGTCTAATCGGCTTGCAGTTACTTCAGACTGCAACCCGTGCATTATTATGGGGAAAGTATGTCGCCAAAAAGACGGTTGTTCCTCCAACTGGGTGATGTTCACCTGGGCATGGATTACTTTATATCCATGTTTCTTCGATTTGATGTACGTTTCAGTGCATCATTCCTTGTATAAGAAGAGAAGTCTTCTTTACATCGCAAATACTTTCCAATCTACAATTCTTCAGGAAAGTATTTGTATGAAAACTTGGTGGTACCATGATTTTTGAATATCAATCAGAATTGAACCATTAGAAGATGGGTCATCGATTGAGGGGGAGAGTGATGATTTTCAAAATTCTATATCATCAAAACAAGTTACTTTGTACCAAATAAGCAGTGAATTTTATGAAACTTGTTGCTATGTGTCAGTGTATGATTTTTGTTAAATTCAAAATCTTCCAAACTTATCATACCTGACACTAACATTCTCCCTCATTGATTGAGGGGGAGCATCGTAATGTTCCATTATCAGAATATATGTTAAACCTGACCACATTTTCTCCCAAATTTTCTAAACATATTTAAATCAATTGGGATCACAAATCTTAAATTGTTTGAAATTTTTGATCGGGGGAGAGAATGTGATTTAAATATGAAAATCTGATAAAAATGTGATCTTTTGGACTCAAGTGTAGTCTCTCCCATATGTGCTAAACTCTTTTGTATATCGATGCATATATTGAGGGGGAGCAAATGATTTGTGATGGCAATTGTGGAAGAACACCAAAGACCGACCACTTTATTTAATGTACTAGAGTTATAAGGATGGTAAGTTTAGGTATAAGTTCCCACGATCCTGCCAGAGCCGGAGGGATCTACCCAGGGACAATCCACCAGTTAGTGTAGAAGTCCTTAGGTATGATTAAAAAAAGGAGACAAGTGAATAAGGGAAGAGTGCCGACTGAGATGGAGCTAGTACTGGAACAAACCTAACAAGGTGCTAGTGATGAAGTCTCGGTAAGCGCTGAAGGGGTTGAAGAATGAAAAAGAAATGTAAAGATAAAGGGTGAAAAGAAAGAAGCCCTCCTTAAACTCTAGGCAGAAACCGGGTCAATATATATGCTGTCAGAATCACTTAGTTGATTGCTGACATTGAAGACAAGTATCATGGACCCAGTGATACGCTGTACAACCCTTCCTAGCCACTCAAGGTCCCTCAAAGGACTCTTGTTTCATTTGTCATGGAGATCAATACATTTCTATCGTCTCTCTCACTCCGAGTTAGACGATATTGAAAAGGTGGCAGTCCTCTCTAGCCTCCAATCACTAAATCAAAATGCACTATTGAGTCTAGAGCCAAGAGATCATCAATAAATCTCATTAGGACACACTTCCAATATGCTTGCTGTTTCATACACTGTGAAAAGTAAGAAAATATATGCTAAATAGTCCTACGCATTATCCTTGTGGTATTGCCAGAACATCCGAGTGATACGTAAAATATTCACAATGAAGATGGAAATCCTTCTAGAGCCAACATCAAGCAAGTTCATGGTGGGTGACATGTGAGATCCTTCATGGAACAAGCATGTGACAACTGGAAAGAAACGATGGGGCGATTCTCATTTGAATCAACCTTGTTCCAGGAAATGGATTGACGAATGCTTTTGGAAAACCTTTCAATGTGCTCACCAAAATAAGTTTCGAGCACGTTGATTGTGAAAATTTTCAAACAAAAGTGTTTATGACAGAAATGTGATTCAATGTATAAAACCCTCGTCGTGTTGCATAAAATGTTTATCCAGTGACATGCGAGTGATTTTTTTTAATCAATTTCTCATCAATCAGTAGGTATTCAATTTACTGATTCACTCTACCATGCTGTCTGCTTTGAGACGTTCCGGTATGAGAACATGCTTGTATGACAATTCCAATGTGAATTTGTTGGATAAGTCTTTACAACAAGCTGGAAATTCCTTTCAAGGAGAATCTTCTTTAAAGGGGATTCTACCTGATCACAGGTCGGTCCTCGCGGATCCAAAGGTTAATCCAACCACACCAAATGAATGACAAAGCCATATTCGTTCTCCAACTTTATTGCTAACTATTTTATTTCAGATTCATATAAAGATGGTGATGGTGGTTCCTGATTCCAGCAGAGACATGTCAATCCACACTTCATGCTCACACTTCCAATTCATTATAAAAGACATGATGATAGCTGAAAGACCTACAACACAGCTTCCGCAACTCTGATAGTATTTATCATGATCCAGAAAAGTGTGAGCATGCAGTCCTATGGTCACAACAAATCACATAAAGGCAATATTACTACAGCGAATGAGCTTGGAGATTTACGGTGGCTGATGATCTCAAAGAATGCTTAAAGAACACAACTTCACATGGAGACGATGCTGCAACAAGATGACTAGAAGACTTATGTTGGATGATATCATCGAAGAATCTTCAAAGATCATCCAAGACAAAAGATAAGCCTTCAAAATAGTTTAATGCTAAAAGCACAAAGATCAATGACGTTGAAGAATTAAAGACTTCGAGCTATAAAGTCAAGTTCAGAGGATAGAATGCTAGAATTCAAAATGTAATTTTCGGGGTGACCTCCCTTAGGGGGAGATTGTTAGGAATATAAATATTCATATGAAGACTCGGTCACCCCGTGTACTCATTAGCATTGAATAGCTCGTAGGATTATTAGTTGTAAGTTAATATAGATTAGTTATTATAGAACTCGTGGAGTGGGTCGGGTCTTTACCCACTGTCAGCTCGCTCCATAGCCCACTCGGGGCACATATGCTAGCACTATAAATACCCCTCTCCACCTAGGGAGAGGGTTGGAACTCCTTCACATTTAACCTAATACAACTTCCATTTCTCTCTCTAAGTTCCCATTTCTCCTCTTTCTCTCTCTAGGCTTTCGGCCAAATCTCAAGTATATGTGTCTTATATGTTATTGAATATGCTACATTTTTCTTTGACCTCCCTTTTCGTTGACCAGCAATTGCATTGTGCCCTTTCATTGACCTGTATGGAAATTTTATTTTAGATTAAGCTTTTTCGTAAAGCTTAGTTTATGGTTAACAACATTATTGGGAAATCTATACTTTATAAAACAATCAATACATTGTGAAAATAAATTCTTTTTCAAGCCATGGTTCATGAGATTTATGTCTCACAAAATAGCATTTAACAGCCCATGAAGACATTGATTTTTTTTATCGAACGTCTTAGGCTTGTTGTTACTTATATCACCCACCATGTAATCTGTGTCGCGGTGTTGCCTGAGTATACAATCCAAGAGTTGTTACAGAGCTGGGCAACAAGTGTCACATATGAAATAAGTTCATACTGTGCCATCATAGCAAGGATTGATTTTATAAAATATCAATAAATTATTAACATAATTGGTAATCTCTAAGATGTTATCCACATTAATTGATCATAAAACATTAGGTTTATCTTCTGATTTGTAGCAAATGAGATACAAATAAATGTGTTGAGCAAACATTTTTCTTAAATGTTGCTCGTATTTCAATCGAAATAGGTTGAGTCTGTGTTTATCATTCAAAAGCAGTGTTAGTTAACTACGGGATCTCTTATATTATGAAGCTTTATTTTGTAAAAAAAAAAAAAAAACTTATCTTCTTTTGTCTCCTCATGATGAAGATCGTTCGCACCGACGAAGCAACACCCAGTGCCAGAATTGTCGTGAGAAACATCAGAAGTAGCATGTAACTATTCGGTTCCCTATGTCAAAATATGGCATATCTGTTAGTACCCAAATCCACTGTGAGTACTTATAAATTCAAAATTCTTAAAGTGTGCTTACCACGACTGCAGAACGTCTTACTCTCCCAGATGTTATCCTTGGTTTCAGATTCTCATGGTGATGTTATTTTGGATGTATTGTTCTGTATATGGATGCAGGTTTATAAATATAAAATGCCAACACATTCTTACTGACATAGGAAAAGCTTCTTTCCATTCTGCACGGAATATACCATCAGCAATAAACTTCAATTCTGCTGCATCTTCAACATACTTCTTCTCTTACTCAGGGAATTTAGCATTCCATTCTGTTTCAAGAGCAACACCCTCAGGAGTGTGGTGGCTCCAATGTCTGCAAAGGCGAAAGAATAAATTCAAAATAAACAAACGTTGTTTCATAATTATATTAGTTCCAAAAAGTAGCTACAAATTTTAGTGTGAGAGGTGGCAAGTTTAAACGGGTTTATTTAGGTTGTTATGCCTCAAACCAGCCAACTGTGTATTGATCACCTAAAAAAACTGAGAGTAAAGTGTTTCAAGTCAGTGTGACCCATTTTCACTGATATACTCCTTCTATTTTTCTATTGTGACATATATCCATAATAAGAGACTGAACTAAACTAATTTCTTACATTAAAAAACTTGATCATCCTATAAATAATATAATCATGGATTTTTTACGTGAATATATGGGATAAGGCAAACATTTCAACGGTTGTAGTACTCAGTTTAGTGAGACGCCTTTCATATCTATTAACTATGTGTTTGGGTGTATAAACCCTCACCTAAAAGGTCTGGACCTTTTTGTGGACCTGAAACAGAAGATTGCATAATCTATAAGATGGTCATAGAAACATAGTTTTACTTTTGGGGTGTTTGGATTACCTTATGCTGAAAAGCATATCCAGTAAAAAAAATCGTACATCAATACAATGCAATTCTTCAAAAATAATTGCAACAGTCTAAGAGTCATGGTTTGCAGGATGGTTGCAGACTCAATAAACCTTAGCCATTGCTCCTCACCTAACACTGAGGTTGTGATCCAGTACTCTCCTGCATTCACAGCCATGTTTATATTTCCTTGGTCCCTGCAGCCCGTGTTTGGTCCTTGCAACGAATTATGAATTCAGAGTACTAAAAATATAACAACCCGAAATTTTCCACGTCAACATTTAATTCTAAACTCTAAGTCATTACTTTGAAATTTATAAGAATACAATTTACATATAACTTTTTACTCGAATCAACGTAAAATTTAGAATACCTTTCAAGTACACTAGGACTTTAGGCTATATTTAGTCTACAACATCCCAATACCTTGTTCCTACTCCGGTTCAAAATTTTAATCCCTAGGACAGTTCCCTTTTTATTTATTTAAGTTTATTAAGGTAACAAACGCTTTTCGCGATTTAAATGAACAATGCACCCGACACTCCTAACAATTATTTTTAATACACTCTCACACTTACTAAATTAATACAAAAGTGCCAAAAATTATTTTCTTACATTTTTATAATCCTTTTACTAAGCCCACTTAATTATATGTATTTAACGTTAACTTCAAAAACTATTAACCAATACATATTTTTAATACCCAATACATTCAATATATATATATATATATATTCGGTACCATATATATATATATATATATATATATATATATATATATATATATATATATATATATATATATATATTTTCGGTACCAAAGAAATACATATTACTCCTATCTTGATATATTTGCCGCCCCCCCCCCTCCCCCTTAAACCATATCAATTCCTAGTCAAATTTTCTACTAATATAATTACTAGACAAGTAGCACAAGACAAGGAGTTGTAAAAACCATTTTGGAGGCTTGACTAGAAGTCTTGTCCTCCCCCTCCTAGCCAAATTCGGCCAACACCATCACCAAGTCTCCCATAATTGCTTATTGACTAACTATTGAAAGTAAGACTCATTTGCCATATAAATACATGATTCTAGCACCCTTTTACTTACATTAGCACAAGAAGAAAAATAAAATATATCACTTACTCATTCTCCCATATAATTCGAGCCACCAAGGAGCAAGGAAATAAGGAAAAGTTGTTTTGGCTAGTTCAAGTAATACTAGGGCACATTGTAAGAGTTTAGGAGTATTGGTTTTGGGTTAATCAAGTAATTCATCTTCTCATCTCACTAATCGCTTCAATTAAGTTATCAAACTAATTTTTATACCTTTACACTACTTAAAGATGAGCTATTATATTCCTAGAACTATAATTGCATGTTTACATATGTATTAGTATCACTCTTGTACATGTTTGGAAAATATTCATGAACATATCTAGTTGACAACAAGTTACAATGTCATAAGCTTACATTTCTATGAGTTCTTAAGCTTCCTAACACACTTGATAATAATGTGGTAGAGTTAGAGTAGTTGTGAGGTGATTGGAAGTGATTTGGAATAGTTTAAACACTAGAAAACTACACTTTGAAACATTCTTAAATGAAGCTGTCCCATTTTGCCAAATCTGGAATAATCAGTAGGATAGGAGTAATTTTGGGCTAGAGATTCAGAAAATATACTCAAAAACAAAAACATGGCCGCTTGAATGGATTAAAACGGGCTTATAACGAAGGAGATACACTAATTTTAAGTTAGGCGACGAAAACAATTTTCTAAAGAAAAGCATGTTGATGAGGGTTTTTCAAAGGGTGAAAATAGGCATTTAAAATTAACTAAATATTCTGAGATACTAAAAATATGTTAGTACCCTTAAATACGAACTCGGGGATATAAAGAACTTACGAAACAGAGCTAAAACGACCAAGATACATTGATTTGAAATATGACGAAATCTGACCAAAACCAACAGCTCAAACTGAGAAACTTTCCTAAGTGTCAAAACTGTTTTCCCATGAGACAATGTTTAACCCGATTTTTCTCATAGATAGAGTTCGTTATAGAAAAATGACACCATGAAGTAAAATAAAGTTCACATGGCCTAGATTCCAAAAAGTTCAACCGTTAGTCAAATGGATTTATAATGAGTAACTTATGACCTCTCAAACTTCCCCGAAAACTGTCCAGAAACTATAAAAACAGCCTGACCACCTAACTTTATGGCCATAAAAATATGGGATCGGGATCCGAATGGGCTAAAAGTCAGTGTTAGCTTTTGTAGACCTTACTACATACTTCCTTAATCCACTGAGTTGGATCAATAACACTTAGTAGAAACTGTTTTACGACTAGCTTTACTAGGCCACTTAGTCATTTTCAGGAATTCAACAAAGTGTTAATTATTGACGTAAAACTTTATTTTTCTCAAAATTCACTTAGAAGACTATCGTAGAATGTTGTTAAAGCGTAACGGTGATTTTTCTAAAATATTTATTAGTAAGATAACCCTACCTAAAGTACGAGACAAACTAATTACGCGTTATATCCGAGGTAATTTATACTTAATAATTGAACAAGTTGTCATAACTATATTTTTGACGTTAAATGTTGCAACATACATGTACAAGTGATATAATAGCATATGAACTTGCATGCACGACCTTGTTTTCAAACCTAAGTCATGGTACTTATTTAGGTTGCGATTAGAGTTACCGGACCACTATTCATGATTTACCAAATTACTAATCGAGATTTAATAACTAAGGTGAGTTTCATAGCCCCATTTTTACTTGTTTTACTATTGGATTTGAAATACTTGGGGTGGGAATACATTGCTTGTTTTTACATATGGATACAAGTGCATTAAACATTTATTGATTGCTGATGCGCGTGATGTGTCGTTGCGGTTTAGCAGTTTTAATGCCTACTCAAGTTTTAAATTTATATTTAGCCGACTTATCAATAACACACACACTTAACGAGCAGTGTACCCGGTCAGTATGAAGATAATGGTAAGTAGAGTGTCGATCACTAAGAGTGGAACGTATAATCTCGTTAATCTAATCAGTATTTTAATATCCTAACGCAAGGGGGTTTCAGCCTGAGAGACTGGCACAGTTTTGTTTGCAATTAAATAATAAAATAAACAAATAGGCACGAATCAGCAAGTAGCACACACGTACACAGATAGATACTAGAGACAATAAGAGGGCTGTCCTTATGATTAAGTAGATTGTCACTTGTTTTATTGATAGCTTTATATGAAGTGTATGTAATTAACCCTTTCTCGTTGGTCCTATTCTTATCGGCGAGTAAACCCTTAATGACGACTTATGTCTAAAAGTTATTCCTAAGTGATCAATTTAGAAACAACCGTGGGAGCCACACCTTGTCCCGCAGTCGGGTGCCCGCAAGCCACTAATAAACACAGAGGTGGTCAATGCACTAATAAGTAGTAACCAAAGACATCAACATATAAACTTTAATTGATGGGAAAGCAAGTATTAAAGGGAGTGCAATCTTTCCGTTGTCACATTACACAAGCCACCAATCCTGATGAATTAAAGTTTGCTAAAACAATAAAACAAAACTACTTAATGAATTAAATACATGCAGCACCTTCTTACAGCTCTTGTATCTTCGATTTGGGTGTGTCTTGTGCTGCCTTCTTGACTGAATTCGTCCTTCTCTTCTGTTCGGTCTTTAGGTTTTCGAACTTCCGAATCTCCCTATCTCTAATCTCTCTGGTCTACGGGGTATTTATAGTTTGTGTCTGAGGGAAGATGCGGCGCATCTACTTAAGTAGATGCGGCGTATGTACTTAACTTCGCGTGGGGTCCAAGATTATAATATTCAGGAATATTCGTACACCGCCAGAAGATGCGGCGTAACTCCATGATTAGATGCGGCGCATGTCCTCTTGTATCTTGGATCGTATCTGGTGACATCTTGATAGAGATGCGGCGCATGTTGATAGTGAGATGCGGCGCATCTGGAGCAGATTAGTCTTGATCTTCTTCATTTCAGTAGACTCTTCACTTAATGCACGTTTTGCTCCATTATTAGTCCAAAATCGCCAAGTTTCACCAAATGCTTGTTTTTACCTGAGAATTACAAAAGTAAACGATTAAGTATCAATCCTCATACATAATATAGTAAAACAAGTCAAATTAATAGGATAAATGATAGTAATAAAATGTACTTATTTGAGTTCATCAAATATCCCCCCACTTGAACTTTACTTGTCCCCAAGTAAACCTTAGATTAAATCTCATGAAAATGTATCCTAAAAGATGTTAGGATTTATTTTTATATTTAAGCATGTATTCGTTTATTTCATAATCACACAACTAAACACTTAACGAATTAGAAGTAAAATAAAATAAGTTGATAAAAGCAAATCTAATCGTTCAACTGTCCAGTCGCGACGAATATTCTATCATAAGCTTGGCAAGTATACACATCTCCACCACTAAAGCTAAGGAATAACAAGTCTAAAGCGGTAAAAAGGGTTTTTAGGCTTAAGGGTTAATTATTCTCTTTTCACTATCGATCTCAAATTCCAGAAAAGGCGACAAAATCACAAATACATGATCGAATCCACGAACACGATACTTGCAATTGCTCAAATCCTTAACTCGAATAGGCTAAAGATAGGTCCAAACTTCACCAATAATAATATATCAAAAAGGGCGACAAAATCATAAATACATAGCCGAATCCACGACTACGATACTTAAGATTGCTCAAATCCCTAATCTCAATAAATCAAAGGTTTGGTTGGATAAAGAACAATACAGGGTATGGATAACATTTGGGATATAAATTGGTGTAAAAATAAAAATAAAAATAAACAAAACAAATAAATTAAAATCCTAAGTGTGGTTAATCACTATCCCAACCATCCCATGAATAAGACTCATATCATTGAATAACTCACGCTTTAACACTTGAAACACACGCTTTAGGTAGACACGAATTATACTCAACAAAATCTTAATCAAAGAATAATCCTTAATTGGCATTCCCATAACTGCCAATTCCCATTCAATCCATAGATATAATACAACAAACAGTGGTGATATCGACCACTTACATAACTTTACATCGTTGGCTTAAAATAAACATCCAACTCTTTTTTTTTTTTTTTTTTTTTTTTTTTTTTTTTTTTTTTTTTTTTTTTACTTGAAACATAAACATAGATGTGTAAAATTTCACCACATCACTACAACTTTCTTTCCGGATAATTTTTTCATACTTTTCATAACTTCAGAAATAATGGTAATAGTGAAAGTAGTAAACACACGAAAAATAAACTCAAAAATATACAATATTTACTTTCACTCCAATTTGCATTGTGCAATTTCCCGACCTAACCATAGATAATGAATTACGCACGCGAACACAGGTAATGTAAGGAAACACACTCTGCCTATAGCAATTAACCAACCACGGACTTTAATCTACAGGGTAGGCTAAGGTTTAAGGTGTAACGAAACATTTTAAACATAGGTGTAAGAAACGAAAGGAATGGCTCTGAGGGTTTTTCTAGGGGTATCTTACTCTAAAAATGAGAGTAACAAAAGGGTTTATACGGGGGTTAACTAACCAGTGTAGCTAGTTAATAACACATAACATATAAAGGCTATTTGGTGTAATCCTAGAATTTTACCAATTTAGACAAGTCATTCCAATTATATAAATAATACTCATTATGGTGGTCTCGAATAGTATACAAGCCAAGTTCTAAAGTTTACAAGTCACCGGCACACTCATAGATTTGTGAATTTTGGAAAAATCACAATTTTTGAAAATAACGTCTTGTGTGCAGTTATGCAATTTAGATCTTAAACAAAAACATGCTAAAATTTTTTTTTTAAGTTTGATATATTAAGCACATTTTAAGCATAATTTTTGAAAAAGTTTAGGACAAGTAATTGTTAAGTGTTCTAATTCTCCTATCCCCCCACTTAAGTTAAACAACGTCCTCGTTGTTTGTATAAAAGGTTAAAAACTGGAAATAAAAAGAATTAGAACGGAAAAACTCCCCTGAGATTTGCTCGGTATGATCCTCCATTTGTATATGAGCAAAAATCAACTTCTTGTGGATTAGAACGTTAAAGCTTCATACTTGATTTATCCACAGGAAATCCAGGAAACTATAATACCACCAACACTTTAAAACACACCTAAGATAAGAAAGGTTCAACTTGCATAATACATTAGTAGTTAGGAAAAATAAAACTTAAAAATTAAAACTGAAAATCATCAGGTCAGTCGATGCGCCGTATCTTATTGAAGAAGATACGCCGTATCGAGCCTGGAATAAATACGGATCAGAATAAAGATGCGCCGCATCCTTAACCAGGGATGCGCCGCATTAAAATAAACTGATAAATAGTTTTAAAGTCGAAAATTAAAAAATGCAGAAAAATAAAATAAGATATGACCATTGCAGAGGATGCGTCGCATCTCAGGACTGAGATGCGCCGTATCTTCGTGCGGCCTGGACTGAAAATAAAACAAAATAAAGGATAGGATGCGTCGCATCTGTTTAAACAGATACGGCGCATGTAGTAACCAAACAGACTGTTAACAGTCTGTTGCAAAAACGACTTGTTCCACGGTTTAATCTCTAATGTTCTCTCGTACTCTCGTGCTGAACTTAATGCCAGTCTTCGTCAGATATAACAAGAAACATAACTGAAACATTAAATATAAACATGAGAATAGTTGTCAGTACAATCCAAAATTAATATAAGTAATGTACGGGAAAACGTGTCCATAATGAAAATGCAAAGAGTAGTCAATCCATGGGCTGGTCAGGAGTCACGTCATCTGATTGGGCTCCTGAAGTGCTAGCTCCGTCTGTCCTGGGGCGAACCCTGCGCTCGTATCTGATAATCCCTCTCACATAAGCACCGTCTGGGAGGTTGTGGCTGACCCCATTAAGAGCCATCAACCTACTGACACCGTCGACCAGCCAACTCGTATCTCTCCTCACTCCAGCGAGTTCAACTCTCTGCGCCTCCAGAGCCTCCCTCAATGACCTAACCTCCAGCTCCACTCTCTCGACTCTCTGTCCAATAGTGCGGGGAGCTGGTGCTGGTGCATGTACCTCCTCCTGAGCAGGAGCAGCAGCCGGGGCTGCCTGAGCATCCCCCTGCTCTGGCTCAGCAGGCCTAGGTGGTCCAAGTGGTGCCCAGAAGTACCCATCAATCATCTCTTCAAACATCCCAAGCCTAGTCGCAAGATAATCCGCATCCATACTAGGCAATCTAGCAACATCAACTGGAAGATCACCGGGAATCTCATCACCTAATATCCCAAAATGCCTAGCAAGACGAGAGACAAAATGGCCCCCAGTCATCTGGCTCCTACCATCTCTCCCTGGAGCAACTCGGTGTAAATAATGTGCTAAGAAGTGAGGGATGTTCACCACAGCTCCCCCGTCCATGCTCCGCAAGAGAAAAAGATCCAAAGTAGTTACCTTCTCAGGGGATTGTCCCCTTCCGGCAATAGTCAGGGCAATCAGGCGATGACAAAGCCTCCTCATCGGCTCTCTAATCAGTGTGTACGAGGGAGTGGTGGAGGTAGAATCACCTCCAGATGAAATCTCAACCCAGTAATCTCCCAACTCCCCACGATCTGAAACAACTCTTAAGCTGTTAGCCCAATAATCAGTAAAACCAGGAGATGCCATCTCTGCTGTAGTATGCAACCCAAGAGCAAGTATAAACTGTCCCATAGACATCCTTCTCTCAAAACCACCCAATCTGAATACTAGAGTGTCAAACGTGTCGAGACCGAGATCAGTCTCCCTATAGTGTAAAGTGCAGAAAAACTCCAACATCAAAACCTTAATTAACGGTTCCTCTATCCTGAACAACCTTTCCCAGGCGTAGGACCTGAACAAAATCTGCCCCTCCCCATCTTTGTATATCATTTCCAACCTAGTTCTCAACCTTTCAGCAGCGTTACCCTCGTCAATATTGTTGATGCTGTCAAAATTCAAAACCGGAACACTGAATACTTTCCTCTGATAAAACTTTCTGAGCTTAGTCATATAATCATCAACAACACCCTGTGCTAGTCCCATCGTTTCAAAACGAAGCCACGGGTGTCTACGTGCAGGCTCAGGTAACTCCATCTGCAATAAACATTCACAGTCAGAAAACAGTCTGTAAGTCAGGTAAATGCGGCGCATTGATTAAATCAATGCGGCGTATCTGTATAAAGTATAAGGGATGCGGGGCACTAAAAGGAATACGGCGTATTGAGATGCGTCGTATCTAGATTAATCAATACGGCGTATCTAAAATTTTAGCAATTTTGAAATAGGTCGTTACGCCGCATTAATCAACCTAGATGCGCCGCATCTAAAAGCATATCAGCATAAAATAAAGGGTTAGGCACGTTTTTCAAGAATCCGTATCCGTGACGTAAACTTCCACTAAATATCACAGTATAATATTCTCCTTATATCAGTTCAAATATCTCAATCAACCACAGCTAATTTACCTTCCCGCTAAATATTCAAAATCAAACCCAAAACCTAAATTTTCGGTCGATTCAATTAGTGCCAAATTCGATGTCCAAATCTAAAATTAACGTAGGGGAGATAATTAATTCCAGGTTCTAATCATATCCCTATATCGTTTAAGCGCGAATCGATTCAATCCTATAAACCCTAATTTTCGTATTAATCAAAATTAAATCGAAATGTAACAATTACCTTAGTATTCGTGATTAGGAGAAGGATTAATGCTCGGATTAAAGGCGGATTAAAGAAAGATGATCGGATTTTGAGTATAATTTTAGTGCGTGTTCTTAACTGTGTGTATTTATGCGGCGTATTCCCGTCGTATTTATAAGGCGACACGATGCGCCGTATTAGAAAATTGGGATGCGCCGTATCTAGTTAATTCCGTTGACTAGTCAATAAGTCCTAGTTGGTCAGGGATACGGCGCTTCGGATATTTAGATCCGCCGTATCTCTATGTCAGTTAACGAAATTTAAATGAAGAACGTACCTTGGCCTCCGCAACACAGTTCCTTATACCTCAAATTTGGGTAAAAACGGCACACCATATAGATGAATTCAAAATAAGAGTAATAGGCATAAACGTTTCATTAATAATCGTAATCTTATTGTTTAGTGGATAATGATTTATTCCGAGGTTAGGAACAAATATCGTATTTTTTTTTTTTTTTTTTTGAGCATACAAAATTAAGATTACGAATTGAATCAGACGTATAATAAGGATAATAAAACTGAGATCATAGTGTAGAGAACTTTCCTTTGGGCAGTTGAATTATCGTAGAGTTTACCTGGGATTCTATTTCAAGAATTAAAGAAGTTTAATGTTACCAGTACTGAGTTTTCCTCCACTCTTCCCGTCTTATGTTCGGTTACTTCAGCTAGCGTCTCTTGGTTTGGTTCAGAATGTAATCCTTCTTGGTGATGCTTGAGTCATCATTTATCCTGAAAAATAAACAACTTGCACACGAGAGTAGCGGACCGATCAAAGTAAATATCAAAAATCAACTATATTTATCAAATTATATTCGTCGTATTAACAAAAGTTAATGCGCCGTATTTTCGTTACGTTTAAAAATAAAAGATTTTTGATTCAGTAAGATGCGCCGTATCGACGGAGATCGATACGCCGTATTTGTTTAATAATTCGCAAACTGTTTTTAATTAAAATAATAGATACGCCGTATCTGCGAAAGCAGATGCGTCGTATGGCGTTAACGTTTAGAAAAAATTTTTATCAAAACAGATACGCCGTATCTTGGGGAAAAGATGCGTCGTATTACTTTATCGCTTAGAAAAATTTTCTTGTTAAAAACAGATACGCCGTATCTTGGGGAAAAGATGCGTCGTATCGAATTAATTAAACGCGTTGTATATAAAAATTAAACGCAATACGCCGTATCTGAGAGATCAGATGCGCCGTATCGTTTGATTTAGCACAGTACAACGATAGCAGAACAGAAAAATACAAAAAATAAAAATAAAAATTAAACACACGAAACAAAAATAAAACACACAAAAATAAAAACAAAAGCAAACAAATAACACACAATACAACAAATATGCAAAATAGTACAATGATGCAATTAATCTAATAAAAAGAAAAATAACCTAATTAAAATACTAATCAAATTAACAGATAATAACAATTCACTCCCCGGCAGCGGCGCCAAAAACTTGATGCGCGTGATGTGTCGTTGCGGTTTAGCAGTTTTAATGCCTACTCAAGTTTTAAATTTATATTTAGCCGACTTATCAATAACACACACACTTAACGAGCAGTGTACCCGGTCAGTATGAAGATAATGGTAAGTAGAGTGTCGATCACTAAGAGTGGAACGTATAATCTCGTTAATCTAATCAGTATTTTAATATCCTAACGCAAGGGGGTTTCAGCCTGAGAGACTGGCACAGTTTTGTTTGCAATTAAATAATAAAATAAACAAATAGGCACGAATCAGCAAGTAGCACACACGTACACAGATAGATACTAGAGACAATAAGAGGGCTGTCCTTATGATTAAGTAGATTGTCACTTGTTTTATTGATAGCTTTATATGAAGTGTATGTAATTAACCCTTTCTCGTTGGTCCTATTCTTATCGGCGAGTAAACCCTTAATGACGACTTATGTCTAAAAGTTATTCCTAAGTGATCAATTTAGAAACAACCGTGGGAGCCACACCTTGTCCCGCAGTCGGGTGCCCGCAAGCCACTAATAAACACAGAGGTGGTCAATGCACTAATAAGTAGTAACCAAAGACATCAACATATAAACTTTAATTGATGGGAAAGCAAGTATTAAAGGGAGTGCAATCTTTCCGTTGTCACATTACACAAGCCACCAATCCTGATGAATTAAAGTTTGCTAAAACAATAAAACAAAACTACTTAATGAATTAAATACATGCAGCACCTTCTTACAGCTCTTGTATCTTCGATTTGGGTGTGTCTTGTGCTGCCTTCTTGACTGAATTCGTCCTTCTCTTCTGTTCGGTCTTTAGGTTTTCGAACTTCCGAATCTCCCTATCTCTAATCTCTCTGGTCTACGGGGTATTTATAGTTTGTGTCTGAGGGAAGATGCGGCGCATCTACTTAAGTAGATGCGGCGTATGTACTTAACTTCGCGTGGGGTCCAAGATTATAATATTCAGGAATATTCGTACACCGCCAGAAGATGCGGCGTAACTCCATGATTAGATGCGGCGCATGTCCTCTTGTATCTTGGATCGTATCTGGTGACATCTTGATAGAGATGCGGCGCATGTTGATAGTGAGATGCGGCGCATCTGGAGCAGATTAGTCTTGATCTTCTTCATTTCAGTAGACTCTTCACTTAATGCACGTTTTGCTCCATTATTAGTCCAAAATCGCCAAGTTTCACCAAATGCTTGTTTTTACCTGAGAATTACAAAAGTAAACGATTAAGTATCAATCCTCATACATAATATAGTAAAACAAGTCAAATTAATAGGATAAATGATAGTAATAAAATGTACTTATTTGAGTTCATCAATTGCCTAAGTTGTTGTCGTTTGCCATAAATTCCCCATAATCATGAACCGTTAATTACTTTGTAAGTGCGAATGTTGTGAATAGATCTATTGGAGGTAAACTTCCCCGTCCGGGTTGGTCGCTCCAACATGTCAAACGGACGTATTTCATTTGATGTCGTACAGGTGTTTGGCAAAACACCTGTTTGGGGTGATAACATGAACTAACTATTAAGGCTTCGGTGTCATGAGCTTAGTGCAACAATAATACTTTTCATAAACATATTTCGAATACATTATCATTGAAATCTTGTGGTTCATACATAACTTGTTTTTTACTTAAACCTATGAACTCACCAGCTTTATGCTGACCCTTTAAGCATGTATTCTCAGGTGTGCTGAACTTTTCTACAACACAATCTATTGTTGGAGGCGCTTGGCATTGGCACGGTCATAGACTACTCTGATATATTTGGGACCACTTGTTTACTTAGATGGGCCTTATTTCTGCATCAAAATAAATGTTGTAAACTTATTTACTATGATAATGTAACTATTTTTTCTAAATGGATAAGGTAAATCCGTTCTCTTTACCTTGTGTTGTGATCCAATTTAGTAGCACCCCAGCGACATCATCTTCTGCTGCGCCCCATTTTTGGGGGTGTTATAGATTGGTACCAGAGCCTTGGTTATAGAGAACTGGGTATATTTTTAAAACCTAGACTATAACCACTTTTTACAAAAACAAAACCCTATGACCACCACGTGCTCGCCTACCAAGCCTGCTGCCTCACTACTATTTTCTTGTCATAACTATGCATTACACCTTACTATTTAGTGACTTATACTGATTTGACTTCGACTATGTACTATAAGTATTTTTTGTATACTTATACATACATACCGTACCTATCACAACGTTACGCCTTTTTCCCTACGTAATATCACTATTTCACTTCGAGTTGGGACACCCATCTTGGTCTTTCAAAACAACTTTTAAAAGCTTGAGACGTATTACTAGTATAACTGAACTAACATACACACTAGTACTTTTTGAAGGTCCTCTAAACCTTCCGAGATATCATAATTAATACAAATGGTCTCTAAAAATTTTCACAATCATATGTGACATCGTTTTACGTAACATTAAAACCCGTTATAGTTTGCCAATTTCCCTAAATCTTCCGTTTTAGTCTGCCAATTTCCCTGATCACCTTATTAACCATTTCTGAAGACTAGTTTGAACGCTCGTCCCATACTTTAGAACATCTACATCACCTCGTAAATCACCGCCCAGAAGTACGCCAGCTAATCATAACACGACCTCAAGCTTTCATCTTATGACATGCCACCTTAGAGCACCTACTTTTAGGAAACGTCTTTATTAGGTATCACTCTTCTTTTCTTGTTTTGAAGAAAATGACACCAAGGAAAAAAAGCATGAGTGCAGCTGCTATCGATCGACTTGTTGCTTAATGAGTCACTGCACAAGTTGCTGCTTCTATGGCTGAATACAAGACCCACCGCAACAGTGGTAACGGCAGGGAAGCCAGTGGAACGGCAACCAGGGTTGAACGCGCGGCTCGTGGGTGTTCTTACAAGGAATTTTAGGGTTGCCAGCCGCAGACTTTCAGTGGCGCTGAAGGAGCTGTCGGTTTGGTACGATGGTTTGGGAAGTTGGAAACGGTTTTCCGCATGTGCAACTGCGCGGAGGACTGTAAGGTGAAATATGCTACAGGTACCTTGTTGGATGGTGCCTTATCATGGTGGAATGCTTATGCTCAATCAGTGGGAATTTGATGCGCGTGATGTGTCGTTGCGGTTTAGCAGTATTAATGCCTACTCAAGTTTTAAATTTATATTTAGCCGACTTATCAATAACACACACACTTAACGAGCAGTGTACCCGGTCAGTATAAATATAATGGTAAGCAGGGTGTCGAGCACTAAGAGTGGAACGTATTATCTAGTTATTCTAATCAGTATTTTAATATCCTAAGTTAGTTATACAACCTAATCTAACGCAAGGGGGTTCAGCCTGAGAGACTGGCACAGTTTGGTTATAATTAAATAGAAAACTAAACAAATGAGCACGAATCAGCGATTAGCACACACGTACACAGATAGATACTCGAGACAATAAGAAGACCTATCCTGATAATTAAATAGCTTGTCACTTGTTTTATTGCTAGTTTTATACGAAGTGTATGTAATTAAACCTTTCTCGTTGGCTCTAATCTTATCGGCGAGTAAACCCTTAATGATTACTTATGTCTATCATACTTTTCTAGAGACACTAGAATAAATAGGCGAGGAAGGGGCATGGCGACCCAAGCAAGACTCAGCTAGACACAGAGGTTATCAATGCACTAATAAAAGTCACCAAAGACATCAACATATAAACTTTAATTAATGGGAAAGCAATATTAAGGGGAGTGCATGATCTTCCGTAGTCACATGACATAAGCCCATTAATCCTGATGAATTAAAGCGTACTAAAACAATAAAACAAAACTACTTAATGAATTGAATACATGCAGGACCTTCTTACAGCTCTTGTATCTTTGTTTGAGGTGTGTCTTGTGCTGCTTGGTCGTCTGGATTCGGCTCTAGGGTTATACAAAAGAGGTCTCCTAAATTCGTCTGACCTTGGGGTATTTATAGTTTCTGTCTAAGGGATCGATGCGGCGCATTGAGTTGATAGATGCGGCGCATTGACTTAATTTCGCGTGGGGTCCAAGATTAATATATTCTGGAATATTCGTACACTGTCATCAGATGCGGCGTAACTTGATCTTTGTATGCGGCGCATGTACTTTAGCTGTCTTGGATTGTAACTGGTGAAATCTTGATAGTGATACGCCGTATGTTAGAAGTATATTGCGGCGTATCTGGAGTAGAACGAGCTTGATCTTCTTCTTTGACCAAAGTTTCATATGCGGCGCATGACAGAATTGCATGCGGCGCATTCTTCAAAGTCAGGCAATGGTCTTCGAATTCATCTAAGTATGATATTGCGTCGTATTTCTTGAGTGAGATACGGCGCATCTTCTGGATTTCAGTAGACTTTTGACATCTCGCTTTTTTGCTCCATAATTAGTCCAAAATCGCCAAGTTTCACATAATGCTTGTTTTTACCTGAGAATTACTAAAGTAAACATTAATGTATCGATTCTCATATATAATATAATAAAACAAGTCAAATAAATAGGATAAATGATGATAATAAAATGTACTTATTTGAGTTCATCAAATATCCCCCCACTTGAACTTTACTTGTCCCCAAGTAAACCTTAGAATTAATCATATGAAAATGTATCCTAAAAGATATTAGGATTTATTTTTATATTTAAGCACGTATTCGTTTTGTCATAATCACACAACCAAACACTTAACGAATTAGAAACCAAAATAATTTTTAATGTAAAACAATTCTAAATCGTTTAGTTGCTTAGTCGTGACGAATATTCTATCATAGGCTTGGCAAGTATACGCATCTCCCCCACTAAAGCCAAGGAGTAACAAGTCTAAAGCGGTAAAAAGGGTTTGTTGGTTAAGGGTTGATCATCCTTTTTAATCTCTATCGATCTCATATTCCAGAAAAGGCGACAAAATTACAAATACATGATCGAATCCACGACCACGATACATGCAATTGCTCAATTCCTTAACTCGAATAGGCTAAAGATAGGACCAAGTAATCTTCACCAATAATATTATATCAAAAAGGGCGACAAAATCATAAATACATAGCCGAATCCACGACTACGATACTTAAGATTGCTCAAATCCCTAATCTCAATAAATCAAAGGTTTGGATGAAGAATGATATAGGGTATGGATAATATTTGGGATACAAATTGGTGTAAAATGAAAAATAAACAAAACAGATAAATTAAAATCCTAAGTGTGGTTAATCACTTTCCCAACCATCCCATGAATAAGACTCATATCATTGAATAACTCACGCTTTAACACTTGAAACACACGCTTTAGGTAGACACGAATTATACTCACCAAAATCTCAATCAAAGAATAACCTTAGTTGGCATTCCCATAACGGCCAACTCCCATTCAATCCATAAATATAATATACAACAACAAATAGTGGTGATATCTCCCACTTAATACAAAACTTTACATAAGTTGGTTAAAACAAACTTCCAACTTTTCCTTCTTTTTTTTTTTTTTTTTTTTTTTTTTTTTGACTTCAATATATATGTGTAAAATTTCACAACTTTTCTATCACTATTTTTCCAGATAATTTTTCCATACTCTTCATACTTTCAGAAATAACTGTAATAGTGAAAGTAGCAAACACAAGAAAAATAAACTAAAAGTTATACAATATTTACTTTCATACCAATTGCATTGTGCAATTTCCCGACCTAACCAAAGATAATGAATTACGCACGCGAACACAGGTAATGTAAGGAAACACACTTTGCCTAAAGCAATTAACCACGGATTTTAATCTACAGTGTAGGCTAAGGTGTAAGGGTGTATCGAAACATTATAAAAAAGGTGTAAGAAACGAAAGGAATGGCTCTGAGGGTTTTTCTAGGGGTATCTTACTCTAAAAGTGAGAGTAAACAAAGGGTTTATATGGAGGTTAACTAACCAGTGTAGTTAGTTAATATCACATAACATATAAAGGCTATTTGGGTGTAATCCTAGAAATTTACCAATTTAGACAAGTCACTCCAATTATATAGATAATACTCATTATGGTGGTCTCGAATAGTATACAAGCCAAGTTCTAAAGTTTACAAGTCACCGGCAAACTAAAGTTTTAATATTTTTGAAAGAATAGAGTTATGTGTGCGGTTATGTAATTTAGACTTTAAACAAAAACATGCTACAAAAAATTTTAAATTTTGATATATTAAGCGCATTTTAAGCATATTTTGAAAAAGTTTAGGACAAGTAAGTGTTCTAATTCTCCATCCCCCCACTTAAGTTAAACAACGTCCTCGTTGTTTGTGTCAAAGGTTAAAAACTGGAAAATAAAAGAATTAGAACAGAAAAACTCCCCTGAGATTTGCTCGGTATGATCCTCCATTATTCATATAAGAGAAAAAATCAACTTTCTTGTGGATGAGAACGTTTAAGCTTCATAAATGATGTATCCACAAAAATGCAGGAATCTATAATACCATTTAGACTTTAACACACCTGAGTTAAGAAGGTTCAAACTTGCATAATACATTAGTAGTTAGTAAAAATAAAACCTAAAAAATTAAACTGTAAATCATCAGGTCAGTCGATACGCCGTATCTTAATGAAGAAGATACGCCGTATTGAGCCTGGAATAAATACGAATCAGAATAAAAGATGCGTCGCATCCTTAACTAGGGATGCGCCGCATTAAATAAACTGACAGAAAGTTTTAAAGTCAAAAATAAAAATGCAGAAAATGAAATAAGATATGACCAGTGCAGGTGATGCGTCGCATCTTATGATGGAGATGCGCCGCATCTTCTGCAGGTCTGACAGACTCGACACAGAACAGAAAAGTAAAAAAAATTTCCTTCGGGTTTTCTCCCTGTCAGCACTTGTCTTTATTCCAGAGTCTTCAAGTTAGACTCACGTTCAGCTCCTTATTTTGTTCTTGTTACGTGCTATCCTTCTTCTTTCATCCGAAAGATGTTACCGTATAGCTCCGCAACATTTTCTTCCGTTCGACTTAATCTAATAAATTCTTTGGTCTTCGTCGCAACATATTCCTCATATGGTCCCAAAAAGTATTTGATGACTTCAAATTTTTCAGAAATTATCATAGGTGGGTTATTATAAGTGATCCCAAGTAGTCGACATTTTCTCTCGATGAATTCTTCTTCGTCTTTATTAACAAACTTGAAATAAGGATCCTTATTCAAATAGTCATCAAGTTCATCAATTAATTTTCCTCGTGACTCATCGTTATTATCATAGGGATAATAATTAACCAAGTTAATGGATTGATAATAATCTTGAGTCTCGTCCCACTTTCTTTTCAATTCCCATTGTAAGCGTCGATTAAGCCTTGTGTAATCATCACATTTTCTATGCACCCATTCCCAGAAAGTAGTATTCGATGCTCCCTTTAGTTCTTTTAAGTATTTGATTCTACCTTTTTCTTGCAAAGCCTCTGCTCTACGTGGGGAGTCTTCAACTTTTTCATACCAATCATAGTCTTCAAAGTATACATCGTTTCCAACTCGTTTCATTCCAATTATACTTCCCCCATTGCAGGTTCCATCATTCTTCCAATCACAGGTTGGCCATTCACTACTTCCATCCTTGAAACGGAAAGGTTTACAAGTGTGATTAATATGCCCAAATTCCCATGGTTTATCCCAAACCCATAGTATCTGGTCATTCCATTCGTAGTACCAGGTGTTTTTGAACTCATCATAAGTTTTGAATCCTGGTAGATCTCCAGTTAGCACATCAGCATCGATTTGAAGGAGGTAATTAAATTCTTTGAATTGTTTGCACAAGGGTGTCTCATAATTGAACACATCAATGTCTATGCTAAACAATTCTTCAATGCCTTCCTCGATCGTTGAATCGTCATGTGATGATCCATTGTTGCTTTCTACTTCCTCATCTTCCCCTCTCATCTAATATACCCATAACACATCTTTAGTAGCTCGGTCCATGATCTTATGGTTATTGAACTTACTAGCTAACCAATCTGAAAAATCAACATTGTTAGGATCGTAGTTAACGTCAAAGCTAGTATTACCAATCATTTTCCTCCTTATCTCCATGAACTCATTAAATTGTTCTTTAAAACTTCGTGTCAACCATGAGGTCACAATCCGTTTGGCTTCATTCGTAGGAGCAAATTTGGGATCACTGTATTTAAGTTCAAGCCATTCTTCTAAAGAGATATCCATCAACCTTACCAACTTTTTATGAAACAGTATCTCCGATTCAGCCTAAATTCTTTCATCATCCAGATTGCTTTTATCTAATCCCCAATACTGTTCGAAATAAGGCATATAAGAAGTTTGTATAGGTTGGATATTTCCTCTACCATAGCTTTTGTTGCTCGATTTGTTGACTGCATTTACTGAGTTCATGTATTCAATTTGGAATTTCCCATATTTTTCTTCGATAGTCGTCCAAGTTAATCCTTTAGATTCAATGATAGGCCATAAGAGTAACAATTCATCTTCAGTGTAGCTCATTAGTAAATCATAAGAGAATATCCCATCTTCAATATTGCATAAGCGTTTGAATTCCATATAAGTAGCTTCAAGAGGAGTTTCCCAAGAAAATAAATCGGCATCAATCGTGAGTACATTGAAGTTGACATCTTCATAAACTTCCACGGAGTAGAAGGGCATGTTGGTTTGAGATACGGATTTGAGTAAAGCATCGATCGTAGGTAAGTTGCAAGTAATAGCATCGAAATTTTTGAATGAATCCGAAAGCAAGAGTTCCTTTTCCAATTATGAGCTTTTAGTAATGCTTAATGCTGGGAACTTGCTCAAGCTAACTTCATAGTTATCACACTCGTCATCACTTTCCAGAATTAACGGCTTTTTGGTGCGGGACTTTTCATTGTGCTTATCTTTCATAAGTTCCGTAGCAAGATATCCGTTCATTGACATATCTTCCATAGCAAAACCTGTCATCATAGGTAAAATTGTCAGTAGGATCTGTTCGCTAGAAGAGAAATTAATGAATTTAGAAACGAATATAAAGAATAAAAATGGCTGATATCTGCGGACGATGCACCGTATCCAGAAAGTTGGATACGCCGTATCTTATTACGTTAAAATTTAATCAGACTCTTATTCAGAAAACAGATACACCGCTTATGAATTAGAATGCGCCGTATCAAGTTTAAATTATCAAAAATCGATTATCTTTATTAAAATTAAATGCGTCGTGTTAACAAAAGCTAATGCGCCGTATTTTTGTTACATTTCAAAATACAAGATTTTTGATTTAGTAGATGCGCCGTATCGATAAAGATTGATGCGTCGCTTCTGTTTAATAATTCGAAAAACGGTTTTTAATTTAAATAGAAAATACGTCGTATCTGTTAAAACAAATGCGTCGTATGGCGTT
Source organism: Artemisia tridentata subsp. tridentata (assembly GCA_021014915.2). Taxonomy (NCBI): domain Eukaryota; kingdom Viridiplantae; phylum Streptophyta; class Magnoliopsida; order Asterales; family Asteraceae; genus Artemisia; species Artemisia tridentata. The sequence continues at coordinate 147,746,406 of CP139506.1, forward strand.
AGCGTTTAGAAAAATTTCTTATTAAAAACAGAATACGCCGTATCTTGGGAAAAGATGCGTCGTACTCGAATTTACTAAAACGCGTTGTATTCTATAAAAATTAAACGCGTTGTATTCTATAAAAATTAAACGCAATACGCCGTATCTGTGAAAACAAATCCGCCGTATCGTTTGTATCAGCACAATACAACGACAGCAGAATGCAGAAAAATACAGAAAAAAGAAAAATAAAAATAAAAACAAACAAAAAGAAACAAAAATTACAGAAAACAAAAACACACAAAAACAGTAAATATGCAAATTATACAATGAATGCAATCTATCTAATATACAACAGGGTTAGTGGTTAGAATCTAAAAAAAACCTAAAAAGAAAAACCTTATTAAAATACTTAATCAAATTAACAGATAATAACAATTCACTCCCCGGCAACGGCGCCAAAAACTTGATGCGCGTGATGTGTCGTTGCGGTTTAGCAGTATTAATGCCTACTCAAGTTTTAAATTTATATTTAGCCGACTTATCGATAACACACACACTTAACGAGCAGTGTACCCGGTCAGTATGAATATAATGGTAAGCAAAGTGTTGATCACTAAGAGTGGAACGTATTATCTAGTTATTCTAATCAGTATTTTAATATCCTAAGTTAGTTATACAACCTAATCTAATGCAAGGGGGTTCAGCCTGAGAGACTAGCATAGTTTGGTTAGAATTAAATAGAAAACTAAACTAATGAGCACGAATCAGCGATTAGCACACACGTACACAGATAGATACTCGAGACAATAAGAAGACGTGTCCTAATAATTAAATAGCTTGTCACTTGTTTTATTGCTAGTTTTATATGAAGTGTATATAATTAAACCTTTCTCGTTGGCTCTAATCTTATCGGCGAGTAAACCCTTAATGATTACTTATGTCTATCCTACTTTTCTAGAGACGCTAGAATAAATAGGCGAGGAAGGGGCATGGCGACCCAAGCAAGACTCAGCTAGATACAGAGGTTATCAATGCACTAATAAAAGTCACCAAAGACATCAACATATAAACTTTAATTAATGGGAAAGCAATATTAACGGGAGTGCATGATCTTCCGTAGTCACATGACACAAGCCCATCAATCCTAATGAATTAAAGCGTACTAAAACAATAAAACAAAACTACTTAATGAATTGAATACATGCAGGACCTTCTTACAGCTCTTGTATCTTTGTTTGAGGTGTGTCTTGTGCTGCTTGGTCGTCTGGATTCGGCTCTAGGGTTATACAAAAGAGGTCTCCTAAATTCGTCTGACCTTGGGGTATTTATAGTTTCTGTCTGAGGGATCGATGCGGCGCATTGAGTTGATAGATGCGGCGCATTGACTTAAATTCGCGTGGGGTCCAAGATTAATATATTCTGGAATATTCGTACACCGTCTTCAAATGCGGCGTAACTTGATCTTTGTATGCGGCGCATGTACTTTAGCTGTCTTGGATTGTAACTGGTGAAATCTTGATAGTGATACGCCGTATGTTAGAAGTATATTGCGGCATATCTGGAGTAGAACGAGCTTGATCTTCTTCTTTGACCAAAGTTTCATATGCGGCGCATGACAGAATTGCATGCGGCGCATTCTTCAAAGTCAGGCAATGGTCTTCGAATTCATCTAAGTATGATATTGCGTCGTATTTCTTGAGTGAGATACGGCGCATCTTCTGGATTTCAGTAAACTTTTGACATCTCGCTTGTTTTGCTCCATAATTAGTCCAAAATCGCCAAGTTTCACATAATGCTTGTTTTTACCTGAGAATTACTAAAGTAAACATTAATGTATCGATTCTCATATATAATATAATAAAACAAGTCAAATAAATAGGATAAATGATGATAATAAAATTTACTTATTTGAGTTCATCAGAATTGATACTGCTTTTGAAACACCATGGGCTGATTTCAAGGAAATGATAATAGCTGAGTATTGTCCGAGGAATGAGGTTCAAAAGATAGAAGTCGAGTTTTGGAACTTAACAATGAAGGGATTCGACATTGCAGCTTATACTAAACGATACCATGAACTGGCTACTCTCTGTCCTGAGATGGTTTCTACTACACGGAAAAGGATTGAGAGGTACATCTGGGGACTCCCACCCAGTATCCAGGGAAATGTCACCTCTTCTAAACCCAACACTCTCGAGGAGACAATTCGAATGTCTCACAACCTGATGGACCAAGTTGTTCAAGCAAGGGCTGCTCGAGATGTCAACGACAACAATAGCAACAAAAGGAAGTGGCATGATGACAAGGGAGACAATCATACTCTGCAACAAGATAAGAGACAAGAAGTGGTGAAAGCATATGCTGCTGGGCCAGGTGATAAGAAAAGGTATGCTGGAACCCTACCTGAGTGCAACGAATGTAAGTATCACCACACTGGACCTTGCCCCGCTACATGTTGGAATTGCAAATGGGCCGGTCATCAAGCTAAAGATTGTAGGGTCCCTACCCCGGTAACTTTCTTTGAATGTGGTGAAAAAGGACACCTCAGGAGTGATTTCCCAAAGCCGAGGAATCAAAATGGAGGAAGAACTCGTGGGGGAGAATACGTATTAATAGGAGGAGAAGCTTTCTAGGATCCTATTGATGTTACGGGCAAAGATAATGTTTAAGGAAAAGTTCATGCTTGTATAATAAAATCGAAGCCTAAACCCTCTAAGGTTGTATTTCTTTTTCGTTTTACATTAAGTACTTTCATATAAGTTTCATGTATTATTACGAATTTCTGTCTAATGAATGTTCTATCTTTTATTATCGCCGCAATACAACAACTCTCGTCCATTATACTCTTAATTTCACTAACTTTTCTCAATTGTTTTACAAGAATACGATACTACTCTGTTATAAAGTAATTTATTTACATCCTATAAAATGTCTGAATTTTATCCTATAGACTCTTGCCACCTTATAAAATATTTTGCTAAATACCGAATAAATATGTTTTGTTACCATTTTACAATCTACTTTACAACTATCCTATAAACTACTTTTGCTATCGCCCCACAAACTGTATTACTCCTTTGAAAACTATCTTGACCGTCATTTTATAAGCAAAATGATTAATACTATTAAACTTTAAGAAACATAATGTTATTTTGACTAAACCGAGCATTACATCATTAGTCCTAAATTATACATATCCTGGCTACCTATGTCTAATTCCAGAAGAATCATGTTATGATTGGAATAGTCACCCTTAAACCTTACCTAAAAATAAACTTTTGATGGGCCAAAGTTATAAGCCATTCATTGGCACTCGCCTCAAAAAGCACCGTAACCAAGTAAACTTTTAACTCAACCCTGTCTTGAAAGGCTAGCCCCATTTCATACCATGTTCCAAGCCAACAAAGTCAAATTCCAATCATCAAGGTTCGCTGGAATTCTCAACGAGGTCCCGAGTTCACTTGGGAACGAGAAGACCAGATTCGTCAAAAGTATCCGCACCTCTTCACTGACACCACTCCAACGACCAACATTGACTGAATCTTATGGACAAGATTCCTTTAATGGGTGGTAGACTATAACAACCCGAAATTTTCCACGTCAACATTTAATTCTAAACTCTAAGTCATTACTTTGAAATTTACAAGAATATAATTTACGTATTACTTTTTACTCGAATCAACGTAAAATTTAGAATACCTTTCAAGTGTACTAGGACTTTAGGCTATATTTAGTCTACAACATCCCAATACCTTGCTCCTACTCCGGTTCAAAATTTTAATCCCTAGGACAATTCCCTTTTTATTTATTTACGTTTATTAAGTTAACAAACGATTTTCGCGATTTAAATGAACATAGCACCCGAAACTCCTAACAATTATTTTTAACACACTCTCACACTTACTAAATTAATAAAAAAGTGCCAAAAATTATTTTCTTACGTTTTTATGATCCTTTTACTAAGCCCACTTAATTATACGAATTTAACGTTAACCGCAAAAACTATTGACCAATACCTATTTTTAATATCTAATACATTCAATATATATATTTTCGGTACCAAAGAAATACATATTACTCCTATCTTGATATATTTGCCGCCCCCCCCCCCTCCCCCTTAAACCATATCAATTCCTAGTCAAATTTTCTACTAATATAATTACTAGACAAGTAGCACAAGACAAGGAGTTGTAAAAACCATTTTGGAGGCTTGACTAGAAGTCTTGTCCCCCCCCCCTCCTAGCCAAATTCGGCCAACACCATCACCAAGTCTCCCATAATTTCTTATTGACTAACTATTGAAAGTAAGACTCATTTGCCATATAAATACATGATTCTAGCACCCTTTTACTTACATTAGCACAAGAAGAAAAATAAAATATATCACCTACTCATTCTCCCATATAATTCGAGCCACCAAGGAGCAAGGAAAGAAGGAAAAGTTGTTTTGGCTAGTTCAAGTAATACTAGGGCACATTGTAAGAGTTTAGGAGTATTGGTTTTGGGTTAATCAAGTAATTCATCTTCTCATCTCACTAATCGCTTCAAGTAAGTTATCAAAGTAATTTTTATACCTTTACACTACTTAAAGATGAGCTATTATATTCCTATAACTATAATTGCATGTTTACATATGTATTAGTATCACTCTTGTACATGTTTGGAAAATTTTCATGAACATATATAGTTGACAAGAAGTTACAATGTCATAAGCTTACATTTCTATGAGTTCTTAATTTTCCTAACACACTTGATAATAATGTGGTAGAGTTAGAGTAGTTGTGAGGTGATTGGAAGTGATTTGGAATAGTTTGAACACTAAAAAACTACACTTTGAAACATTCTTAAATGAAGCTGTCCCATTTTGCCAAATCTGGAATAATCAGTTGGATAGGAGTAATTTTGGGCTAAAGATTCAGAAAATATACTCAAAAATGAAAACATGTGTTGATCCCAGTTGAGCTATTGATCTTTTTAATTATCTTAGATATAGATCTAAGACAATAGGTATAGAAACTGTTCTTGAACAAACTATTAAATACTATGCGGAATCTAGTATTTAATCTTAAGAAGAATTATTAATCGAACACAATTGAATTCAATCAAAAAACACTTCAATATATTAATACGGTTACTCAAAAGTAACAGGGTTACAAAAACCTTGAAGTGATTCGACTTAGCAATAATACGTATGCTAAACTAAACCCTAGATCCTCCTTTTATAGACTAAGGAGTCCTAGTCGGTTACAATAACTTTATATACAAGAATAATCTTTTCGTATCTTTTCTATAATTATCCAAACATACTATACATAATTATCTCTTAAGCAGCAGAATATTATCTTTAGCAGTATTATCTTCTATGCCCAGCAGTAGAATCTACTTAGTATATTTCCTTAATCCTTTCGAATACTCTAGCAGTAGAATGAAATATACCAGCAGCAGAATAAATAAGCCTAGCAGTAGAATGACACTTAGAATATTTTCCACTTAGCACAATAAGAAGTAGTATCCATTCTGAGCAGCAGCATCTTAAATCCCAACAATCCTCCCCTAAACTTGATATTTTCTCCCAAAATCATCAAGTTTCCTTTAATCCTTAAACCATCACCAGGAGGATGCTTCCAAACACTTACTTCTTTTTCTTTCTTCCATAATCCTGCCCATAGAGTTTTCTTTGTATCATTTTGATAAGATCAACAACAACTTGATTCCAACGATCAACATGAAGTTTAATATCTCCTTCAACCAGCATCTTAAGTGTAGACTTAGCTAGAGGGTAATCCTTTTCAACAAGCATGTACATTTGAAGTCCTCCATGCATTACTACATTGTGAACTCCACATGTCTCATACAATCTCCAAAGACTAATTTTAGTGCTTCTACCCTGCTCCATCCATACTCTGTCGTTAGCACAAACTTCAAACATGATCTTCAGATCTCCCTAGAGTACTCAATCAATCTCATCTTGTGGCCTAGTTTCACCATATTTATTCTTGACTAATCCCCACAAGTTCACCAAATCTTCTCTATCAATATTTTTAAGCATTTGAGAAAATGACTTAAACCTTTGAATTCTTCCACCAACTCTGTAGATCTCAAACCAAGGAATCTTCTTATCATATCCAGTCTTCAATCCAGTAATAGGAATTTTAAAACTTAAAGGAGCAGTATCTACAAACGTATCATCATCAAAATCTACAATTGTAGTCATTTATTGTAACTCAATTGTTTCCTTGTAAAACTGCTCTGATTGCTTTGTTTTCTTTGTTGCTTCACTCCCAGACTCAGAACTTTCCACAATAGCTTTTGACTTGTTGGATTTCCTCTTCTTCCTTCCAACACTTTTTAACCTTCTTCCTGTTCTCTTTTTACCAATATCAGTATACTCTTTTTCCTCTTCCTTTACAACCTTTTCTTTCACATTTTCTTTTTTCACATTTTCTTGTTCTTTCTCAACTTCAACCTCAGTCTCAATTTCAGATTCCTCCATCTTCGTAAACCTCTTCATAATAACTTCTTTTTCCCATTCAGACCCCATTGGTATGAAACTCTCAACTTGTTTCTTGGCTTTCTCAAACATCTTCTGAATTTCTTCATCTGAATATGGTTTCAACTGCACAAGCTTCCATCCCGTCATATTTTTCAAGTAATGCTCATGAAAATTTCTTATTTGCTTGACAGTTGGAGGTTTAAGCAACTTCTTTCTCTTTCTCTCAGCAAGATACCATTGTCTTCTTTGTTCTTTGTACTTTTTCAATCTTGCATCTACAATTTTCATATCTTCCATTGGTTGTGCATCTTGCTGTTCCTGTTTCACCAACTTAGAAAACTCAACTTCTACATCACATTCAACTCTCTCCTCATCCCAAGCATCCAGAAACTCCTTTGTTTTTGCCTCATCCTCAGCATGTTTCTTTTGTCTTTCAAGTTCAGCTCGATTTTCTTCCTCATACTGATCAGCCAACTTCTTTACAGCTTCTTTATCATACCTTTCTTGAAGATGTTTTGGCCAGTAATCAAAAGGAACATCTTCAGGATAAGGTTCAGGCTCTTCTGTCATGATCCCTTTGCCTTTCCCAATATATGTATGAGCTTGATAGGGTCTCTTGCTTGGAATTGGTTCTCTGATTGTAACTCCTTTAACAGGAACTCTTGGAGGTGGAGGTAGTTGTGTTGTTTTTTTTGATGTTGGTTGAGATTGTGATTGTTGTTCAGTAATAGATGGTGGTTGTTCAGGTTCTAGTTGTCTTTTAGGTTGTTGTTTTGGTTGTTGTGGTGATTTTGGTGTAGATGAGTTAGACTTTAGTTGTAACATTATCTTGGCTAAGCAAACATCATCATCTGACTCTTCATGAGTAGAAACTTGCTCTGACTCAGCAGCAGCTTGATTAACCCCAACAGCAGAATGCCCTGAACCAGCAGTAGTTTCTTTACCAAAACCTTTGACAGCTTCAACCATAACCTCAACATGTTTATCCAGCTGTTCTTCATTCAGACTTAACAATTTCTCTCCAAGCTTACCAGCAGTAGAACCAACCAACTGGCTTGAAGCCGTATCCATAGTATCTTCTTGCTCTTCCAAAACCAACACCTCTATATCAGCATCCTGGGCAATTTCCTCTGTAACATGTTTTGGTTTAATCTCTTCTGTGCCTTCATTATTACCCATATCCATATCCACATCTAAATCAGTTGCAGTACTTTCAAAAACATTTTCAGCCTCCCCTGAAGTCTTTATCTCTTTCCTCCCCTGTTTGGGAGCATCCTCCCCCAAACTCATTCCTTCTGAGGAGCTGACTCTCTGAGCTGTGCCCACCTTCTTTAATCTGTTGAATACCCTTGTTCTTGATCTCTTTTGACCCTCCAAATGTCTGACTCTCATCTTCAACTTTTTGACTGTGTTTGTGAGGTCAAGAACTTGGGATTCCAATGTGGTACATCTTTCCATCAATTCATTGATTTGTTTCATCCTATCCTCACCACTTCGGTCTGTGTTACCTGACCCGAGAGGTGGATCACTGGAATTGTCATTTTGTACATTTTGTGTTGCCAACAATTCATCAGTTTCATTTCTAGCCTCATCAGTTCGACCTGTGTGACCTGGTCCGAGAGGTGAATCATAGGCATTGTCATCTTGTACATTATGGTCCATCAATTCAATAGTTTCTTCTCTACCCTCATCACTTCGGGATGTGTTACCTTCCCTGAGAGGTGAATCAATGGGTTTAAACTCAGTATCAGGCCTAGTCTGATCAGCTAAGCCCCCTTGTTTGCCATTTGGCTGGGGTTACCACCCTCTGTTTCTGGTTCATAAGAACCTTCCACAGTAGATGTTTCCATGGTTGGGGTCTTAGTTATGTTAACACTATCCTGCCCAGTTACTAAACCAGAAGCAGTAGTGTTAGCCCCTTTCATCATGTCACCTACATCACCTATGACAGCCTCATCTACAGCCATCCTGACACTGGCCTGAGGTTGCTCAGTGTCCTTAGTTTGTGAAATCCTAGGGGATTGGGTCTTTTGAGGTTGTTCAGATGATTGTTCAGAATTAGGTGTGTGATGGGAAGCTGTTGTGATTTCAGTACCTTCACCCTGATTAGTAGCCAATTGCAACATATGTGGGAACAAAGGAGTAACATTCCCAGAGAAACCTTGACCATTCTTTTTCAAATAAGAAAATAATTTCTTTTTAAGCACAGGGCAGTTAAATGTATTTTTATGTACCTTAGGTTCTGAAAATTGATTATTCAAAATTAGTTGCAAAAACCTTGGGTAAATGTAATATTGTCCATAAACATTCTTTTTCAGACCATCCATTATCATAGCCGAAAAATTAAATGGTTGTCCTTTGGCCAGACAAATCAAAGCAGATGCTTGAGTTGTACTGAATTCATTCCAACTAGTAGTTTTAGGACTCAGACAATGGAGAATGGTATGAAGTAAAAATTTCCATTGTAGACAGAGAAGACCTTTGTAAAACTTTAAAGCATTTGTTTTCTTCTCATATCCCATGGTTTCAAGTTCTTGAAAAATGATAGAATTTTCAAGGCAAGTTATTTTCTCATCATCTGAAAAGTGAAGAGCTTCTCTTACAGTTGATTCAAAGATAACTATCCTTTGGCCATCAACCACAACCTTCAAATATTCTTCCCTATTTCTAGTTTTGATCTTAACAGTAGACCAGAACTATTTCATGTGGGAAATGTATATAGTTGGGTTTGCTGATAATGCATACCTTATGTGTGTAGCATTAAGAAAGTCTATTGCTTAAGCAAAACCATCAGCTTCTTGGGGCTTTTGAAGAAACGCAACCTGATTGTGGTTATCTGAGAATGTTCTTATCACCATTGTGAAATTAGGGTTTTAATTTTAGGGGTTTTATGATCAGATGGTAAAAAGTGTGTGAGGGTTTGAAATAAAGTTAATTTTGGGCGCACAAAGTTAATTGTGAGAGCCAATTAGGTTTTAAAGTCCTTCGGATCGATTTAGGTTTTATTAGCGCCAAATTTATAAAACTGACCCTACACTTTCAAACCAAGCAGCAGAATCCCAAAAGTTTCCAAGCGAACAGTAGAACCCCAGCAGTAGGAAGTTTTGCCTAGCAGCAGAAACTTTTTAGCTAGCAGTAGAATGTCTGTTGATCTTTCCAAACACCTTTTGCTTATCCAATAAGCAATTCCCTTGGAGTTATCCTGCAAGAGATTAGTCCAAAACCAAAAAAACACAAAAAAGAATATACCACAATAATCACAATCCATAGTTATACTTAGCAGTTCTATAATCAACAAACAGTAGAACCAAATATAACTAACAGCAGAACTAGCAACACTTAGCAAGCAGTAGAAACAACTTTATTGACTAATAACAGTACAAATCCTTACAAAACATTACAAAAACATAAAGAGAAAAGAAATTGTTCAAAGATTGATAATTCCAATACTAGCAATTAAAAATTGAAATCTACCCACATCAAAACCTTTTGTGAGCAAATCTGCAACATTATTGTCAGTATGGATTTTAACAATTTGAGTTAATTTCTTTTCAAAAGAATCTCTTATAAAGTGATGTCTTATCTCAATATGTTTTGTTTTTGAATGAAAGACATGATTTTTAATAATACACATTGTACTGTTATTATCAGTGTAATTTTTGGTGTTCATAAAGTTGTACCCGTAATCCAGCAATTGATTCTAAATCCAGAGCACTTGTCCACAGCAACTAGAAGCAGCCACATACTCAGCTTCAGTTGTTGAATTAGCCACCACAGTCTGTTTCTTTCATTGCCAAGAGATCAACCTATGTCCAAGAAATTGACATCCTCCAGTGGTTGATTTTCTGTCCAAACTTGCTCCAGCATAATCACTATCTGAGTATGCCACCAGATCAAAAGGTGAATCTTTAGGATACCAAAGGCCCAACCTGTGTTGACTCCTTAGGTACCTAAAAATCCTCTTTACAACATTCAAGTGAGAAACTTTAGGAGACACTTGAAATCTGGCACAAGCACACACAGCAAACATAATGTCTGGCCTTGAAGCAGTTAGATACGTCAATGAACCAATCATTGATCTGTAGAGATGCACATCAACCTCTTCTCCATCTTCATCCTTGATAAGAGGTTTGTTGGACTCCATGGTTGTCTTTGCTGGTTTCACATCAGAAAAGCCAAATTTCTTCAAAATATCAGCCACATACTTGTCTTGGCTGATGAATATCCCATCTGTCTTCTGCTTAACTTGAAGCCCCAGAAAGAAATTGAGTTCCCCCATTGAACTCATTTGAAATCTGCTATGCATGAGCTTCTCAAATTCCTCACATAACACCTTGTTTGTAGACCCAAAAATGATATCATCAACATATACTTGTACTAGTAAGATATCCCTTTTGTCTTTCTTGATGAACAGAGTCTTATCATTGGTTCCCCTGTTAAACCCATTGTTTAACAAATACTTAGACAAGGTGTCATACCAAGCTCTAGGAGCTTGATGTAAATCATACAGTGCTTTATCCACCTTATAAACCTTATTAGGATAATTAGGGTCTTCAAAACCAGGTGGTTGGGTGACATATACTTCCTCATCAATTTTCCCATAAAGAAAAGCACTCTTCACATCCATTTGATACACAGTAAAGTTCTTGAATAGCAAATGCCAAGAATAGTCTGATAGCCTCTACTCTTGCTACATGTGCAAATACTTCATCATAATCAATTCCCTCTTCCTGAGTGTATCCTTGAGCCACCAATCTTGCTTTGTTTCTGATCACTATTCCTCTTTCATCTCTTTTGCATCTGAACACCCATTTAGTACCAATTGCCTTTTTCCCTGAAGGCAAATCAACCAATGTCCAGACTTCTTGAAGCTTGAACTGCAACAACTCCTCTTGCATAGCTTCAACCCAACTTTCATCTTTTAATGCTGTATAGGCATTCTTGGATTCCACTTGTGACAGAAAACAAGCAAACATACAATTTTTTAAATCCTTGTGGCTATTTCTCTGATGAAGAGATTGAGCAAATAATCCTTGATCAAACAAATCTCTGAAATCTTTTGTTTGACTTCTTGTTTGAATAGCAGAATGAACATCTCCAATAATTTGCACCTTTGGATGATTCTTGTGTATTCTGGTGGTTGGAATAGGACTGACACGTATTGCATTCTCCATGTTGTTTAAGTCAGCCTCTGCACCAAACCCATCCAAAACTTCATCATTAGTGTCTTCATAAATATTAACTAATCCAGGTATATCAGGAACATCTGGATAGTTAACTTCATCAAAAGATCTTCCATCTGTGTCAGCAGCAGAAAATCTTGGTGCAGCAGTAGGATCAAAAGGCTTAGCAGTAGTTTCTTTTGGCTTAGCAGCAGAATCAGAGTTACTACTGCTAGTCTTGTTCTGCACTTCATAAGCAACTTGTGGTTCTTCATTAACCACCTTTTCAGCATTAGAAGGTTTATCCCCACCTTCTACATCTTTGTGAATAGCATCATCTTGTGAACTCTTGCCCTCTTTCTCTTTGGGTGTGAAAATTTGATCAAGCTTCCACTTCTCAATCAAGAAAAACTCCTTAGCATATTTATTCTCCTTGTTTTGTGTACCTGCATGATCAGTGTCTGTTTACTCATCATTTTATGCCCATTTGATACATAAAAAATGCTAAAAATGGCCAAATATACCAATTTATACAGCAGAAATCCTTGGTTTGTGTTTTTATGTGTTTCAGGTACAAAAGGGTTGAAAATGGGGCAAATATGGACAAAACCGAGCACGTGAGTGGAAAAAGTTTGAAAAGCCAAGGCTGGGGAAGAAATTTACCAAAGTAGATCATAATTATCCTCCAAATGTCAAAAGTGGTCTTTGGAAATAATTTTCAGAAGTAACAAGTTAGGTCCCTGGATTTTCAGAAATGGCAACAATGGTCCTCAAAGTTAAATAAAATTCCAATGCTAATCCTAAATCCACTCAAACCAAATTCTATAAACAAATAACCCATCCCAACCATCAAAAGCCCAATCCGAGACAACCAACCCAACCCCGTTTCTTTATTTTAGCTAAACACCCAAGAAAAAATAGTCAACCCTTCCCTGTACTTCACATTTCCCGCTCACCAATTCCCCAGACCCTTTCACCTCAACTTTCCACCATATCCCAGACAACCCAGCCACCTTCTTGTACCTCTAGCCTACCTTCCCCTTCCTCCTAGTACAATCTTCACGTGATACCAATCCAACCTGGAAATCCACTAAAACCATTTTGGCGCCAAAACTGAATTAAGGGCTAAGATGATATCTAACCAAACCAATGGTGGGATTTGCTCAGGAATGATCAGAGATGCTTTTTGGATAGCTATTTAAGGAAATGAATTGACACATAGAGATTTGTCCCTATTTTTAGACCAAATTCGTAGTGTAAAATTATGGTTACTTTCTGTCTTCTTAGCTTATTGTAATTTACAATTTCAGTTTTAGTTAATTTTTTTTTTAAAAAGCATTGTACTGTATCTCAAGTTTAATGAAAATTTAAGTTTTTACTTAAAATCTGTTAGTGGAAATCATATCCAGTTGCTATTCCTTATTGATCACAAGCTCTTATTCTGATTCCTTTGATCTCATTTAAGCTTAATGCAGCTTTTTTGAGCCTAATTGTATTTAATTCTGAGTTACATTCAAAAATTTGAAAAAGTCAAATAGTCAACATAAGTCAACAACCGCTCCTTTGCTTAATCTTAGTGCTTATCAGGGTTGTTTAGTGCTTTTTAGGTTTTAACATAGTTGGTAATTAATCTGCCTTTTTAGTTTTGAGCTTAAATGTTATTTTCCTTAGCTTAAGATTCGTAATAGTCTGCCTATAGGTGTGTTTGGGTTAGGGATGAAAATGGGTCAAAACCCACAGTCACTGTTCATTGGCACTTTGTTGAGTTTTGGTCATGCTTAATGTAGCCTATATAAGTTGTTTGTAGGAGTATGCTAACTGTTTTGAAGGTTTGTTAGATTTTGAGTTGACTAGTTTAGTTATAGGGTACAAACTGAGCAAATAAGCTAATTAAGGCTATAAGCTAAATCTGTGCCCACCTTTAGTGTTTCTAGCTCCCTTTAGGTCTCAAAAGTTGTTATTTAGTAGTTTGTTAGAAGTCTTTAAGCTGTGGGTTGGTTCTTGATCATTTCTTCAAAACAGACTGCACAGACCTCATAAGCAGTCTGATGTCTGTCTTTTAATCCAATATTAAGTGCTTATTTGTTGAATTAAATGCTTAATTCTTGTAGTTATTTGTTGTTTACTGGTAGATATGTCCTTATGCTGTCTATTCAGCCCTGGGTATAGCTTATTTGAGCTTTTCAATAGGCTCAAAAGTCCCCTAGTGGGACTGTTATGTGCCCTGCATCAGAAGCTCAGCCCTACTCTCCTCTTTTCCTAACAGCTTTTCAAGGTCAGAATAAGCTGTTTTAAAGCTTAATTTTAGTTTTTTTAAAACTCTCTCATGTATGAAGTTTTGGGCTTGTCAGCTGTTATGGCTCTTGAGTGAGATTTCAGAGCTTAAAATTAAGCTCAAATCTTGCCTCAGTTAACTGACTTGGTCTGCTACATCATCAGACACTTTTCTCCTCTTTGTTTTTAATCATTAGTGCTTATTTAGTTTGATTATGGCTTATTCAGTTCTGTTCTATTTGTAGGTTATTATTAGTCATGTAGCTTATTTTAGTATGCCTTAGCTTCTTAAATGGTACCTTACCTTTTAGATAGCTTCTGAGCTTGTTAGTTAGTTTTAGCTTAATCCTTTGTGAATTAGCTCACTGATTCTGTTTCCCCAAGCTTTTCCTGGCTTATTTGTAGTTTGTAAATATAGTTGGTTTTATAATTATAGCTTATTTACATGTGCTTGTCTAGTTTTTATCAAGAAAAATCAAAAAAATAAATAAAGAGCAAAAAGAGGTTGCCCAGGTTCGAACCTGGGACCTCTTGCTCACAAGCCACACCCAATACCAACTGCCCTAGGGACTTATTTCAGTTTAATCCCACCTAGTTTATTAGTTAACCCTTGTTTCCCATTTTAGCTTACTGAAGCTGTTTTGCTTATAACAGCTTATTTACCATGGCTTTTTCCTTCATTTTATTTTTCTTTAATCCCTGATCACATTAGTTAGTTATTATAAAAAATTCGGATTTTTCCTCTAAGGTTTAATATTTTTAATCCATTTTTCTTTGTAATTCAGTTTTTAATTCATAGTAAATAAAATGAAAATCAAAAACGTATAATTCTTTTTTCTAAAATTTTCTTTTATTAATTAGGACTTAGGAAAATTATTTTGGCATTTCTAGGATTAGAATTCCATCGTTTTGACGTTTAGGCTCGGGTTTTCCCGGTTTAAACGCGTTTTAAGTTTTCTTTACGTTTTTAACTACGCGTTCCTTAAATTATCGTTTTCCTTGCCTTTTAAATCGTTTTTAGTTTATGTTCACTTATTTTAGCGTAAAAACCCAAAATCCCTTTATTCTCACCATTCAAACACGTTTCACGAATCGAGATCACGAAATTCCATTCAAACCTTCGTTGGGGATAACGACTCGGGTTTACAAACTTCATTTGTAATCCTTTGAGAAAATATGCATTGATTCAAGCGAATCAATTTTTGGCGCCGCTGCCGGGGAAGGTTGAAGCTAATTTCTAATTCTCGTTTGTCGATGCGTGTTTTGAAGACCCTTCTCCCGAGAAGTTATCATTTTCTCTCGTAAATATTTTCTTATAAAAAAACCCAAAAAGATTTTCTTTTCAAATCTATTTTCCTTTTTCTTTTGTGTTCTTCAAATGTTTCTAAATTTTAAAAAATCAAAAATATTATTCTTATTCCTCTTATTCGTTTAATTCTTTATCTCTCACCCTCTATCCGTTTAATTCTAATTTCTTCTTATCCCACTTTAATTTTTAATTCTTATGTCGTCACCCGGCTATCACTATTTTCATTGTAAAAGTCCAGTGGGTGATGATCATCGTTGTTACAAGTGTTCATGTGAGCGGTGTGGAAGTAATATTAGAGACAGATCTTGTAATTGGTGCAAAACATTCATTAATCCAAATCCAGATAATTCTCAAAGTTTTTCCGACCACCCTCCACAATCCCAGCTATTCTCATTCAAACAGCAAAATTGCTATGTATGTGGAGATCTGTTGGGAGATGACTCACTTTGTGAACGGTATTTTTGTAAGGAATGTGGGTTTACTCACGGACTTTGCATGTGTTGCACTTCTGAAATCGGAAATACATTCACTTATCCATATTTTCAAAACGATTTCAACCACCTTCCTCAGAATTCATTTGAGCAAGAACCGTGCTATCAAAATTTCAATGATACATCGTTTCAAAATGCTCCGAATATTCCTTGTGCAAATTGTGGAGGTCTTCATGACGATTATGAATGTCAACCGTGGAATCAAGAACCTAATCCTTGGTTTAATACCCCCGGTTTTGACAACGTCCAACCCCCACAGTATTCCATCATTCATGAAAAATCTATGACAGAATTGCTAGCAGAAAAAAGAGCAGCGGAAACGCGTGCAAAATTTCTCAAGGCTTCCATTCTTGATGAAGATGATGAGGATACTATTCAAATGAAGGAATATTATGAGAATTCGTCAGCTGCAATCACACCTGTCCAGAAAAGGCAGGAAGACAAGAGTATTGCAGAATTGCTAGCAGAAGAGCAAATGGAACGTATAAAAGCCATTTATGCTCGCAATATTGATGAGGAGGACGACGAGGATAGTGTTATTCCTTTGAGCGATATCATTTCTCAACTCCCTCAGTCTCTTGCAATCACATCCATCTTACAGTCTATGGACTCCGAGGACTCTCTCATTATGGGGGATGAGCATCTTAGCACTATTCCTGAAAAGGAATCAGACGAATTCATAAAATCTAGTGTTGAGAACCTTTTCCCAATCCCAAGTGAGTCTGAGGATATATCTGACAGTGAAAGTGATGTGTCTTTTCGTAGTGATCATCCTCTTGACACTACGGACGATTTTTTCAGGATTTTCTCTAACCCTCTTTTCAATTCCAATGATGATTTTTCCTCTAGTGATGACGAATCACTTTCTGATGAGGACGTTCCAAATGAAAGTCTCAAAGTCTATTCGAACTCGTTGTTTGAATTTGACTACGAGTACTTTTCAAGCAACGTAAATCCTCTTTTTGATAAGGTGTTAGAGAACGATGAGGTCAAGGACTCTATTATTTCTAATCTTGATGATATGACCTCAAATATCAATCCCGATATTCAAAAGGATAATCTTTCTCCGACATATGTGACAGTTTCGTCTGAGGATTGCCATTATATTGACTTCACATATGTCGTTCGAGTTTTTCTACCTTTCTGTGCTTATAAGGTAGCTTGTCCTTTCCTTCACTCGTTTGGGAATGAGGACAAAGTTTTTGACCCCGGCATCTCCATTTATCATTCTTTTGAGCCGGGTGTATCTCATCGAAGTGGAACTTTCAAGAACATCAATGTTTATCCAAACATTTTTAATGAAAGTCCGATGGAGATTTTCTCTTCCATATGCTTCCCCAAGAACAAATGAATTCGGGGTCGAGTCAAGCTAGTGACTCGGTTAACAAAAACATTAGCACCACATGGGTGACAACCCATGTTTCTGACTTCTTTCTATTTTCTAACACTAAGTGTGGGGGGGTTCCTCGGCTGTGCTTTGTTTGTGTATTGTTTGCTCTTGTTTGCAGGTTTCCCTTAGATCGTGATGATTGACATGCCTGTTTTCAATCCAGCCGCCCAATATCTAATCTTTTTGCTAACGTTTATCTAGGGATATTTTGTTAATCCTGTTAGTGAAAAATGAGATTTCTGTCACACACTTGGCTATTAGTATTACCTTTTTACGTTCTAAGTGTCGGCATAATAGCCGGTACTTGGAATATCAAGGGCAATATTCAATTCTAAGTGTGGGGGGGAATTCTCGTGATTTATGTCACATATGTACCTTCTAGTGCCCTAGTACCCCCGTTTTGGCCAAAATTTTAAAATTTATTTCGTTTTTAAATAAGAAATTGCATGAAAAAGAAGTGCATTGCACCCAAA
The DNA here is from genome assembly GCA_021014915.2 of Artemisia tridentata subsp. tridentata. Classification (NCBI taxonomy): domain Eukaryota; kingdom Viridiplantae; phylum Streptophyta; class Magnoliopsida; order Asterales; family Asteraceae; genus Artemisia; species Artemisia tridentata. The sequence continues at coordinate 147,763,980 of CP139506.1, forward strand.
AAAAAAGTGTTTAGTCTTGATTAGGTTAGAACAAAGGGAATCCTGACTCTGCCAGAGTGTTGATCTGGCTGCTTCCTTAACGATTAGACTAAGGTTTTACGATATGTGCAAATGAAAATGCTAAGCGTAGAATAGTTGGTTTTCTTTAGAGCTTATATAAGTAATCTATGACTTTTCCTCCCTGGAAATAACTAATCTGACTTAATAAGTGCTTATTTTCAAACTTTTGAACACACAAAATCATTTTTTCATACGATTTTGAAAAATACTAGTTCAAGGCTTTATTTAAACTTCGGAACAAGCATATGTCATAATAATGCAAAATGAAAGTGAGACGTTGCTTGAAAATTGCAAAAGTTAAGTAATAAATGTATGTGCTAAAAAGCTACGGTTCAAGATCGGTCCTTGGATCCTTATTTCCAGAAGGCATTTAGGTCTTGGCTACCCTCTTACACCGGTCCTTGGACCTCTAATTCAGGAATGCGTGAGGTCTTGGTCTAACACCCTTGGATCCTCATTTCAGGAATGTTTCGAGTCTTGGAACTCTCCGTTGTAACGGCCCTTGGATCCTTTATTCCGGAAGGTGTAAGGTCTTGGTTCCCGTGAAACTCCGTTAGTTTATGTTGCACAAGTAAAAATAAATAAATAAAAAAAAATAAAAAAAAAAGGAGAAAAAAATAAAATAAAATGGAATGATATTGCAAAATGCAATAAGTTTTGATGTGTTTAATAAAGTTTTGAAACTTGCTTGTTGTAAATTTTAAATCTATCTTTCAACTAGTATTAGTCAAAATCTTATAAAAATGTTGATTTTTGTGATCAAAATTTTGAAAATCAAGCACAGTCACCTAACTTGAATAAATATGGGAGTGAAAAGTTAAGTATCGGCTTACATAGATTATTAGTATAAGTAGTGTTAGCATTTTACAAAAAACATTTGCACATTGAGTTTAAGCTTAGTTGGGAGTATAAAAAAGAGGATGACAATTACAATTCCCTAGAGACACCCATTTTGTGTGAATCCCGTTCCATGATACCATTTTTGGAAATCATGCATGTTATCTATTTTTGTTCTAGTTTAAATTTCTCGCATTTAATAAAAAGTCAAAACGGGGTATGCTTGGTATTTTCTTTTGATCCTTTCAATACTTTATATGATCGGATTGCTAGGGACTAGCAATAGCTTAGTGTGGGGGATTGATGAGTGTCTGTTTACTCATCATTTTATGCCCATTTGATACATAAAAAACGCTAAAAATGGCCAAATATACCAATTTATAATGCAAATATCCTAGGTTTGTGTTTTTATGTGTTTTTTGTACAAAAGGGTTGAAAACGGGGCAAATACGGACAAAACCGAGCACGTGAGTGGAAAAAGTTCGATAAGCCAAGGCTGGGGAAGAAATTTACCAAAGTAGATCATAATTATCCTCCAAATGTCAAAAGTGTTCTTTGGAAATAATTTTCAGAAGTAACAAGTTAGGTCCCTGGATTTTCAAAAATGGCAACAATGGTCCTCAAAGTTAAATAAAATTCTAATGCTAATCCTAAATCCACTTAAACCAAATTCTATAAACAAATAACCCATCCCACAACTAAACCCAGCCCAACCATCAAAAGCCCAATCCCACACAACCAACCCAACCCCGTTTCTTTATTTTAGCTAAACACCCAAGAAACAATAGTCAACCCTTCCCTGTATTCACCTTTCCCGCTCACCAATTCCCCAGACCCTTTCACCTCACCTTTCCACCATATCCCAGAAAACCCAGCCACCTTCTTGTACCTCTAGCCTACCTTACCCTTCCTCCTAGTACAATCTTCACGTGATACCAATCCAGCCTGGAAATCCACTAAAACCATTTTAGCGCCAAAACTGAAATAAGGGCTAAGATGATATCCAAGCAAAACCAATGGTGGGATTTGCTCAAGAATGATCAGAAATGATTTTTGGATAGCTATTTAAGGAAATGAAGACACACACAGAGATTTGTCCCTGTTTTTAGACCAAATTCGTAGTGTAAAATTATGGTTACTTTCTGTCTTCTTATCTTATTGTAATTTACAATTTCAGTTTTAGTTAAAAAAAATTTTAAAAAGCATTGTACTGTATTTCAAGTTTAATGAAAATTTAAGTTTTTACTTAAAATATGTTAGTGGAAATCATATCCAGTTGTTATTCCTTATTGATCACAAGCTCTTATTCTGATTCCTTTGAGCTCATTTAAGCTTAATGCAGCTTTTTTGAGCCTAATTGTATTTAATTCTGAGTTACATTCAAAAATTAGAAAAAGTCAAATAGTCAACATAAGTCAACAACCGCTCCTTTGCTTAATCTTAGTGCTTATCAGGGTTGTTTAGTGCTTTTTAGGTTTTAACATAGTTGGTAATTAATCTGCCTTTTTAGTTTTGAGCTTAAATGTTATTTTCCTTAGCTTAAGATTCGTAATAGTCTGCCTATAGGTGTGTTTGGGTTAGGGATGAAAATGGGTCAAAACCAACAGTCACTGTTCATTGGCACTTTGTTGAGTTTTGGTCATGCTTAATGTAGCCTATATAAGTTGTTTGTAGGAGTATGCTAACAGTTTTGAAGGTTTGTTAGATTTTGAGTTGACTAGTTTAGTTATAGGGTACAAACTGAGCAAATAAGCTAATTAAGGCTATAAGCTAAATCTGTGCCCACCTTTAGTGTTTCTAGCTCCCTTTAGGTCTCAAAAGTTGTTATTTAGTAGTTTGTTAGAAGTCTTTAAGCTGTGGGTTGGTTCTTGATCATTTCTTCAAAACAGACTACACAGACCTCATAAGCAGTCTGATGTCTGTCTTTTAATCCAATATTAAGTGCTTATTTGTTGAATTAAATGCTTAATTCTTGTAGTTATTTGTTGTTTACTGGTAGATATGTCCTTATGCTGTCTATTTAGCCCTGGGTATAGCTTATTTGAGCTTTTCAATAGGCTCAAAAGTCCCCTAGTGGGACTGTTATGTGCCCTGCATCAGAAGCTCAGCCCTACTCTTCTCTTTTCCTAACAGCTTTTCAAGGTCAGAATAAGCTGTTTTAAAGCTTAATTTTAGTTTTTTTAAAACTCTCTCATGTATGAAGTTTTGGGCTTGTCAGTTGTTATGGCTCTTGAGTGAGATTTCAGAGCTTAAAATTAAGCTCAAATCTTGCCTCAGTAAACTGACTTGGTTTGCTACATCATCAGACACTTTTCCCCTCTTTGTTTTTAATCATTAGTGCTTATTTAGTTTGATTATGGCTTATTCAGTTCTGTTCTATTTGTAGGTTATTATTAGTCATGTAGCTTATTTTAGTATGCCTTCGCTTCTTAAATGGTATTTTAGCTTTTAGATAGCTTCTAAGCTTGTTAGTTAGTTTTAGCTTAATCCCTTGTGAATTAGCTCACTGATTCTGTTTCCCCAAGCTTTTTCTGGCTTATTTGTAGTTTGTAAATATAGTTGGTTTTATAATTATAGCTTATTTACATGTGCTTGTCTAGTTTTTATCAAGAAAAATCAAAAAAATAAATAAAGAGCAAAAAGAGGTTGCCCAGGTTCGAACCTGGGACCTCTTGCTCACAAGCCACACCCAATACCAACTGCCCTAGGGACTTATTTTAGTTTAATCCCACCTAGTTTATTAGTTAACCCTTGTTTCCCATTTTAGCTTATTGAAGCTGTTTTGCTTATAATAGCATATTTACCATGGCTTTTTCCTTCATTTTATTTTTCTTTAATCCCTGATCACATTAGTTAGTTTTTATAAAAAATTCGGATTTTTCCTCTAAGGTTTAATATTTTTAATCCATTTTTCTTTGTAATTCAGTTTTTAATTCATAGTAAATAAAATGAAAATCAAAAAAATATAATTCTTTTTTCTAAAATTTTATTTTATTAATTAGGACTTAGGAAAATTATTTTGGCATTTCTAGGATTAGAATTCCATCGTTTTGACGTTTAGGCTCGGGTTTTCCCGGTTTAAACGCGTTTTCAGTTTTCATTACGTTTTTAATTACGCGTTCCTTAGATTATCGTTTTCCTTGCCTTTTAAATCGTTTTTAGTTTATGTTCACTTATTTTAGCGTAAAAACCGAAAATCCCTTTATTCTCACCATTCAAACACGTTTCACGAATCGAGATCAAGAAATTTCATTCAAACCTTCATTGGGGATAACGACTTGGGTTTACAAACTTCATTTGTAATCCTTTGAGAAAATATGCATTGATTCAAGCGAAACACTGCATTAGAATTATTTTGTGTACCTGCAGACTTGTTAGTTGTACCTGCAATCACTGGCTCATAAATCGTACTTTTGGTTAATGAATCAATGTCAAACAGCCATTCAGGTCTACTCCCTGCAACATTAGATATGGTTTCACTAAACCTAACATGCAGGTTTTCTTCTATATGCTATGTTCTTTTATTGTATACAATAAAAGCTTTACTATTGGTAGAGTATCCAACAAAGAAACCTTGGTCTGCCTTTTCATCAAACTTGCCTAGGTTGTCAATGATATTTAAGATGGTAATAGGACACCCAAATGGTTTCAAGAAATCTATCATAGGTTTCCTACCATGCAACAATTCATAAGAGGTCTTGTTATGAGGCTTAACTACCTTACTCCTATTTTGGACAAAGCAAGCAGTGTTAACTGCTTCAGCCCAAAAAGTAGTGGGTAATTTTAACTCAGACAACATAGTCCTAGCAGCCTCAATTAATTTCCTATTCCTCCTCTCAGCAACACCATTTTGTTGATGAGTTCTAGCCACACTAAACTGGCTTAAAATACCTTTTTCAACACAGAACTGATTCATCACATTATTCTTAAACTCAGTTCCATTGTCACATCTGATTACCTTAACTTTGTGATTAACTAGGTTTTCTACTCTTGTTATGAAAGCCTTAAGGATACCAGAAGTCTCATCTTAGTTGCTAGAAAGAAAACCCAAGTAAATCTACTATAGTCATCAGTGACAACTAGGCAATACATTTTCTTATTCAAAGTTTTCACATAAGTTGGTCTAAACAGATCCGTATGCAACATATATAAGGGCTTAGAAATAGAGTTCACCACTTTGGACTTACAAGAAGCTCTGTGTTGCTTTCCCATCTGACAAGCAACACAGGTTTCAGGTTTTTCAAAAACTTTTGATGGTAGACCTCGGACAAAGTTTCCCTTGACCAATTTGTTTACAGTTTTGAAATTTAGATGGCCAAGCCTTCTATGCCAAAGTTTGGATTCATCAGTTGCGGCCTTAGCAAACAAACAAGTAAAATCTCTTTTAGGAATTATATTCTTTATGTCCACATTGTATATATTGTCTGTTCTAGGGACTCTAAGTAGCACTAATTTATCATCAGGCAACTTATAGTCAGGAGATAAGACAAGACACTCAGTGTCTGTAAAAAGAACAAAATTCTTTTTGTCACACATTTGTGAGACACTAAAAGATTGACCTTTAGCCCATTTACCAAGTACACTTTTTCAAAATCCAGGTTGCCTGTTCTAATAGTACCTTTACCAACAATCTTTCCACATTTAGGATCATTACCAAAAGCAACATAGCCACCATCCATGGCTTCAAAATCTTCAACGTTTCCTTGGTCTCCAGTCATATGTCCAGAGCATCCACTATCAAAAATGCATTTATCCTTTAGCTCATCTTGTAGATTGCCCTGCACATAAAGTAAGAGAGTTAGTTTCTCTTGGGGACCCAAGCCATCACTGACTTGGATCTGCCTTGGGCATCAACATAATCAAATTTATTCAAGTACATTGATGCACTATTGTGTCTGAGAACATGATCTAAAACCTTGATTTTAGGTTTCCAGACCCAGCAAGCTGAGGCCTTAACAGCATAAAAGTGATTGCCCACAACAATATTTGTAATTACTTTTAGCTCAGCAGTAGAAACTGTTGTTGCCTTAGCAGTAGAAACCTCTGTTTTCATTTGATTGGGCCTTTTTTGTGCATCAGTAGTAATTATCCTAGTAGCACCATTCCTGAGTAAAACTTCCCTAGGAACCATGTTTCTTTTAGGATGTGGGTGAGTCTTTTTAGCAAAATTCTTATGGTTCACCCTAGTGTGTTGGTTCCATACAGGTTTTTGGTAGTAGTAACAATCTTCTTGAAGATGCTCAAAACTACCAAAACTATAACAAGCCTTCTTAAGTAATTGAAAATCACTACCTAACTTTTGTGAAATTAGGCTGTTCCAATTTCTTTAGTTTCCTCTAGGCAAGTTATTAGTTTTCCTAGGATATTCTCTAGGTTTCTCATCAAATTCAGCCATTTTCCTAGAGATACTACTTCCTAGCACAGGTTTTACAAACTCAACAAGTTTAGCTTTAGTTTCAACTGATTTAGGAATTTCTTCCTTTTTAGCCTTAGGTGTTGAGTCAGTCTCTTCATCCTCACTATCTGACACCCAATCTTCAATGATCAAGGTATCAGAAAACTTTTTCTCTACCTTAGGTGCATAAGTTCGATCAAGTTTTTCATTATTTGATTCACTTGTTTCACCTACAGGTTTTGCATCTATATCAGTAATGAAAGACAATTCCTTCCTAGGAGGGGGAAAGGCACTTTTGACTGGTGGAGCAACTTCATTGTACCCTAAGCCACTTCCTCTTCTCATTAATTGACTTTCAACTGACTTATTGACTAGGTCAGATGCAAACTGTTGTTTTTCTACCCTAACAACATGTTTTTCTTTCTCAGATAAAGCTGCATTCTTAATTTGTTCAGCCTCCTCAAGCTTTTTATTTAGCACATTAATCTCACATTTTTTCTTAATAAGCTCAGTTTCTAGCATATTAATTTTATCAGCATACTCTATCTCATTTTGCTTGATAACTTAGACCATATTTATACCCTAAGTTATCAAGTTTTAGTTTTTCAACTTCAACTCTTAAATTCTCATTCCTAGACTTGAGTTCCTCAACAGTATCTAAGCATGATTTAAATGAACAAGTAGACTCATTAGATACCTCAGAGTCTGAACCAGATGAAGAAGAAGCATAGGCCATCAAAGCAAAGTTGTGTCCCTTTTGTCCTTCTTCAGCCATGAAAGCAGCATTTGGTCCTTCTTCAGCTTGATCACTCCATTCATACTCTCCCAAGCCATCACAAGAAACCAGAGCTGATGTAGTCTTGACTTCTTCAATAGGAACATTCCTTGTAGTCTCTCTGTTCTTCTTGGGTGCTCTGCACTCCCTTGCAAAATGTCCCTTTCTCTGACAATTGTAGCACTCAACTTTTGACTTGTCAAACCCTACATTGGTTTGTCCTCTGTACTAGAGTGCCCTGCCAGTCTTCTTCAGAAATCTCCTAGCCCTCATTGTAAGCATGGACATCTGCCACTTCAAATCAATCTCCTCAAGATCATCAGGATCTATTTGTTCCAAGTCCTGATCAGTAACAGAAGTACTTGTGGTGAGATCAGCCAAAAAGGCACAGATAGCTGCATCACTGATGTTATCAGTATTTGAACTAGCAGCAGAACCAGGTGTGTCAACAGGAGAAACAACATAACCAGCAGTAGAATAGTTTTCTTGAGAGCTTCCAGAACCCTTGTTGTTTGAAGAAATAAAAGAAAGGTTTTATCTACTAGAAGATGAACTAGATGATCCCTTGACTTCAGATTCATATACCTTTAGATTGTTGTACAAATCATCCAAAGTCATTATTTCAAAATCAGTCTTGTTCCTCCAGACCACTGTATGAGTATTCCATTCAGATGGTAAACTCCTTAGAAACTTAAGATTAATCACTTCTTGAGGCACTGAGACCTTCATAAGTTGTAATTGACTCACCAACCTCTAAAGTCTATCATAGGTAGCACCAATATTTTCTGAACTTGAGGCAACAAATGTCTCAAATTGATGCTTGAGCAGATTCTTCCTTGACCTTTTAGTGGCCTCATTCCCACCAAATCTGAATTCAATAGCTTCCATCAAGGCTTTAGCAGTCTGAATGTTACTAAAACTCAATAGCTTCCATCAATTCATTCGGTATCCCCATCAAAAGAATATTGTGAGTCTTTATCTCCAATCTCCTTTTAGCCTTCTCCTCATTAGTTTTAATGGGTAAAGGTGTCCCATCAGCAGCCTTAGCAGGTAAAGTGTCCCCATTCTGAATGACTTCCCACATGGAGTAGTAAAGCATCTTTATGTACTGCTGAATCCTCATCTTCCAGAGTTCATATTCTCCAACCTTGAGCATTGGTACCTTTGAAGCAGTCACCATATGAGTAGTTTCGGATTCCATTGCTTCAGTTAATGATGAACATATCTTAATTAGCAAAAATTCTTCTCGATATCAGTCTCTAGATCACAAGCTCTGATACCACTTGTTGATCCCAGTTGAGCTATTGATCTTGTTAATTATCTTAGATATAGATCTAAGACAATAGGTATAGAAACTGTTCTTGAACAAACTATTAAATACTATGCGGAATCTAGTATTTAATCTTAAGAAGAATTATTAATCGAACACAATTGAATTCAATCAACAAACACTTCAATATATTAATACTGTTACTCAAAAGTAACAGGGTTACAAAAACCTTGAAGTGATTCGACTTAGCAATAATACATATGCTAAACTAAACCCTAGATCATCCTTTTATAGACTAAGGAGTCCTAGTCGGTTACCATAACTTTCTATACAAGAATAATCTTTTCGTATCTATTCTATAATTATCCAAACATACTATACATAATTATCTCTTAAGCAGCAGAATATTATCTTTACCAGTAGTATCTTCTATGCCCAGCAGTAGAATCTACTTTGTATATTTCCTTAATCCTTTCGAATACTCCAGCAGTAGAATGAAATATACCAGCAGCAGAATAAATAAGCCTAGCAGTAGAATGACACTTAGAATATTTTCCACTTAGCACAATAAGAAGTAGTATCCATTCTGAGTAGCAGCATCTTAAATCCCAACAACATGGTCGCTTGCATGGATTAAAACGGGCTTATAACGAAGGAGATACACTAATTTTAGGTTAGGCGACGAAAACAATCTTCTAAAGAAAAGCATGCTTATGAGGGTTTTTCAAAGGGTGAAAACGGGCACTTAAAATTAACTAAATATTCTGAGATACTAAAAATATGTTAGTACCCTTAAATACGAACCCAGGGATATAAAGACCACCTAACTATAAAAACAGCCTGACCACCTAACTTTATGGCTATAAAAATGTGGGATCGGGATTCGAATGGGCTAAAAGTCAGTGTTAGCTTTTGTAGACCTTACTACGTACTTCCTAAATCCACTAAGTTGGATCAATAACACTTAGTAGAAACTGTTTTACGACTAGCTTTACTGGGCCACTTAGTCATTTTCAAGAATTCAACAAAGTGTTAATTATTGACGTAAAACTTTATTTTTCTCAAAAGTCACTTAGAAGACTATCGTAGAATGTTGTTAAAGCATAACGGTGATTTTTCTAAAATATTTATTAGTAAGAAAACCCTACCTAAAGTACGAGACAAACTAATTACGCGTTATATCTGAGGTAATTTATACTTAATAATTGAACGAGTTGTCATAACTATATTTTTGACGTTAAATGTTGCAACAAACATGTACAAGTGATATAATAGCATATGAACTTGCATGCACGACCTTGTTTTCAAACCTAAGTCATGGTACTTATTTAGGTTGCGATTAGAGTTACCGGACTACTATTCACGGTTTACCAAATTACTAATCGAGATTTAATAACTAAGGTGAGTTTCATAGCCCCACTTTTACTTGTTTTACTATTGGATTTGAAATACTTGGGGTGGGAATACATTGCTTGTTTTTACATATGGACACAAGTGCATTAAACATTTATTGATTGCCTAAGTTGTTGTCGTTTGCCATAAATTCCCCACAATCATGAACCGTTAATTACTTTGTAAGCGCGAATGTTGTGAATAGATCTATTGGAGGTAAACTCCCCCATCCGAGTTGGTCGCTCCAACTTGTCTGCATTTCATTTGATGTTGTACATGTGTTTGGCAAAGCACCTGTTTGGGGTGATAACATGAACTAACTGTCAAGGCTTCGGTGTCATGAGCTTAATGCAACAGTAATACTTTTCATGAACATATTTGGAATACATTATCGTTGAAATCTTGTGGTCCATACATAACTTGTTGTTTACTTAAACCTATGAACTCACCAGCTTTATGCTGACCCTTTTAGCATGTATTCTCAGGTGTTGATCTTTTCTACAGCACAATCTATTGTTGGAGGTGCTTGGCATTGTCACTGTCATAGACTACTCTGATATATTTGGGATAACTTGTTTACTTATATGGGCCTTATTTCTAAATCAAAATAAATGTTGTAAACTTATTTACTATGATAATGTAACTATTTTTTCTAAATGGATAAGGTAAATCCATTCTCTTTACCTTGTGTTGTAATCCAATTTAGTATCACCCCAGCGACATCATCTTCCGCTGCGACCCATTTGTGGGGGTGTTATAAAAAGTTACTGGTGGTTTCTCCGGCCAGGTTTTAGTTATTTAGCCGGTTTAACCTTTTTACAGAACTCTGTCTTTAGCACTTATCAAATTTAGCCTATGTATTTATTCAAGTATGAAAGGTCAGCGTAATAGTCTGATAAACCACAAAAAAAGCCACCTCATCGGCTTTTTCCAATACAAAAGAGCCCGTACGATGGTAAAACAACCTAATCCAAACACCCCCTTAATCATTTTCCTAACCGGATCCTTTTCATAATAAACCGTAACTTGTATATCAATTATTTGCAAAACTTATATGTAGAAGCACCAAAAGTTAGGGGGCTAACCTCACGCCGCCTGTTCAATTAAACCAAAAGGTCATATTGCAGTTCTTTCTAACCATATTATACGTTGGTTAATTGTGTGTATGTTAATATTATGTTTTCTGCTATGATCTCACATTCCTGTACTTTTGCAAGGTTAAAGAAATTTACATGAATGTCATAAATGTTTCTAAAAAATCCTTAAATGTGACCAAATTCTAAACTACAGTTGTGCAATTAAAGAAGGTATCAACTGATATTATCTTCTAACCTTTCCATCCATGGCTTTCAAGGCCTCATTAGCTAATTCATCGCTGTTGTCCGTTGGGCCTCCCTGAGTCTCTGTCAGTAATGTAAACACCTACAACACCATTCAAAACACAAACACGTAGACATTATAATTTAGAAAAGCCAATGGAAAGGGTTAAAAAAAATGTTACGAAAAGTATCTCACGTCCATATGATAGCGTGAGTTCACCTAACAAATCTTTCACCTTCACATCCTGAAACAGAAACAAACAAAACCCAGACAATCTTTCAAGTTTGTTGTACAAAAACCAAAGCAAAACCCCAAAAAGATTATAAGAAAATACAATATTATCCCATCAATACCTTGAGAACCTTATCTAATTTTGAGGAAGGAGCATGACATATTCGAAGCGCCTCAAGATATAGACTAACTAAAAAAACCGTCATTAACAAAATTTGATAGAGGTTGCTTCAACCTGCCGTACCATTTCTTTATTAGTTTCAGATTTTTAAACCAAATAGGTTCAAAAAGATCAAGAGTCCGCCATGGCTACAAAGAAACACGGTTGCTTAATCATGCCATCCGGTCCTTGCCATGCCAAGTTACGGATCCATTCTTCGATGACCCGCTTCATTTGTCTCAGAAAAGAGCTGTTAATCATCATAGCCCTAGATGAAGCAACCAAAGGCGTTTTCGACCAAAATAAATGCAAATAAAACTGGTAACCACCTACACCAAATAAGTCTGGTAAGAATCGAAAAAAAAGGATACGCCTACCATGGCTGCAAGTATAGTAACCTGCTCCGCCAAGATGTGGACCATCTCAGCTTTAATCCCCTTACCCCGTAGACTTATCATAGCCTCTTGTATTCAATATCGCCATCATTCTTATGCCATGCAAAAGCCAAATGAGAACATTTCACGAATCTTTGTGAAAAGCTCATGTGGCAGTGACATAACATTAACCTACAAACCAAACACGGTAAAAGTTACAAATTGTTAAAAACCACATACAATCAACACCTCATACAGAACCTAATTTCAGTTAAAGCATCATTCAAACAGCAGCAAAAATTAATGACCACCGTGCAACCTTAAGCCGTCATCTTAAGTTTTCCTAACATAAGTTTTTATTAAAAAATTACTTTCAATCAAGAAAACACAAACCTGTTAATAACTTCTTCTTAACATCAATCAAATAGTCCATCTTTTACATAAAAAAATTTAACAAATCCATATAAACCTGGTAAAAAAAAACCCTAAAATTAACAAAGAACCTAAATTACAACATAAGCCTAATTTTACCTAAACCCATTATGAAAGACCAAAAAAGATCATAACAATATCTGAAAAATTCTATTACCTGTTGAAATCCGAAGCCGAAACCTTTTCACCCGACAAAACACATAAACGATCGTAATCACACATTCGAGGCTGCAATTAAACATAAAACTATAAATAAAAATACAAAATAAGTTTTTACTAATACAACATTAGGTTAAAAAAACCCAAAAAAAAAAAAAAAAAAAAAAAAAAAAAAAAAAAAAAAAAAAACCGAAATTAAAAAACCAACCAAAAAAAAACCCATAATTTTACCTTGTTTATGTTTCTCGGATTTGTTGATCCTTCATCACAGATCAACTCAAACGAATGCACAGTTGCTGGTCTTTTATGCAGGATTTGTTGATCCACCAAATCAATCGCTGGTATCAGCAAACAAAACCCTTTTTGTTTCTTTGTTTGTGTTGAGGAGTAATTAGATTAGGGTTTATGCTATTTGTGGATCTTGGTAGGAGATGAATCCGCTATGTGTGTGTGTGTGTGTTTTAGAGATGTTTTAGAGATGAATCGTAAGTTTTTTTTGGCAGATCTAGTTTGTGGAACAATGTGAAAGAAGATAACGTTTATGTGGAAGAAAATACGTGACTTTTATATGAAAGGGGAGCACTATTGCTTTTACTGTAGCTCCCCTCACAAAGCACTGTAGCTACAAAACAACTGTAGCTAAGAGCCTGGTAAATGTTAGTATGATATAATGCACTAAATAGCAAACGGATTTATACAAGAAAATATTTGCATTTCGCAATTATTTCGTAATTTTATGTTTTGTAAACTGGTTTATATATGAAAATGCATGTTTCGTTGCAACTTCTCTCGCGTTTCGTAGTTATGTGTTTCGCATAATTAATTATAACTTTTTGTGTTTTTTGACATATATAATTTTTTCTAGTAATGAATCATAAGTAAACTCAATTTTAATTAAATCCCAACATCTATTAGAGAGAAACGAGTGGGGGTACCCGGGCGTTACTGCGGAAATGTTGTGTTTAATCTAAACTCGAAATGAAACGATTGTCCAAAAATTATTTTTGTTATTAAGGACTAAATATGCAAAAGATCGATAACCGCAAGTACTATTTTCGTAAAGTATTTCTGAAAATAGTATGATTTTTTACGGGAAAAGTCCCTAAAGTTATCGGCATTTTGCAAAGTTAGTCCTTAGGGACTAACTTTGTAATTTATACGTAACCTGAGGGAATATTCATGCCATTTTTGCTACAGTGCCCATGAATAGTAAACATTGTTCTGTAGCAACACTGTTTTGCACTGTTACACAATGTAGCAATGTTATTTTCCTTTTTAGTCCCTGAAAGTGTCAGTATGTTGCAAAGTTAGTCCTTAGGGACTAACTTTGAAATTAAATGTTAACCTTAGGGGCTTTTTCAGCTCAATATTTGCACAGAAACAGTCCCTGAAGTTATTGGTCCATTGCAAATTTAAGTAACGACTGTTAAGTAACGACCGTTAAGGACTAACCCTGCAATGGATCAATAACCTCAGGGTCTAAAATGAAAATTGCACGACTACTGTAGCTAGAGTGTTTTGGCTCCACTGTTACCCGCCTTTTAGTATATATATATAATGTCTATTAGAGCCCAGTAAAATACTAAACTTATTTTTACTTGATGTTTTGATTAACTAAATCCCTTTAACTTTATAAGTTGCAACATTGGGCCCTCTGCTTCTTTTCTACACTTTACTTGAACGATATTGGGAGAATTTCATATCACGTTAGGGTTTCAGCAGAACGAACAGTCGAACAAAAAGGCAAAACACAAGCACGAATTAACTGAACCTTACATGGTTATTTGTGTAGGGTGTTCCTTCTGTTATTGTTGGAACCATCTGTGCTATATAGGAAGACGAATGTTGGTGATATATAGGTTGTAGATCCTGTAAAGAAGGTTGTAAAATCAACTTATATTGTGGATCTTGAAGCGGAAACCACTTAGAAACCGGCTGTTGGGCCTACAGAGTAGTACTGCAATAAATGTCATGTTATTGTGACAAGCATCAAAATACAGTGAGATTTGACTTACTTTTGCACTCTGTCTGTTACAATGTTAATAACCAATTACTCTAATGAAAACAAATGTACAAGTACCAACTGATAATGCACAATGTCACAAATGTGTAGGTTCTGTCCATAAATTCATGTGCAGGACGAAATTGGGACAATATCCGTGTCCCTGTTTAATGATGAAGTTCAGGCCATGGTTGATAGATCGGCATATTAATTATGCGATAAATACGGTAAGGTACAACCTACACATAAACATAAGCTTTTAATGATTGTAGAATTAACTCAAGTACATTTTAAAATTCAATATGTAGCCTCTTGATAATGGTATGTTTCCACCTCAGATTACGACAATTGTGGGCAAGAAGTATGCATTCAAGGTAGCAATGGATGAATGCAGTGCCAAAAAGTGCTACCTGTCTTTCATGTTTTGTATTTGTCTGATGATCCTGAGATTATCGAATCTCTTCGTGCATCTGCTACACCACAAAAGGTATTAGCTAAACTTGGATAATGTGCTCCAATCCCAATGTACTGTGTCTACTAACTTTATTCATAGGTAGATACTTACTCATCTTTCATATTTGTTTCGAAGGCGGAAAATGAAGCAACAAGTTCCAAGGTTGCAGATGTCACTCCATTTTCAAGTATACTTATTTACACAAATATATAATGAACTATCAAATACTGTGTTGTTATATTTATCTTGGGTTACCATTTGTTACGATTCTTTGCAGGATTTGGAGTCACAGACTGAGGAGAACACAACACCTCAAAACAGGCTTAAGAATACGGTTACGAATGTTGAGCAGACGGATACTAATACAAGCCTTCAAGACAAGAGGAAAGTGGTGTTAGAGTTATGTAAAAATATTAAATCGTGTATGACTAGAATCGAACACGGGACCTTGGGATTGCACACTTTACGTATGAATGATTAATGTAAATAATTAATATATATAACCGTTATATATTTTAATTATTTGAACACTAAATAATGACTAACGGATGTTAAGTAATTAACGGAATTGACTAACGACCGTTAGTGAATAAAGGAAGGACTATAGGTGTAATTAGGAGGCAAGAAGGTTCTAGAAATCCCTTGTGGAAGGGTATGGCCGATCGGCCTATGTGATTTATTTCCTAATTCTATTCAAACTTCTCCTCCAAGATTACTAGCCTATAAATACAAACTCAAGGGTTATTGGTTTTTGACCTTGTGCACTCTTGCTATAACCCTAAAAGTTTTCTTCTTCTCCTTTGCTTCTAAAACCGATCGTACAACCCTAGGGGTGTGTCGATCTTTGTGTTCTCAAAGTAAACAAATTGTTTGGTTTTCTTGTGTTCTATTGCTAGCACCATACATTAATTGGTTGTAGTACGTGTGTACAAAACCTTTGTAATTAACTCACTTTAGTTAATACCATCCTGGATTGAGAAACAAAATGGTAAGGGGTTTCTCGTTAATCCATTGTTTATTCAAGAAGAAGAATTGAAGTTAGATCCTTGTTCTTGCTAGGATCAAAGGTACGTTATCTTTATTATTCGGTTAAACTATATACATGTTAATTATGATTCTTTGCTTCCGCTATGTGCTTTGATGTTGTAGATTTATTTATATGAATTTCATGGTATTTAAATTCTAACAGTGGCATCACGAGCCGTTTAACATGTAATTGTATTACCGAAACGCATAAAAATCGAATTTGATTTGGATTAACATATTTAGTCGATATTTTTAGGGTTTTAGAACATAAAAAAAAGTTGAACCTAATTTTTTTTTAGGAAGGGGGGGGGGGGGGTTTCGATCCCCTTTAATTAAAAAGCTAGTTTTGTAACCTTAAAATTAGGAACATGTGTGTTTATGTGTGTAAAGGGTTACGTTCCTTGATTATGAATTAATCCATGATACTTCATGCAAGGTTATCATGGATTAGGGTTTGTAATTAATTGTTAAGTTACGTGCTACATGTAATAAAATGATAGATCTAAAGTTAGGGAAGACCTAATTAATTAAATTATTGAATCTTTTATGTGAAACTTGGTATATGCTTGCTAAGGCTTACGCTACCAACTTGTTGGTGTATGTGGTCCATTAGGTACAATGAGCTCGAAAACCAATGGGAGTCTTAGTAATTATATGCATAATTATTCACATATAGATTATTAATAGAATTTATCAAAAGGTTTGCATGTGGCTATATGATTTAATGGTTAAGATTATATGTGTTATTATGAGTTTATTTATTTTTATTAAATTACTTGTCTTTTTTGTTTAAATTATTGTTGAATTGCAAGCAAAGAAGAGGGTAATTTTTTGGAATAGAAAATAAATGGACCTAATAACTATGAAACCTTGATGTGATAAATTATATATTGCCAAGTCTTATGTGCCGATAGTGGTTCGCTTCGCACTCCCAGGCGAGACTAGCAATTTTATAATTTATAACATAATTTTTTAAGACTTAGTATCATAAACTTTTGATTGACTGATGAGTTTTGTACCAATAGTGTGAACGGCTCACCCAGTTTAGACAAACTATAAGAGGGGTATAAGGAGGCTTGACATTAAATTGTCATCCGAAAGGGACACATTTTTAATTAGCCTTCGGGCGGACGTTTGTCTCTCCGCTCCTTTTTGCGTCTAATTGGAGCTACCAAGTAATGCTATAATTTTGTACAAAATCATCTTAACGGTGAATTGACCTCAATTCCACGCGCCACTTTTGTGGTAATTATCCGAATAACTTGGGTCTTTATGACTCAAGCAGTAGTAGGATATAGTGGGCAATAATTGGAGGTAATTATTTGATTGGTGAACCCAATACCTCAATTAAAACTTTGTTGATTTAACTCTTAGCCTAAATTAGTAAATTAAAATAGTTTTGAAAACTTATGATACGAAGATGTGTACATGCTTCTTCGTACATATTTTGATTGTCACATCAAAATAAATACCCTAAAATTTAAGTCCATGCTATCTAATTATAAGAGACACTTGGAGTTAATATTTAGCGTAAGTGAGACCTTGACCTAAATATTAATGACAAGGTAAATTTCCATGGCGTGAGACCGTAACATGGAGTATTTGCAGTTTCTAAATTAGATGACTTAATTAAGTTGTAAGTAAGACCTTGAAACTTAAAGCATGAGATGGGAAGAAACATGCTTACATTGCAAAATTGTTTTTGGCAAATGTAATTCCCATAATTATCTAGGAGTAGGAAATTTTTTTGCCGATTATTGGACGACAAGTTACCATCTTTTGTACTTTCACTACTAGCAGATCAACTGATGTAGTGGAACTATGGAAAGTTGGATCCCAGTTTTCAAGAAAATTAAATGGTTATATGTATATTTCCTGGGTAATTTTTTTTTCTTGAAAAATTATATTATCAGAATACTAATATTTGAACTTTTTTTGTAGAAATGACTCATCTCAAAAACGTTGTACTATGTTCCGCTTTCAAAGTTCAAAGCTCACTTTGAAAGGGAAAAACTAACTGGCCAAAATTTCAATGACTGGCATAAGTCACTTAGAATTGTTCTGAGAGTGTCCAAGAAGCTAGATTATTTGACTAAGCCTTGCCCTGGACAGCCAGCTGAGACTGAAACTGATGAAGTCAAAGCAGCATGGCAGTCTGAGTTCGATATGCACAATGAAGTTGCGTGCCTAATGCTCGGAAGTATGGTTCCCAAGCTGCAAAAACAGTTTGAGAACTATTTTCCTAAAGATATTCTGGAAGAACTCAAAAGACATATGAAAAGCCACCAGCTGTTGAATTGTATGATTTGATAGATCAATTGCACGGCTGTAGGCACGGGGAAGGTAAACCCGTTCGTGATTATGTGTTGGAGATAAAAAGCTACATGGACCAACTATTGCTCATGAACTATCCTTACCCTGAGAATGTGTGTGTGAACTTGATCAATAGGTCCCTGAACAAGGACTTTAAAGGTTTTGTTCATAATTACAACATGCATTGCTAGGGGAAGACAGTAACGGAATTTCTCGCAATGCTCGTTGACTATGAAAAGGGTTTACCAGGCAAGGCTCCTACTCCTCAAGTATTAGCCATACAAGGAGGTAAGGTTCAGAAGCCAAAACCGCAAGGGAATAAGGGAAAAGGTAAAGCTGACAAGGGAAAACAAGTTGTGACCTATCAGCCTGCGCCCAAGAAGTACCGTCAGAAGAGCAAGGCCAATCCAATCAAGAAGGATCAGGGTTGCTACCTATAACAACCCGTAAATTTTCAGTTCATTATTTTAATAATGTGACAGGTTATTTCACTTTCACACAGACTGACACCACACGCAGACCAGGAACAGACAAAAATTAATGAAATATTAGAAAATAATTAAGGACTTGGAGATAATCTTAAGTAATATTTGACGACCCTAATAATATACACTTTTGAAATTAGAAACGGTTTAGGACGGAACCAAGTTTGACTCAGTCTGACGGAACGCGGGTATAAAAATGCTACATCTTATCTACTTATACACAAAACTACATAAGTTAAAATAAATACTACTCCACCCACTCACACACTATCCTAAAAGTTGATACCCTTATCCCTTAGGTTGACCGCCCCCTCTCCTTTTCCCCATAAGCAGTGAACCATCACCATCTTCAAACCAGGCACCATTAATTGACTTAGAGCCTTGTCTTCTTCACAGTCACGAGACCAAATAGGATGAAACCATTGAGGTTGTGATAGCACACAAAGGGAAAGTTTATTATCCCCAAGATCCGAAAGTGGCGATGGAACTATAATCAAAGTTCTTAGACTCAAGGATACTCAAGGAGGAGCAAAAGAGTTTGGTGGGTTGTGATTCGAGTAGGGATAACTGGGTTCGGAATTGGAGTATTGTTCGAGTTCATCGCCTCTTGAAACACTGTAAGGATATTAATTGTGTTCGAACCATTTTAGGATGATTTTATACATTATAGATCGAATAAGATAATATTTAGTTGTTGGAATTATACGATTTCGACTAGTATTGTTAAATGTTGTTTGTGGCTTAGAAACACCATTAGTTTGAGGAAAAATTTAGTGATTGATTTTAGTTTAAGTCGCATAGGATTTTCAGAATTGACGGCAAAATTTGAGGATGACAGTGTTAGGTGTTGTTGTTGTTGTTTATTGGTGGCATAGAAAATTAAGAACCTAGAAGTGAGTACTAAGATTGTTGGTTATGGTGACTATATGAACGTTTCGAATGTCTTAAGATGGCATAGGATTTGAATTGATTAGTAGGATGGAAACCTTGTGACCGTTGTAACAATTGGGACTCGAATAGGAAAAGAAAACAGCCATTATTTCTTCATGACTGTGAGTCAGTGAACATGTTTAGACTCTATACGATGGAAGTTCGACTTGTATTATGCTTTACAGTGGGCATTTTGTGATTAGGCTGCGATAGGACTATAGTGTGTTTAGGCAATAAACATGGTGGACTCTTATTTGGAATGGTGAAAAGGATGAGAGTAGTTTTAAGCTGGAACACTTTTACTTTTGAATATATTGCAGTCATGTGGGTTGAAGTTTAAAAATTTGTGAACGAGGATAAAAGTGATTTCCATGGAGTCTTTTGGAATAAACTAGTACGAACCAAGTAGGAATGTAAAGGGATCATTTAGAGACTTAGGAGATTAGCTCATTTGAGGTTAATTTCCACCCTATAGACACATAAATTAAGTCAAGAAACCTAAAACCTAGTCACTATTTATGCTCTCGACCCACAAGGACAAGTAGTACTCGAAACTATGCCCAAGAATCAGAACTGAGACTAGGATTAGAAACCACTCTCAGCCAGGAAATAGTGCTCCAGGAAAGACTCCACAGGCATTTTGCAAAATTGAGTTAATTGTGTTTCTTTCCTTCTTGTTGAAAATACCAGGCCAGCAAGTCCAAACAGTCCACTTAGAAGCCCACCAGGTTAAAGCCCAATGACAGGACCCAAATTGGACTAAGATTATAGACTATTCAACAGCCCAGTTAGCAACCGTTTAGAAGTTGGACATTTCCTAAATTGAAATACTACAAGGTTCGATAGATTTGTCTATAGGATGTATGCTTTTATATAAGTTTAGTAAGGGGAATCCCAATTTGACTATAAAAGTTTAATACCTTTCCTTATAATAAAATAAATTTACATGCTTATGTATAGACATAGAATTGAATGAAATGGATAATTTTTGAGATATCTAGAGAAATAAAAAGGTACTTGCTAATATACGGACATGTAAAAGGAACACGAGCCATTCACGATGACAAATAGTACTAATTAACATATAGACACGTTAAAAACTTGAATAGCCAAAATATTAACACGACGGAAAAGATTAAAATCACTAGACTAAATATATATAGACATTTTTTACAAGTAATCTTACATACTCTCAGAAAACAGAGACATATATGGACATATACTTGAGTAGTAAAATGTGGCACTCAAAAGAATGACAAATTAAATTCACGATAGGTGTAGACAATAAGCATGACGAGACATATATATTAACACTTGCATTGTTATTTTTTAGACGAAATTAACTAAAAATGAACGTCACATATATTAAGTCATAGAACCAACATAGACGTACTAAAATATTGGAAGAACTAGAAATTTAATACTTGAACTAAGACATGATTATTTAATCTAGGTTGCGTGTTGGTGTCGTGCACAATGTTCGCTGTTCAGACTATTGAAGGTGAGTATTCAGAACCCCCTTTTTACCGTTTTATTATTTTAGGTGGAATGCATGACTTAAAATTTTATTTGAACTTATGACATATGTTTTGACTGAACCCTTGAAATTGACTTTGACCTTTAAAATATTGTTTGAGCCTATGACTTGTTTTGAACTGTTGACGTGCCGTACGCACTTATATTTTAGTCTCACATGTTTACGGAGTAGGCCTAATTTAATTTGTATATAATAGTTGGTATGATGTACCGTTCGTACATTCGCATTGTTAGTCCCTGGTTGGTTTTCCGTTCGCACTCCAATTTTGACGTACCGTTCGTACGGCTCCCTTGTGCGGAGCAGTAGGTAGTATGGATAGCGCTATTAGAGGTCGGCCAGCCTCTCATTCCCCTGTTTACGGAATGCATATTATTTACTTTAGGGGCTTTGCCGCATACATTATTATATACGTTGTCCTTTAATGTGAACTTAAATGAGCATGTGTGTTTGGCTGTAAGACATACAATTTTTATATTGTGAAATCATAGGTTACATGTTTTGTATGGGCAAGACATGTAACTGAATGATTTGACATCTGGACCTTTTTAAAGAATTTTGACTTTTTTAAAGACTTTGGACTTCTTTTGACTAAAAACCTGTATACTCACCAACTATTTTCATAGTTGACCTGTTTTCCCCTGCATTTCAGGTGATCGCTAGTAGGTATTTTTATGAAGGCAGTAGCATGAAAGGAGTCGTCACGTATTATCTATGTTTTAATTAAGTGTCAAGAAAATATCTTTCAAGAGATTAAACTAAATTTTATTTGCCGATGTCGGCCAAGACAATGTTGTATTAATGTACGGTTTTTCTTTAAATTTAATTATGGCATTGTACTATATCTCTTTTGCAATGTATATTGATTTCGTAGCACCCCAGGACCCGAAAGCTTCCGCTATACTAGATTTTGGGGGTGTTACAGATTGGTATCAGAGCCTAAGGTTATAGAGAATGCCGGTTTTTCAAAAATAAAAATTGCAACTATAACCAGAATAAAGTTTTTATTAAACACCAAACATCATACGAGCTGACTAGTCTGACCATTGCATCATTTCTCCTCAATTATGCATAGCCTGATCACCTATGCATAATTTGGGAAAAATCATGCAATGATGGGAGTAGTAGTCTCGGATCATGTTTTGGTTGTGTCCTAGGAGTCTGGTCACCTAAAATTGCATTAGTTGTGTGTGCATGCATATCATGTTAGAGCAGCCTTGTTTATATGCCCTGTTCATGTTACTATACTTTATGTGGATATATGTGCCTTCCCCCTTGCTATATTACGACCTATTAGACTAAGCACGTCTTCGTTCCCGTCACGTCGTAATCACTACGCCTCCAAATCCGTCGCTGCCCCGCAACGCCATCCGCCATCATCCACGTATAACTCAAAGTTTTTGGCCTATTGAAGAATCATGACTACAAGGAAAACCCGCTCGGGAAGCATCAACAATGGAGCCCCAAGGGACAGTGCTGCTGGATTAGTGGATCTTCTAACTCAGATCGCCGCACACGTCGGTGCAGGACGAACCAATGAAGGAGCTGGTACCTCGACCAACGACCATGGACAAAAACGACGGGAGGATCAGCAGGGAAACCGAGACCAGGACCAGCAGGATAAGCGGCAACGAGTAGCCGGGAATTATGGAACAATAACCCAGGAGCGCAGAGGATATGTAGGCCCACATCCTAGGTGCACACGATGTAACCGAGACTGCCCGAGGTGCGACAGATGCTGACAGACTGGCCATCTTAGTCGAAATTGCCCAAATAGAAATGGGAACCAAGAGCGAAAGCGAACGTGCTACGAGTGTGGAAGTTCGGATCACCTCTGGAACGCGTGTCCTAAGCTGAATAGGGAACAGAGGCCAGAGCAGAACAACCCAACCCTCGCTGTAGCAGTCGATGGAAATGACCCAAACCATGGAGGCAATATCAGCCCAGCTCGAGGTCAAGTATACCTTCTAGGCAACAAGGAAGCTTGCTAGGATCCAGACATCGTGATGGGTGCATCCTTTTGAGCAGTCACTTTATGTTCGTACCATTTAGTACTGGCGTAGGATTTACTTTGGTTCCCTATCAAGTTAACGATGATGACTAATATGAGACATGACGTCATAAGCCGTAATTGAACGCCTAGCCTTTATTTGTTGATTTGATTTGGCCTAGATGATTCCAAACTTGCATGAGCCGAACCATCCAGAGGCCTTCATGTAAGATGTAAAAATCTTCCCTTCTAGAAACTTGTTTCCAGCTTGATCTAGTGACAGTTCTTGTTTGATGAGTTGCGAAAATCAGGATGGAATCAAGTTGTTACTCAAACTCATGACAGTTCCCGGTTAGGGAGTTGTGAGATTAAGTGAGAATTCACTAACTAAAGGTCATGTGAGGGCTAAGCTCAAGAATGGAAAAGTTGACCGTCAAATCTAATCACGAGGATGAACGTCAGTAGAGCGAACGAACTAAATCTCGAGGACGAGATTCTTTTTAAGGATGGCAGACTATAACAACCAGTAAATTTTCAGACCATTATTTTAATAATGTGACAGGTTATTTCACTTTCACACAGACTGACACCACACGCAGACCAGGAACAAACAAAAATTAATGAAATATTAGAAAATAATTAAGGACTTGGAGATAATCTTAAGTAATATTTGACGACCCTAATAATATACACTTTTGAAATTAGAAACGGTTTAGGACGGAACCAAGTTTGACTCAGTCTGACGGAACACGGGTATAAAAATGCTACACCTTATCTACTTATATACTAAACTACATAAGTTAAAATAAATACTACTCCACCTACTCACACACTATCCTAAAAGTTGATACCCTTATCCCTTAGATTGACCGCCCCCTCTCCTTTTCCCCATAAGTAGTAAACCATCACCATCTTCAAACCAGGCACCATTAATTGACTTAGAGCATTGTCTTCTTCACAGTCACGAGACCAAATAGGATGAAACCATTGAGGTTGAGATAGCACACAAAGGGAAAGTTTATTATCCCCAAGATCCGAAAGTGGCGATGGAACTATTCTCTATTTCTTCTTTTTAAACTCGTATCCCATGGACATTCGAATCACGCCTCAATAACCAAAATCAAAGTTCTGAGACTCAAGGATACTCAAGGAGGAGCAAAAGAGTTTGGTGGGTTGTGATTCGAGTAGGGATAACTGGGTTCGGAATTGGAGTATTGTTCGAGTTCATCGCCTCTTGAAACACTGTAAGGATATTAATTGTGTTCGAACCATTTTAGGATGATTTTATACATTATAGATCGAATAAGATAATATTTAGTTGTTGGAATTATACGCTTTCGAATAGTATTGTTAAATGTTGTTTGTGGCTTAGAAACACCATTAGTTTGAGGAGAAATTTAGTGATTGATTTTATTTTAAGTCGCATAGGATTTTCAGAATTGATGGCAAAATTTGAGGATGACAGTGTTAGGTGTTGTTGTTGTTTATTGGCGGCATAGAAAATTAAGAACCTAGAAGTGAGTACTAAGATTGTTGGTTATGGTGACTATATGAACGTTTCAAATGTCTTAAGATGGCATAGGATTTGAATTGATTAGTAGGATGGAAACCTTGTGACCGTTGTAACAGTTGGGACTCGAATAGGAAAAGAAAACAGCCATTATTTCTTCATGACTGTGAGTCAGTGAACATGTTTAGACTCTATACGATGGAAGTTCGACTTGTATTATGCTTTACAGTGGGCATTTTGTGATTAGGCTGCGATAGGACTATAGTGTGTTTAGGCAATAAACATGGTGGACTCTTATTTGGAATGGTGAAAAGGATGAGAGTAGTTTTAAGCTGGAACACTTTTACTTTTAAATATATTGCAGTCATGTGGGTTGACGTTTAGAAATTTGTGAACGAGGATAAAAGTGATTTCCATGGAGTCTTTAGGAATAAAATAGTACGAACCAAGTAGGAATGTAAAGGGAGCATTTAGAGACTTAGGAGATTAGCTCATCTGAGGTTAATTTCCACCCTATAGACACATAAATTGAGTCAAGAAACCTAAAACCTAGTCACCATTTAGGCTCTCGACCCACAAGGACAAGTATTACTCGAGACTATGCCCAAGAATCAGAACCGAGACTAGGATTAGAAACCACTCTCATCCAGGAAATAGAGCTCCAGGAAAGACTCCACAACCATTTTGCAAAATTGAGTTAATTGTGTTTCTTTCCTTCTTGTTAACAATACCGGGCCAGCAACTCCAAACAGTCTACTTAGAAGCCCACCAGGTTAAAGCCCAATGACAGGACCCAAATAGGACTAAGATTATAGACTATTCGACAGCCCAGTTAGCAACCATTTAGAAGTTGGACATTTCCTAAATTGAAATACTACAAGGTTCGATAGATTTGTCTATAGGATGTATGCTTTTATATAAGTTCAGTAAGGGGAATCCCAATTAGACTATAAAAGTTTAATACCTTTCCTTATAATAACATAAATTTACATGCTTATGTATAGACATAGAATTTAATGAAATGGAAAATTTAAGTGATATCTAGTGAAATAAAAAGGTACTAGCTAACATACGGACATGTAAAAAGAACACGAGCCGTTCACGATGACAAATAGTACTAATTAACATATAGACACGTTAAAAACTTGAATAGCCGAAATATTAACATGACGGGAAAGATTAAAATCGCTAGACTAAATATATATAGACATTTTTTACAAGTAATCTTACATACTCTCGGAAAATAGAGACATATATGGACATATACTTGAGTAGTAAAATGTGGCACTCAAAAGAACGACAAATTAAATTCACGATAGGTGTAGACAATAAAACATGATGAGACATATATATTAACACTTGCATTGTTATTTTTGAGACGAAATTAACTAAAAATGAACGTCACATATATTAAGTCATAGAACCAACATAGACGTACTAAAATATTGGAAGAACTAGAAATTTAATACTTGAACTAAGACATGATTATTTAATCTAGGTTGCGTGTTGGTGTCGTGCACAACGTTCACTGTTCAGACTATTGAAGGTGAGTATTCAGAACCCCCTTTTTACCATTTTATTATTTGGGGTGGAATGCATGACTTAAAATTTTATTTGAACTTATGACATATGTTTTGACTGAACCGTCGAAATTAACTTTGACCTTTAAAATATTGTTTGAGCCTATGACTTGTTTTGAACTGTTGATGTGCCGTACGCACTTAAATTTTAGTCTCCCATGTTTACGGAGCAGGCCTAATTTAATTTGTATATAATAGTTGGTATGATGTACCATTCGTACATTCGCATTGTTAGTCCCCGGTTGGTTTGCCGTTCGCACTCCAATTTTGACGTACCGTTCGTACGGCTCCCTTGTGCGGAGCAGTAGGTAGTATGGATAGCGCTATTAGAAGTCAGCCAGCCTCTCATTCCCCTATTTACGGAATGCATATTATTTATTTTAGGGGCTTTTCCGCATACATTATTATATACGTTGTCCTTTAATGTGAACTTAAATGAGCATGTGTTTTTGGATGTAAGACGTACAATTTTTATATTGTGAAATCATAGGTTACATGTTTTGTGTGGGCAAGACATGTAACTGAATGATTTGACATCTGGACCTTTTTAAAGACATTGGAATTTTTTAAAGACTTTGGACTTCTTTTGACTAAAAACCTGTATACTCACCAACTATTTTCATAGTTGACCCGTTTTCTCATGCATTTCAGGTGATCGCTAGTAGGTATTTTTATGAAGGCAGTAGCATGAAAGGAGTCGTCACGTGTTATCTATGTTTTCATTAAGTGTCAAGAAAATATCCTTCAAGAGATTAAACTAAATTTTATTTGCCGATGTCGGCCAAGAAAATGTTGTATTAATCTACGGTTTTTCCTTAAATTTAATTATGGCATTGTACTATATCTCTTTTGCAATGTATATTGATTTCGTAGCACCTCAGGACCTGAAAGCTTCCGCTATACCAGATTTTGGGGGTGTTACACCACCACTGCCACGAGATGGGACACTGGAAGAGGAACTGTCATCTCTATCTCGAGGAGTTGTGAGAGAAAAAGATGAAGGGTGAGACTGGGAAAGCCAGTACTCCAGGTAACTTTTTCATGATTGAATTATATTCATTAACTCATAAATTAAATTCCTGGGTATATGATACTGGATGTGGTATTCATATTTGCGATACACTATAGGAGTTTAGAGTTGAGAAGAGACTGGCCTATAGGGAGCAATTTTTGCAAGTGGCCAATGGAGCACAAGCAGTTGTTGAAGCCATAGGAATATTTAAATTAGTTTTGCCTTTGGGGTTAGTACTGTATTTGAATAATTTTCATTATGCACCTGCAATTGTTAGGGGTGTGGTCTCTTTTTCATGTTTATTGAATATTGGATTTCAACATACTGTTTCTAGCAATGGAATTTCTGTTTTGTTAAATAATGTTTTTTATTTTAATGCTATTGCTGTGAATGGTGTTTTTTAGATTGATATGAATGAATGTAATGATTATAATTCAATGTATAACATCAATAATAAACAAGTCAAGAATGTCTTGGATTCATCTTATCTTTGGCATTGTCGACTTGCACACATAGGCAAGACTCGCATGCAAAAGCTGCAACGTGATGGGCTTTTGCAAGATATCAATGATGAATCATTTGATAAGTACGAATCTTGTATATCTGGGAAGATGACAAAGAAACCTTTTAATAATCGTATCGAATAAGCTGATGATCTACTTGGTTTGATACATACTGATGTGTGTGGACCACTTAGACATATGTCAAAGAGAGGTGCTAGCTACTTCTTAACCTTTACTGATGATTTCAGCCATTATGGATATGTTTATTTACTTAAACATAAATATGAGGTGTTTGAAACATTTAAGGTTTTTAAAGCTGAAGTAGAATTGCAACTTGGAAAGAAGATTAAATCTCTTCGATCCGACAGAGGTGGTGAATACCTAAGTCAGAAGTTTAAAGATTATCTAAGTGAGAATTGAATTGTCCAGCATCTCTGATGAATGTGTAAATACTCATTATTTTACACCCATAAAAGACACAAAAATGACCAAAAACACCCAAATGGATCAAATATTGTTGCAAATATTTGTTGTTTGTGTTTTTATATGTTTCAGGTACAAAAGGATTGAAAACAGGGCAAAAACGGACAAAACCGAGCACAAGATTGGAAAGTCGTGAAAAGCCGAGGCCGGGAAAGAAATTTACAAGTTTGGACCAAGAAATTGCTCATGTGTCAGGATTCAACCCTCAAGAATATCCCAATGAAAAAAATGGTCCTTGGATATATTTTTTCAGAATCCGCACAAATGGTCCCTGAGTTTACTTACTTGGCAAGATTGGTCCCCGAAAGTTAAAACTAAATTCTTAGCCAATACTTTTTATTAACCTAAACAAATAAACCCATCCATCTAACCCAGCCCAACAACAAAAATACCAAAACCCAATCCAACCCGTCCTTTTCCCTTTAGCTAAACACAAAGTCAAACCAAAGTCAGACCTTTCACCTCTTTTCCCTCCTACCCATAAGCAGCCATCACCATCACCTCACCTTTCACCACAACCCATGTCCTCCCCTACCTCTGCCATAGCCACTCTATTTCTTCCTCACGTGTGTACCTTCTTCACGAGATACCACTGCCAAGCTGGCAATCCACATCACTTTTGGTGCCAAATTGGAATGAAGAGCTGAGATTAAAAGAGGCCAATCCAACGGTGGGAAATTGATCAGAAATGCAAGACAAAGTAAACCCTAGTTTTAGAGTAGTATAAATAGTTTTAATTGTAGCCATTATAAGGCAGGTTTTATTTTAGCTTAAATTGAGGTATTTTTTCTTTTTAAGTTTTTATTTTCATTTCTTTTTAATTCCAGCATTGTAACTTAATTTTAATTAATGAAATTGTCAGTTTTCTTGTTTGGTCAACATAAGTCAATTCACTGTTCAACTGCTTAATTTAGTACTTATTCTCATTTTCTTAGCTTCTTTGTCATATAAATTGCTTTTTGCTACTTATTTGCTAATTTGAATTAATTTTTATTAGAATGTAGTTAAAAAACCTAAAAAAGTCAATAATAGCTTAAAATTAGTTCAGATTAATCTAGTGCTTATTACCTGTGTAATTATGTTTTTTAGGACTTAAGGCATCTTAGTACATGTTTATCTTCCCAAGTTACAGTTTAAAAGTATCTATTCTAGTGTTAAAAATCCAAACAGACACCCTTAAGGAGTGTTTGGAATAGCAGGTCAAACGGGTCAAAGGCTGAGCTACTATTCATATGCCATTGGGTTGAGGTTGATTATGCCTAATTTCACTTGGATAAGCTCATTTTGGATTGTGTTTAGCTGTTTTGAAGGATAATGAAGGTTTAAGTAGAATTGCTTTTGAACGAAGGCATGTTATGATCTCAACTGCTTATTGTAGAATAAGCCTCCTTAGTGCTAGTTTTGCCATTTTTGGGTTCATTGTAGTTCAGAACATGATAGTTTAAGAGTTGTTTTGGATCCATGTAGCATTTGTGTAGTTTTGGTTAAAATCAGTCAAACCTTGCATAGGCATAATTCAGCCTAATTCAGCCCCTTTTTAATCTCAGTTTTAAGCTAGTTATAGTGGTTTTTAGATTATAATTTTTGTTTTACATATAGATTGTAGGATAATATCAATCTGTTTCAGCTTTTTTAGACTTATGAGCTTATTCCTTGGCTTATTTTAGGTCTGCAAAACAGCCTCAGTAGGCTGTTCTAGCCTGCAGCCTATTTGTCCCAACTTACCTCTTTCTCAGCTTATTTTTAAGCAGTTAATGAATTCTAGTTGGCATGAGATTTTCCCTAGTTGCTTATTGGTGAATAAACTTGGCTCATTTTCTGAATTGGAGATTATAGCTTATCCCCAAGTGCTTAATTTAGGCTCAAAAGTCCCCTAGGGGGACTGAGATTGACCTGTGCAGTCAGCGGACCCCTTAGTGTTATTTTTTCTTAATTGTTTTGTTTCCAGTGCTTATTGCTTCTTTAGTTTTCCTTCATGCTTATTGTTTGTTGCTCAGCTTATTGTATTCTCAGTTTAGCTTATTTTATGCTTGTTCAGCCCTTTGTGTTCTAGATTAGCTTATTTCATAGAAAGCCCTCTGATCAGATCTTTAATGCTTATTACTGAGCTTAATTTTGGTTTTCAAAAATAGTTTTAGTATTATTAATAGCTTATTATCATGTGCTTTTTAAATTTGTCAAAAGAAAAAAAATGGTTTTAGCAAAAAGGGCTGAGGCCAGGTTCGAACCTGGGAACTCTAGCCACTCAAAGCCTCAACACACACTCCCAATACCATCTGCCCGTGGGTCTTTTTCTGGTATATCCTTTCCAAGTTTTTTATTTAATACCAATTCAGTTCACATAGCTTATTTCAGCAGTTGGGCTTATTCCAGCTTATCTGGATAAGCTGGCAACCTCTGCTTATTTTTCCTATATTCAGCTTTATCACTGAGGACTTTCCTTAAATTTTTCATAATTTTTCGTTTACATTAAGTATTTTTAATCTATTTTTCTTTTTAATTTAGTTTTTAATTCGTATTTAATAAAATAAAAGTCAGAAAAATATAATTCTTTTTTTCAAAATTTTCTTTTGTCAATTAGAACTTAGAAAAATTAGTTTTGCACCCGTAGAGTTTATTTTTATAGATTGTTACGTTTATGCTTGTTATTAGTTTACCGTTCGCGTTTCTTAATTTTGTTTTATTAGATATTAAAAACCAAAGTAAACCTCGTTATTTCAAGCATTTTAATACCAAACCTCATACGATATCCTCGATTCACGCCTCGTTGGGACTACGACCCGGGTATTCACTTATCCGGTTTATTATAATCGATTGTTGCGTTAAACCGTCGCAAGTTGACTTTTCTTTGTGAGAGGTTTTAGCTTGTGATGCGTTTGACGCGATATCAAAATGGCGCCGTTGCCGGGGAGGTGTGTTGCGACAATATCGTTACAGTTTGACGATTAGTGACTTGAAGACCCTTCCTCGTGAAGTTATCGTTTTCTTCGTAAATATTTTCTTATAAAAAAGCCCAAAAAGATTTTCATTTCAAATTTATTTTCCTTTTTCCCTTTGTGTTCTTCAAAATGTTTATAAAAACCCAAAAATAATCTTCTTATTCCTCATATTCGTTTAATTCTTTATCTCTCACCCTCTATCCGTTTAATTCTATTATCTTCTCATCCCTCTTATCCGTTTAATTTTTATGTTGTCACTCGACTATCACTGTTTTCGTTGTAAAAGTATATTGGGTGATGATCATCGTTGTTACAAGTGTTTGTGTGAGCGGTGTGGAAATAATGCACCAAACGGATCTTGTTATTGGTGTGAATTATCCATTAAATCAAATCCTAATTCTGTCGATAATTCTCAAAGTTTTTCCGACCACACTCCACAATCCTAGCTATTCTCATTTAAACACCAAAATTGCTATGTATGTGGAGATCCGTTGGGAGATAATTCACTTTGTGAACGATGTTTTTGCAAAGAATGTGGGTTTACTCATGGACTTTGTATATGTTGCACTTCTGAAATCGAAAATACATTAACTTATTCAAATTTTCAAAACGATTTCTGCCACCTTCCTCAGAATTCATTTGACCAAGAACCATGTTATCAAAATTTCAATGATACATCGTTTCAAAATGCTCCGAATGTTCCTTGTGCAAATTGTGGGGGTCTTCATGACGATTATGAATGTCAACCGTGGAATCAAGAACCTAATCCTTGGTTCAATACTCCCGGTTTTGACAATGTCTAACCCCCACAGTATTCCATCATTCATCCTCATGAAAAATCTATGGCAGAATTGCTAGCCGAAGAACGAGCAACCGAAAAACGTGCCAAATTTCTCAAGGCTTCCATTCTCGATGAAGATGATGAGGATACTATTCAAATGAAGGAATATTATGAGAATTCATCAGCTGCAATCACACCTGTCCAGAAAAGGCAGGAAGACAAGAGTATTGCAGAATTGCTAGCAGAAGAGCAAATGGAACGTATAAAAGCCATTTATGCTAGCAATAATGATGAGGAGGACGACGAGGAGAGTTCTATTCCTTTGAGTGATATAATTTCTCAACTCCCTCAGTCTATTGCAATCACATCCATCTTACCGACTATGGACCCCGAGGACTCTCTTATTATGGGGGATGAGCATCTTAGCACTATTCCTGAAAAGGAATCGGACGAATTCATAAAGTCTAGTGCTGAGAACCTTATCCCAATCCCAAGTGAGTCTGAGGATATATCGGACAATGAATGTGATTTGTCTGTTTGCGATGATTATCCTCTTGACATTGAGGATGATTTTTCTGGGATTTTCTCTAACCCACTTTTCAATTCAAACGATGATTTTTCCTCTAGTGATGACGAATCACTTTCTGATGAGGACATTCCAAATGAAAGTCTCAAAGTCTATTCGAACTCTCTGTTTGAATTTGATGACGAGTACTTTTCAAACAACGTAAATCCTCTCTTTGTTGAAGAGTTAGAGAACAATGAGGTCAATGAATCTATTATTTCATAACATGATGATATGACCTTAATTTTTAATCCCGGTATTCAAAAGGATATTCTTTCTCCGACATATGTGACATTTCTCGTTGAGGATCGCCATTATATTGACATCACATATGTCGTTTGAGTTTTTCTACCTTTCTGTACTTATAAGGTAGCTTGTACTTTCCATCTCTCCTTTGGAAATGAGGACAAAGTTTTTGACCCCGGCATCTTAATTTATCATTCTTTTGATCCGGATGTATCTCATCGGAGTGGAACTTTCAAGAACTTCAATGTTTATCCAAACATCTTGAATGAAAATCCGATTGAGATTATCTTTTCCACATGCTCCCCCAAGAACAAATGAATTCGGGGTCGAGTCAAGCTAGTGACTCGGTTAACAAAAACATTAGCACCACAAGGGTGACAACCCATGTTTCTGACTTCTTTCTATTTTCTAACACTAAGTGTGGGGGGATTCCTCTACTGTGCTTTGTTTTGTGTGTTGTTTGCCCTTGTTTGCAGGTTTCCCTTAGATCGTGATGATTGTTGCGCCTGTTTTCAATCCAGCCGCCCAATATCCGATCTTGTTGCTAACGATTATCTAGGGATATCTTTTTAACCCTGTTTGTGAAATAGAGAATTCTTTCACACACTTGGCTATTAGTATTACCTTTTTACGTTCTAAGTGTCGGCATAATAGCCGGTACTTTGAATATTGAGGGCAATATTCAATTCTAAGTGTGGGGGGGAATTCTCGCGAATTTTGTCACATTTGTACCTTCTAGTGCCCTAGTACCCCCGTTTTGGCCAAAATTTAAAAAAAAAAAAAAAAAAAAATCGTTTTTAGATAAGAAATTGTAATAAAAAAAGAAGTGTTTAGTCTTGATTAGGTTAGAACAAAGGGAATCCCGACTCTGCCAGAGTATTGATCTGGCTGCTTCCTTAACGATTAGACTAAGATTTTACGATTTGTGCAAATGAAAATGCTAAGCGTAGAGTAGTTGGTTCTCTTTAGAGCTTATATAAGTAATCTATGGCTTTTCCTCCCAGTAGCTCCTAATCCGACTTAATTAGTGCTTATTTTCAAACATTTAAACACACAAAATCATTTCTTCATACGATTTTGAAAAATACTTGTTCAAAGCTTTATTTAAAATTCGGAACAAGCATATGTCATAATAATGCAAAATGAAAGTGAGAAGGTGCTTGAAAGTTGCAAAAGTTAAGTAATAAATGTATGTGCTTAAAAAAAGCTACGGTTCAAGATCGGCCCTTGGATCCTTATTTCTGGAAGGCGTTTAGGTCTTGGCTACCCTCTTACACCAGCCCTTGGACCTCTAATTCAGGAATGTATGAGGTCTTGGTCTAACACCCTTGGATCCTCATTTCATGAATGTTTAGAGTCTTGGAACTCTCCGTTGTAACGGCCCTTGGATCCTTTATTCTAGAAGGTGTAAGGTCTTGGTTCCCGTGAAACTCCGTTAGTTTATTTTGCACAATTAAAAAAAAAAAAAAAAAAAAAAAAAAAAAAAAAAAAAAAGAGAGAGAAAATGAAAAGAAAAGAAAATGGAATGATATTGCAAAATGCAATAAGTTTTGATGTTGCAAAAATAAAGATGTATGTGTTAAATAAAGTTTTGAAACTTACTTGTTGTGAATTTTAAATCTATCTTTCAACTAGTATTAGTCAAAACCTTATAAAAACATGTTGGGCTATAAAAGTCAAAGTACTGCTACTCAAGTCAAAGTACTGCTGTTCGATTAAAGTACTGCTGCTCGTTAAAGGACTGCTATGCAAATAGTTTAAGGACTAATGTGTAATTCTAGAATGTTCGTATTAGATTAGAGTTATAATTAGAATTACTTGTTATTCAAGTTTGTAAACCGACTAGGGTTTTCCTTGTGCCTATAAAAGGATCCCTAGGTTGGCATTAGAGATATGTGTGTTTTTAGAGATACGAATACATGCGATTAGTGATATACGATTGTTAGAAGTATTAGAGTTTAGAGTTTGTTAGTGAATCTGTGTAAGAAAGCAGGTTCAAGGTTTTAATAATATTCAAAGTCGTTTATTAATTCTTCTTAGCTTTGTTGAAGTAGATTCCGCATACTTAGCAAAGTATATCAGTGTTTCATTATTAATAGTTTTGAATTCATTCAAAGTTGTTAAACCGTAGACAAGCTACAAGTTAGTTTGGTCAGAGTATATCGATCCAACAAGTGGTATCAGAGCTTGTGTGGAGACTCTGATTAAGAAGAAACCCTTAAAACCGATTTATCAACAAACCCTCAACAATGTCGACTGAAGCTGCACCTATCCCATCCATCACCTCACTCAGAATTCCTATCATCAAGAAGGGAGAATATGATCTCTGGAGCATGAAGATGAGGCAGTACCTTGCTATTACTGACCATGCTCTATGGGATGTAATTGTCAATGGTAATGTTGTTCTTGATGAACCTCTACAAGTTGAAGGACAACCCAAACCACCTCAACCAACCTTACCAGCAGCTACAAAGAGAAATCAAGATAAGGCTCTCAACATACTGCTGTCTGCTATTCCTGATGGTCACCTACTGAAGTTCCATGATGCTAAGGATGCAAAACAATTATGGGCTGCGATCAAGACAAGATTTGGAGGTAATGATGCTTCAAAGAAGATGCATAGAAACTTACTGAAGCAACAATTTGAAACCTTCACTGTTGGTGAAAGAGAAAGTCTTGATGCTGCCTATGACAGATTCCAAAATCTACTTAGTATGCTAGAACTGTATGGAGCAGAGGTATCTGTTGAAGATGCAAATTTGAAGTTCTTAAGGAGTTTGCCGTCTGTCTGGCATGTGGTTGCTACTATGATTAGAGGACAACCTGGATTGGAGGCTATGGACTTTGATGATCTCTATAACAATTTGAAAGTGTACGAGCAAGAGATGAATGGTCACAGTTCTCAGAAAACTCACAACATAGCTTTTGTGTCTTCTGAAAACAGAAGCAGTACTTCCACTAAAAGTACTGCTTATCCTTCTCAAAGTACTGTTGGTGATTCACAGCATGTACAGCATGTTTGCACAACCACAACTACTCCCAACCCATCACCAACAAACAAAACCAATTCTGATGAAGTTGTATGTTCCTTCTTTGCACAACAAGCCACTTTACCTGTTACTTATCAAGAAGACTTGTTGCAGATTGAAGAAGATGCTTTAGAAGAGATTGACATAAGATGGCAAGTAGCTATGATCACTGCTAGGATCAAGAAGTTCATGAACAAGACAGGAAGGGGAATTGATTTCAAAGCCAAACAAGGTATAACTTTTGACAAATCCAAGATTGAATGTTTCAATTGTCAAAAGCTTGGACACTTTGCAAGGGAATGCAAGTTTGCAAAATATCAGGCAAACAGGATGATTGAACAACCCAAGGTTGAAAGAAAGGAGGTTCCTATTACTGAATCACAACCAAAAGCTTTGGTGGCTCAAGAAAATTTAGCAGAGATTGACTGGAGTGCTGAATTTGATGATGAACCTGTAACCTATTCTATGGTTGCAATGGAAGAGTTTGATTGGGGCACAGCTTTTGATGAGGAACCTGGATATGCTGCTTTGGAATCAAGAGATGGTCTTGGAAGCTTTGACTGGAGCATGGAGGATGAAGATGAACCTGTTCAGATTGCTATGGTAGCCACTTCACCAAGTTCATCCAATGTCTCTGAGGTATGCTCTAAGTGTAATGATGTTTATCAAAAGTTGCTTAAAGAATATGTGACTGAAAGAGATAATTGTAGAACAGCTAGGTCTGAGGTAGCTGGTTATCAATTAACTTTAGAGTCAATGGAAGCCAAAATATTAACACATGAAAATAATGAAATGGCTTGGGCAGAAAAATATGAGCAACAAGATTACCAATTGAAATTAAGTGAATGGAAGTTAGGATGTAAGGTGTCTGAATTAGAAAAGATTACTCAGGAAAGAGATACTTTGTTAGAAAAACTTGGTAGTATTAAACAGGCTGGTCTATCACATGTTCAATTTGTTGAAAAACAAAGAGTCATAAACAGTAGAGCTGGACTAGGTTATGGTGAAGATAGTAGTTCAGATGAGACCACACCTAGTGATAAGGAAGAGACCCCACCTAGTGCTAAGGAAGAGATTCCACCTAGTGATGATGACCTTACAAGCTCAGAAGAAAACACATCTAGGAATGAGGAACCACTTAGTGAATCACCTCCTGAGTTTAAGAAAGATAAGGAGTACCACTCAGTTCCTCCACCCACTGGTCAGTTTCAACCTGTTAGAACAGATGTTTCTCGTTATGGTGTAGACAACCTAGAGTTTAGGAAGAAGCTTAATGGTAGAATTAGTTCTGAGACACCTAAGAATGATTTTCAAAGGGGTAATGATCAAAAGTTTCCTACAGTTTTTCAAAAACAAGTTGTACCTCCAAAAACTTTTCAAAGTACTGCTGGACATTCAGCAGTACCTCCAAGAGAAACCTTTCAAAATACTGCTTACTATAGGAAATCTTTTAATCATAGAAGAGGATTTGGGAATATGGAGAGAAAGTTATGTTATGTATGCTATAGTCCTGATCACTTGATTAAGCACTGTGACTTACACTCAGAATACTTAAGTCAGTTTCCAAAGAATAGATCTTCCACCCATAAGCCAAGAGAGACTAGACCAGTTTGGAATCACTCAAATAGGGTCAACCATAGTAACTTCTCAAAAGACTATAGGTACCCTCACCAGAAAAGAATGTTTTCCAAATCACCAGTACCTTCACACTCTGATAAGTCTCAAGAAGTACCTTTTCAAAGGACTGATAAGTTTTCACCCACTCATGGTACTGCTAACACTTTTTCACATAGAAGACCTAAGAGATTCAATTCATATAAAAGGTCTTACAACTCAAGCAGAGTACCTCAATCAGAGAAACCTAAGGTCAAACGAAATTGGGTTAAGAAAGAAAGTACTGATGGGGAACAAGAAGTACTTTCATCAAATAAGGGTGAAACAGGGAGTGTTGTTGATATTACAACACAGGACATGGGACCAACTCAAATAATCATTGACCATGCCTTTAAAACCAGTGGAGATTACATACTGAAGGAATTCAAGTATGTCACTCCACAAGGGGAACACAAGTCAGTAATGGCTTGGGTTCCTAAAAGAAACTAACCCTTTTCTTTAATGTGCAGGGCAACCCAGAGGAGGAGCTTAAAGATCATATTATTGTTGATAGTGGTTGCTCTGGCAGCATGACAGGGGACAAGGAGATCCTGTCAGAT
Source organism: Artemisia tridentata subsp. tridentata (assembly GCA_021014915.2). Lineage (NCBI taxonomy): Eukaryota > Viridiplantae > Streptophyta > Magnoliopsida > Asterales > Asteraceae > Artemisia > Artemisia tridentata. Next base: position 147,801,980 of record CP139506.1, read on the forward strand.
TTTAAGGCATATTATGGAGGAAGAGTTGCATTTGGTAATGATCCTGATGGAGGAAGAATCACTGGCAAAGGAACAATCAAGGCTGGATGTATTGATTTTGAGAATGTTGATATGTGAAGGAGCTCAAGTTCAATCTTTTGTCAGTATCTCAAATTTGTGACAAGAAGTACCCAATTCTGTTCACTGATACAGAATGTCTCATTCTCTCCCCTGAGTTCAAATTTGTTGATGATCACTTGTGACATTGAGAGTACCAAGAACCAATGATGTATACAGTTTAGACTTAAAGAGTCTCAATTCTGCTGGAAGAGCAACATGTTTAGTAGCAAGGGCATCATTGGAAGAAGCACATCTGTGGCACAGAAGACTAGGTCATGTTAATTTTAAGAACATCAACAAGCTGGTTCAAAGGAAATTTAGTTAGAGGTTTACCTTCCAAAACATTCAAGACTGATCATTCATGTTTGGCTTGCAAGAAGGGTAAACAACATAAAGCTTCATGTAAGAAGCTTGGGGAAAGAGATATTAGAGAACCTTTGGAGTTGCTACACATGGATCTGTTTGGACCAGTTTCAGTAGAGAGTTTAAACAAGAAGAAGTACTGCTTGGTTGTGACAGATGATTGTAGCAGATTTAGTTGGGTCTTTTTCTTGGGATTCAAAGATGAAACCTTTGATGCTATCCATGACCTGATAGTAGCCCTTGAAAATCAATTAAGACTCAAGGTAAGAGGTATTAGATGTGACAATGGAACAGAATTCAAGAACAAGCATATGGATGAATTCTGTGCCAAGAAAGGGATCAAGAGAGAGTTTAGCATTGCTAGAACACCACAGCAGAATGGTGTTGCAGAAAGAAAGAACAGGACTTTGATAGAAGCAGCTAGAACAATGCTTGCAGATTCCCAATTACCTATTCTCTTTTGGGCTGAAGCAATAAGTACTGCTTGCTATGTGTTAAATAGAGTTTCAGTAACTAAACCTCAGATGAAGACACCTTATGAGTTACTAATGGGAAAGAAACCAAACATTCGTTTTCTAAAACCTTTTGGCTGCTCTCTGACTATTCTAAATACCATTGACTCTCTGGGAAAATTTGATGGTAAGTCAGATGAAGGATATTTATTGGGTTATTGTACAAATAGCAAAGGATTTAGAGTTTATAACAGGAATACCAAAAAGGTACAAGATTGTCTTCATGTTGAATTTTTGGAAGATAAGGAAACTCAGAAAGGTAAAGGTCCTGATTGGATGTTTGATCTTGATCTCAAGTTCACACCATCTATGAATTATGTTCCTGTTAGAGAAGAGAATCAGGCTAATTACAAAGAAGATGATTCACAGTACATTGTTCATGGAGTCAATGTTACACCAGAAGATGTTCCTGACAAAGAACCTGAAGTTACTAATGAGGAACAAAGTACTGCTCCACCAACTAATACAGTATCTGATGAAGATCAAGCCATACAAGATGAACTTAATAGGATGCTTTTTCAAGAAACCATAGCACAATCCTATGAAGATGAGCAAAGGAAGGCTTATGAGGCTGCAAAGCAACAGGATAACCCTCAAGATACTGCCCACAGTACTTTAGATCAAAATACTGCTGATCCTTTTGACAGTACTTCTAGTGTATTAGAGCAATCAAATTGGAACAATGCTGATGATTCCAATGTTGATGATGATGATTTAGTTAATGCTAACATTCCTGGATTAGAAGAAGTTGATGATGAGCTTAATCCAGAAGGTATTTTCTCCAATGAAGGCATTGATTTTACTAACTTGGAGTCTGATCTTCCAGTACCACCAACTCCTACATTGAGAGTTCATAAAGCTCATCCTCAAAGTAACATTATTGGATCACCCTCTTCAGGAGTGGTTACAAGGAACAAAGTTAAAGGACTTTCTAAGCAACATACTGCTTTACTTAGCTTTGTTTACAAACAAAACAGGATGAATCACAAGGATCACCAAACATGCCTGTTTGCTTGCTTTTTATCTCAAGAAGAACCCAAGAAGGTAGCTCAAGCTTTAGCAGATGAAAGTTGGGTTGAAGCTATGCAAGAGGAGCTTCTACAATTCAAGCTTCAAGAAGTCTGGGTATTATGTGATTTACCAGATGGCAAAAGAGTCATTGGTACAAGATGGGTTTTCAGAATCAAAAGAGATGAAAGAGGGAATGTTATCAAAAATAAAGCAAGATTGGTTGCACAAGGATATCGCCAAGAAGAAGGAGTGGATTATGATGAAGTGTTTGCTCCTGTTGCAAGGATAGAGGCAATAAGGTTATTTCTTGCCTTTGCATCATACATGGGATTTCCTGTCTACCAAATGGATGTGAAAAGTGCTTTCCTTTATGGCACAATTTCTGAGGAAGTTTATGTTAAACAACCTCCTGGTTTTGAAGATCCTGCACATCCAAACAAAGTCTACAAGGTGATCAAGGCACTGTATGGCCTTCATCAAGTTCCCAGAGCTTGGTATGAGAGACTCTCAAATTTTCTATTACAACATGGTTATAGGAGAGGAGCAATTGATAAGACTTTGTTCATCAAGAGAGATAAGAAAGACATTATGTTAGTCCAAGTATATGTGGATGATATTATATTTGGAGCTACAAAGAAGTCTATGGTGAAAGAATTTGAAGATCTTATGCAGAAGGAGTTTCAAATGAGTTCTATGGGAGAATTAACTTTCTTTTTGGGTCTTCAAGTTAGACAAACAAGAGATGGAATCTTCATTAACCAAGAAAAGTATGTTGCAGACATACTTAAAAGATTTGACCTTCCAAATCTTAGGCCTGCCACCACACCCATTGATAAAAATAAACCCTTAGGCAAGGATGAAGATGGACAAGCTGTGGATGTCAAGCTTTTACAGATCTATGATTGGTTGTCTTATGTACTTAACTGCATCAAGACCTGACATCATGTTTGCTGTTTGCTTGTGTGCAAGATTTCAGGTTACACCCAAGGTTTCCCATATGTATGCAGTCAAGAGGATTTTTAGATATCTCAAGCATCAACCAAAGTTAGGATTATGGTATCCTAAGGAGTCACCTTTTCACTTGGAAGCCTTTTCAGATAGTGACTATGCAGGGGATAACTATGATAGAAGATCAACCTCAGGAGGATGTCAATATCTTGGAAGAAGATTAGTCTCCTGGCAATGTAAGAAGCAAACCATTGCTGCAACCTCCTCTACTGAAGCAGAATATGTTGCTGCTGCAAGCTGTTGTGGACAAGTTTTGTGGATGCAGAATCAACTCTTGGATTATGGATTCAACTTCAAAAATACTCCTATCAACATTGATAATGAGAGTACCATCTGCATTGTGAAGAATCCAGTTTATCACTCCAAGACCAAGCATATTCAGATTAGGCATCACTTTATTCGGGATTGTTATGAGCACAGACTTATAAATGTGGTTAAGGTTCACACAGATGATAATGTAGCTGATCTACTCACTAAGGGATTTGATGTTTCAAGATTCAATCACTTAGTTGTGAGCATTGGGATGATTAACTACTAGGCTACATTTGAGGGGAGGCTTTAGTATTAGTTAGTATACTTTCTATTAGTTCTTAATGAAAGTATTGGTTTTTAGTAGTTTAGTTTAGCCTATATGTTGTATTTGAGGGGAGGCAACATATGCTATTAGTTAGAACTTAAGCATGAACCATTTACAAGTTCTTGGTTTTAGTTTGGAGTATAGATTGTGGATAAAAAGATGGAACGTACTGCTTTGTTGCTTAAAGTACTGCCTCAGCAAAGTACTGCTTCAACGTACTGCTTACGTGGACGTACTGTTCCAACGGTCAAAAAATTGTGGGGCTACGGTTAATTAATTCCTTACGGCGGAGATAATAAGTTAATCCAACCGACACACACTCAAAGCGAATTCTTCTCTACCACTCATCATGGCTAATCGACTCACTGTTAGCAAACACAATATGATCGCTAACTTGGACAAGACACGGGATAATGTTGATTTTCATGCGATCATTGATTTCTTAACTGGGTCTTCCATCAATTACTCTATTTTAGTTGACCCTGATGTTATTGGTCCTTGGATGCAAGAATTTTGGGCTACTGCAACAATTGAAGATGATTCGTTGATTAGGGCTACGGTTGCTGGACGAACTATTCGGATTTCTGAGGCCACGATTAGGGATGTTTTGATGTTTAATGATGAAGGGGGGGCTGTTCGTTTTGAAAAACAAGTGCTTTGGGACACTCTAAGTCATATAGGTTATGAAGGCGATCTGACGAAACTTACTTTTCAAAAGCCATTGTTATGTTCGCATTGGAAGTATCTCATTCATGTCTTACTTCATTGTTTAAGTCCCAAGAGTACTTCTTTTGATCAATTTGGTCAAAATATTGCATCTGCATTAGTGGGTTTGGCTACCGATCGAAGATTCAATTTCTCAAGACTAATTCTTGATGGTATGCTTACACATATTGCTAATGGATCACCATTTTTGATGTATCCAAGGTTTGTTCAGTTATTCTTGAACAATCAACTTGAGGATGTCCCTAAACCTCAAAACTTTTTATCCACTGTCAAACTTCCATCAAAGGTGTTTACTTTTCTATCTAAACAAAGTGTCAAGTTTTCTGGAACCAACACACCTTTGACTGCTCATATATTGGGAGTTGCACAAGTTGTTAGAGATGCAGAGCAAGCTCAAGAGCAAGAAGCAAATTCTGAATCAGCAAGCCAAGAGTCTCCTGTTTCAAGAGAAGTTAGTATTCCTCAACCTACTGCTTCTCAACATACTGCTTTTCCACATTCTGCTACTAGGGAAGATACTGCTCCTATGGACATTCCTACTCATGAGGAGTCAGATCAAGGTATGAATCAACCACCATCTCCTACTGATTATTCTTCCACAAATATGTCTAAGCAATTTGAAGAAGACGAGGCAGAATTGGATACTTATGCTTTAACAAGGGAGTTAAAGAGGCTGAAAAAGGAGAGTGAGGCTCAAGCTGCTAAGATAGTCAAATTAAAGACTAAGTTTCAACGATTGAAGAGGTATGTTTGGCCACTAGTTCAACACCATAGATTATGGGTAAAGTCTCAGAAGCAGAGTGGTAGGATACCTACGAAGATTTCTAAGTCAAAGAAGAAAAAGTCTAAGAAGCAATCTTCATTCCAATTGGGTAGGAATTTAGAGAATTTGAATGATGATGCTGGTTTTGAACAAGATTTTGAACAAGATGCTGGATTTATGGATGATACTCAGAGGACACCACCTGAAAATATTCCTCAAGATACTGTTGAGAGGAAGAGTGATGAAACAGAGCAAATAAATTTGGAAGAAGCTACTGTTGAAGTAAGGAGTGGTGATACTGAGGAAATAAATTTGGAAGGAGCTGAAGCTGAAAGTACTGCTCAACAAGGTACTGAGAGGCAATTCACTATTACACCTAGAACCTTAGATTTTGAAGAAGATATTGGTCCTTCAATTCAAGTTCAAGAGGAAGTTGGCCCTTCTAAACCAGTTCAGGAAGAAGATGTTATAGCTCATACTAACAGTGATGATGAAACAATTGCTGACATCATGCTTAATATGTCAAGTCAAAGAGGCATCAGTATTCATGAGGTTGAACAACAACATCATACTTCTTCTGAACCTACACAAGAGATAGATCCAAAAGATAAAGGCAAAGGGATCTTGGTAGAAAAGAAAAAGAAGAAGATGACATTGGCACAGTTAAGACAAATTCAGATTGCCAAAAATGAGGAAGCAGCTAGAATATTGCAAGCAGAAATAGATGCTGAAGAATCAAGGAAGATTGTTCAATCAAAAAGGCCAATTAGTAAAGCTAGAGAAAGGAATGATATGATGACTTATCTGAAAGGTCAAGGATATACAGGTTTAGTTAGATTGACATATACAGAGATGAAGGATCTGTATGATGCTGTTAGAGAAGCTATTCAAAAGGATCTTGCAAGCATTATTTCTTTTGAAGATAAGGAGCTTGAAGATAAAAGAAAGGAAAGAGCTGTTACAAGAAGCTTAAAGAGGAAAAGAATCACTGATGAACAGCCATCAAAGAAGTTCAAGGAAGCTGTTGAATTAAGAACAGACACAGTTGATGAGCTCAGAAATTATCTTAGAGTTGTTGACTTTGAGAATCCAAAATTGAAAGAAGATAATGATAAGAAGTCCAAGATATCTACTTTTTCAGTTGTAGAATCTAAAGAAGGAGATTATCTGATCTTTCATAGACAAGATGGAAGTTTTAGAGTGTTCAATTCATTATGGGATATACTACATCTGATTGATAGAGATGATATGCTTCAGTTATATCTCCAAGTGCAAACTTATTTTGAGCATATTCCACCACAAGGAGTAGGTTTGATATTGTTAGGAGATCTCACAACAATCTGGGAGACAGAGGAAACAAAGGACAGTACTTTGTGGGAAGATCAAGACAACTGGGAGATTAACAAATGGAGATTCTTTGAATCAGTTGGGATACATGTTTTGGAGTTAGAAGATGGCACTATGATTCATATGCTAGCAGAACAGAGATATCCACTCACAAGAGATCTGATGATCAGGATGCTAGAGCATGGAATGGAAGTGGAACAAGAAGATGAAGTAGCATTGATGGTCATAAAATTATTCATCAAGTGGACAACAGAATCTGAAGATTAATGCATAACTACTGGTATGGTTTAATTATTATATAAATCTTTTGAAAAATAAGTACTTTCTTCAAAGTACTGCTTGCAGCATAAAACCAGTAAAGTCTTTTGATAAAATTAGTAATTTTTGATAAGTGCAAAAACATTTTGAAGCACAAAGATTAAACAGCAACAAATGGTTTTGAAAGCAACAGCATGGTGTTAGTACTTGTACTACACAACAAATGGTAATCAACTCACCATGTTTAATAAACAAGAAAGAGTTTGACTCATCATGAGGGTACGGCTCTGATGTGATTATCAAATCCGTTTTTAGTTGGCAATTTACTAAAAATTGTATGGTTTTCAACTCACCATATCTATATTAGTGAAGAGTTGGCTAGCCCACAAGATAATGGCTTTGTGGTAAAGGCTGTGGAAAACCATTATATGGTAATTAGTTCACCATGGTAGTGATTGTACTAAAAGAACTAGCTAGTCCAAAAGCAAACGGCTATTTGGTAAAGACTACTCAAATCCGTTGATAGCTGATGATTTGCTAAAAATTATATGGTTATCAATGTACCATGGTTTTTCCTAAATCTAAACATTGGCTACTCCAGAGTTAATGGCTTTGGTAAAGAGACATCAAAATCCATTAAGTTTTCAATGATTCACCTCTCACAGGAGTTAACACACCTGGAAGTGATGAGAATAGTATGAAACTTTTAAGATCTGATGTACATATTGCCAATATGATGCTGAGTTGCTGAAAAGATCTGATGCTGAAAAGAATTGTTGCTAATGAAGATTGAAGATACTGATTGTATTGATGATGACAAAACAACAACGAGTCAGATTTCAAAGATACAATCTTTCCTTGAAGATAAAGTGTTGAAGTTAAAGACATACAAAGGAACTTGAAATCAAGCAAGTAGAATTCAAGTTAGGGGAGGATTGTTGGGCTATAAAAGTCAAAGTACTGCTACTCAAGTCAAAGTACTGCTGTTCGATTAAAGTACTGCTGCTCGTTAAAGGACTGCTATGCAAATAGTTTAAGGACTAATGTGTAATTCTAGAATGTTCGTATTAGATTAGAGTTATAATTAGAATTACTTGTTATTCAAGTTTGTAAACCGACTAGGGTTTTCCTTGTGCCTATAAAAGGATCCCTAGGTTGGCATTAGAGATATGTGTGTTTTTAGAGATACGAATACATGCGATTAGTGATATACGATTGTTAGAAGTATTAGAGTTTAGAGTTTGTTAGTGAATCTGTGTAAGAAAGCAGGTTCAAGGTTTTAATAATATTCAAAGTCGTTTATTAATTCTTCTTAGCTTTGTTGAAGTAGATTCCGCATACTTAGCAAAGTATATCAGTGTTTCATTATTAATAGTTTTGAATTCATTCAAAGTTGTTAAACCATAGACAAGCTACAAGTTAGTTTGGTCAGATTATATCGATCCAACAAAACATCGATTTTTGTGATCAAAATTTTGAAAATCAAGCACAGTCACCTAACTTGAATAAATATGGGAGTGAAAAGTTAAGTTTCGGCTTACATAGATTATTAGTATAAGTAGCGTTGGCATTTTACAAAAACATTTGCACATTCAGTTTAAGCTTAGTTGGGAGTATAAAAAAGAGGATGAAGATTTCAATTCCCTGGAGACACCCATTTTATGTGAATCCCGTTCCATGATACCATTTTTGGAAATAAAGCATTTTGTCTATTTTTGTTCTAGTTTAAATTTCTCGCATTGAATAAAAAGTCAAAACGGGGTATGCTTGATATTCTTTTGATCCTTTCATTACTTCACATGATCGGATTGCTGGGGACTAGCAATAGTTTAGTGTGGGGGATTGATGAGTGTGTAAATACTCATCATTTTACACCCATAAAAGACACAAAAATGACCAAAAACACCCAAATAGATCAAATATTGTTGCAAATATTCGTTGTTTGTGTTTTTATGTGTTTCAGGTACAAAAGGATTGAAAACAGGTGTTAGGAATATAAATATTCAGATGAAGGCTCGGTCACCCGAGCACCTAATTAGCATTTATATAGCTCGTAGGCTTATATATATTTGTTTAGTAGTATTAGTATTATCAGTATTATTAGTGTAGTAATATATATTCGTGGAGTGGGTCATTCGTGGAGTGGGTCGGGGCTTTCCCCACTGTCAGCTCACTCCACAGCCCACTAGGGGCACAAATATTAGGACTATATATATAACCCTTCCCTCACAAGGGAAGGGTGGAACTCTTGTCACATTAATCTAACATTCCAGATTTTCTCTCAACAAGAGTTTCCCTCTCTCTCTAACATCTCACTAACTCACCATGGAAATCTTAATCTTCCATAAGCCAAGACCACCCTAATCAACCACACAATCAATATGGTTATTTCCTACAATTGGTATCAAGAGCCATGGTTACATCTTGGTCAGATCTGTGGTCAATGGCTGTATATTCGGTTGGTTTCATCTAACTCAGATCGGTGGGTCACATATACATATTATATATGTTACTTTGGTCAATGGCTGTATATTCGGTTGCTATAATTCTTTTTGTGGTCAATGACTTGACTTTATGAGCTATAATTCTTGGATCTAGCCCAGTTATTGAGTACATTTTTATTGTCCATTCTTTTGTGAACATTAATTTTTTGCTACTCTTGTTCGAACGTATTACTGGTCTAAGATTTTAGGAAAGTCGTGGCTTTGGTTTGTGAAAGGCTTATTGTTAATGATTGTAATGGATCTTGCCGTAAACATTTTTTTTTCCTTTTCTCGTTTCATACGTTTGAAAAAGCAACACCACAAGATTGATTTTTGCAGTTCTCTTTGTGGCTCGGTTAAGATTAAAAGTGTGGTTTTTTTTTGTGGATTGTTCTTGGCTACTGCTAGTGTTAAAGGGTGATTCTTGAATGCGGTTTGTTATGAAAGAGAAAAACCCAGATCCGTTTTTTAAGGAAAGTACGAAAGTGACAGCGTTGACCGGTCAAAGTTGCAATTTGACTCAGACGCGGTTTGTCTATTGGCTCACGAACTCGGTTTGTCCACACTATCATGAACTCGGTTTGTCCATTTACTCATGAACTCGGTTTGTCATGGACTCGGTTTGTGTACATAAGGTGTACGCGGTTTGTGTACAATCACGAACTCGGTTTGTGTTTTGCACAGATGCGGTTTGTCTACCATTTCATCGACTCGGTTTGTTTGTCACTTGGTCAAACGGTCAAACGATAACAACAAACAACAAAGACACAATCCTAAACCCAGTCAACAACAGGTTGCTAAAGCACCTTTTCTAAACAACAAACAACTGGGTGATATTCTATTCCCACAATAATCAACAGGTCAAATGTGGTCAACGAGATATCAAAACGGGAAGAAGCAATCACAGAGAAAGAATCATTTCGCAACACTTTCCTCAATCAATCCAAGAATCCTAATACTGCTTACAACAACAGCTCATTCGGATCAACAACTAATAACAAGACACGAAATCAAATCCATAACCAATACTAGTCTCATCGTCCTCAAACCACAACCGTACCTAATCTATTCCCATCTCTACACAAGAACAAGACTCAAAACATAAACGTAAACAATTAAATCAAGATCTCAGTCGTTCCTTTCATTCGTGTGGTACATCAAAAACCATAGATCGTTAAAGACCTCATCACAAATGAATGAATCATCTTCATAGATCCATTTTGAAGCTAGCTTCGTTTTAATATCCGAATGATATAAAGAAAGATCTATAACAATAATGTTATACACCTTCTATTTATTCGTTTGCAAAAACAAAAAAATCGAATCAAATACAACACATGATAATAACCTACCCGAGACCTTCTATAAAGATTTTGAAGCCGATTTAATTGTAAACCAAAAGGGGGTCTTTGTTGGTTGTGTTTGTGTTTGATCCGGATTGAGGATGATATGGTGATGAGTTCGATTATTAGATCTATTAGGAGATGAGATGGTGACAGTATTCGAGTGATTAGAAGAAGTGATGGGGGCGGGGTGTTGTGTTCTTAGGGTTTGGCATGAGATGGTGTAGGATGGGGGCTGTTAGTTTAAGATAGATGTGTTTAGGGTAAATGGGGGTTTAGGGTTATAAGCATTAATATACCCGTGTGATTAGGGTTTGGATATTGGATTAGTGTTTTTGGGCTTTTGATATTACTAGATCCAAATAAAATGCTTTAACCAGTTTTAAATTGGAGTTAGTGATTTTTGGGCGGTTAATGGACTGGTTTCATAGTATGGATGATGGGCCGAGTTTAGTTGGTTGGACTGTGCTCAAAATGATTACTGAATCCGAAAATAATTGGAAATGTATTGGGCTGAAATTTAACACCAAATGTATTTTAATACATTGAGTGCACTATGGTATTTTATTTGGCAAAAAGAGTGGAGTTGGCTTACGTTGGCTTTGGTTAACTTTGAGCTTGAACAAGATGGACTAAAGGAATGATATTTCGGTCAGTATTCTCACGAGGATACACTTATCACGGCTGGCTATTTGGGTTTATGAATGTCAACGTGATTACTGAGCTGTGGATTTTGCCGCGTTGTCCTATTGGTGCCCGCTATTTAAGTGAGTCTGCAATTTGATATTTATGATTTGAGTTACAGTTGACAAATTGCAATGTGATTAATTGTGATTTGTCAAGTTGTGTGTTTGACTTATTGCGACTTGACGGATTGCTATTTGACCAGTTACGATATGACGTTGCGAGTTAACACTTGCGATTTGACTAATTGTGATTTGGTTGATTGCAATCTGAATTGTTGCAAATTGACAATTTGTGACTTGGCCTGTTGCAATTTGATCAAGTTGTGATTTGACTTCTGTGACTTGAATTTCGAAGATTGGTATTGCACCTCACTCTTGGGTATTCTGGTTGATTTCACGGTTTCTCTTGTAGATTTTAGAAAATCCCGCGAAAGATTCGATTTCTCGGTTTAAATCTCAAGAGCTGTAAAATCACGTGAAATTAATATTGGACAAGTAGGCTAGACTTGGATGTAGACATAATGAAACTTACGGAGTTTGACTGCTTTTTCGGGATAAGTTTGTGCTTCAAGATCAGCAGGAATTGGGAAATTATGGTAACTTGGTTGGTTTGTTAATTCACGGGTTGGTGTACTTAGTGTCACAAACATCTCGGGGTGGATGGATGCACGATGTTTGATGACCCTTGCTCGGGCGTATTTAAGGTGATTAGACCTGGATGTTCAAGAAGTGGATATATACAATAAAGGATGGAAGGTTGGGTATATATCACTACCTATATTTAAAGGAGTTACGTTGTTGTGCTCAATATAGGTTCTAAATCACAATTTGCAATTTAAGGTGATTAGACTTGGATGTTCACGAAGTGGATATATACAATTAAGGATTGAAGGTTGGGTATATATCACTACCTATATTTAAAGGAGTTACGTTGTTGTACTCAATATAGGTTCTAAATCATAATTTAGTGCAAGCTTAAGTCGCGGACTTGTTCTTTATCAAGCTTCATCAAGTGATTGTTGTTTCTCAAGCTTCTAATGGGATTGTTGTTCAAGATCTTCTCAAGAGGTAGTCAGGCTTAAAGACAAGAGGTGATTTGTTTGGAGACATGTTTTAACCTCTTACTCACTTTAAAGTCATATGCATTTCATCAAGCGGTTTTGGCATATTATGAGCTTCAATGAATTGTTAATCTACTAAACCATTGATGATGAGGAAAGCCAGGGGTTACTACAAGAGAGTCTTAATCACCATCTTCGTTGCAGTAGTTTCATTTGTCTCTTTCCATGTTTTGTGCCTGACAAATTCACAAACATCACGGACTCTCAGCTTTGGCAAAAAGGTCATTTCATGTCCTTTTTTAGGGGGAGAATTATCGCAAGTTTCCTAGAAGTTCCGTCTCCAGCGATGTGAATATTAGCTGTTCCGGTTACAGCGGGTCAGATCGTATCGGTTAAGTCTCCAGCGGTTTGAATCTTAGCAGTTTCGGTTACAGCAGGTCAGATCGTAGCGATTCAGGATTCAGTGGTTCAGTCTACAGCAGTTTGAAGCTTACTGTTGTGCAGTTAGTTCTTGAATTTACTTCTCAGATAAATCTCAAGAACTGTAAAATCCTGTACACAGTACGACAACTATTCCACATCCAAGTAGTTGGGTCAGACAGCTTTGTTTGATAGGACTGACTATGAATCATGGGCACTTCTAAGAATTAGCGCATGTTTCTTCTCTTTTTGGCTAGTCAACAGCACAAGATGATCACGAAGTTAATCTGGTATTCTTTATTTTGTGATTGAAGTTGAATTTCACGAAGGCGTCTACTTATTTTATCTTGAAGTCGGGGTTGGTTGGATGCATGACCTTCAATGATAACTTGCTCGTGCTTGAAATTTAAGTTGAAGACTTGGGTTATCTAGTTACCAGTTGTCGGGGTAACTATCACTTAAGAGTTATTGGAGTACTCAGTGTCACACGTCAATGACGTTGTCGATAATCGCAAGAGGTGTTAATGTCTCATACTTTGGTTGGGTATTGAGCACTCAGAGATTTGCTTGGAGCATTAATTCTCTACACCGTTCTTCCAACACTAGTGCAAGCTTAAGTAACAAATTTGGGGACTTCCACTTCAGTTTTTCAGTATTGGTATATCGGGTTTTCTTCATCGAGTGGTCACTAATCTATGTACAAGGTTGGTTAGTTGGCCAAAGGTTTAAAAGTTGTGATGTGATCTGTAATCTTCACAAGATATTCTTAACCCAAACTGATGTTCACCAAAACCAAATCAGTTATGCCACATTCAATCTGTTACTGTCTCACGGTTTCTTCTTGGTTTTATAAATTCCCGAGAAAGAACTTATTTCTCGGTTTAAATCATAGATTTGTAAAATCCCGTGATGAAGGTCTATGCGCTCTTAACCATGATCGGGTTAAAACCATTATCAAAGTTCAGTTAAAGCATCATGAAGGGCTAGATTTGGGCATTAACCACAAGACGTGACTACGGCGTTGATTCATTATTATTTATTTGAGGCTGAAGTGAAATTTCATGGGTGCGTGTACTTAGCATCTGAAGATATCGGGGAGGTTGGATGAAGATTCTTCGAGATCCTTGTTCGAGCTTTCAATACAATGACGAGGACTTGGATATCTAGTTATTTTGTCTTTCTCTCTATTACAAAATAACTATCACTTTAAGGAGTCATGTTGAAGTGCTAAGTGTCACACGAAGTTGTGGATATCCAAGAGGTGATGTACGTCTTATACTTGATGGTTGGTTGGTTGAAGAGTATAGAGTACTTAGGGATTCGATGTTGCACGAAGTCTCTACACCGCTCTTTGTCACGCATTAGTACAAGTTTAAGTCACAAGTTCGGGTTATATTACTTCAGTATCAAGTTCATCATATTGGGTTTTCTCCATCAGTGGTCACGACATCAAGCCGACAGAATGATAATGGGGTTGGTAACGAGTTAGATGAGAGAAGAAGTAAAGAGAGAGTAATGACGTCTGTACAAGTCAGTGCAGGCCTCGCTCTTCATCATAATGACGTCTGTACAAGTCAGTGCAGGCCTCGCTCTTCATTATAATGACGTCTGTACACATCAGTGCAGGCCTCGTTCTTCATCATTATGACGTCTGTACACTTCAGTGCAGGCCTCGTTCTTCATCAGATGACGTCTGAATACCTCAGTTCAGGCCTCGTTCTTCAAAGAAAAGAAAAGTGTACGCTTGAGTGCACTTTATCTTCAAAAGAAGAGGAGTCTTCTTATTTATGGCCATTCTCATCAACAAGATTCATGCTCTTTCCGTGCTTATTCAGTCTTCAAGTGGATCGGCGCATATTGGAGTATATTTTTATTCACTTGTTCAACCAAAAATTGCATTGGCAGGCATATGCAATTTTTGAGGGGGGGAAAGGGTGAATATTAATCTACATGTTGGTTGATGATTGAGAAATGGTCATACGACTCCTGAATACGTCAGTTCAGGAGTCGTGCAAACCATGTTTCTCCAACACTACTTCTTCCGTCTATCAAGGTGTTGAAGAACATGGTCATGGAATGCTAATCTACATAGTCTCACGGGCTGGTACAATCAGCAACAATGGGTTTCTAGTCAATGCTTCATGTACACGTCATTAGGCTGCATGTACACATCATGATGATGATTCCGATTAATCGTAACCATCATGGGGGAGAGAAATGTGTACACCAAGGACGCACAGCAGGTTCACGTGATCGGGCTTAATCATATATTCCGGTGTTGAGAACCGCAGAGATGATCAGTGGTTCAACTTGTTACCTTGGTATTTACGTTTCACTGTTACGTCATGGGCTGATTAATCGTAACCATCAGGGGAGAGAGAATGTGTACATCAAGGACGCACAACAGGTTCACGTGATCAGGGCTTAATATCCAAGGATGGATACATACTATAGATGATCAGTTGTTCAACTTGTTACTTTGGTGTTATACTAAAGACTGAAGAAGGTCGAGTCGTCAGTCTACTCTACATTCTCTGTTGGGAGTTATCTTCTCATGTGTATGCTGCGGGCTGATGGGTTACATGTAAGGTTACTGGAAGGCATTTGGTGAGATAAAGATGATTGGTATTCTGTTCCTCCACATTGGGCAATCTTGAAGAAGGTCGAGTCTACAGTCTTCTCCACAGTCAAAAAATGTTGAGCTCTTTTCTTACAACTTGATTTTTAACTTAATCCCATGACAGTTCTTGTTTGATGAGTTGTGGAGTTAAGTTAGGGTCAAGTTGTTCTGTAGTTTAAGGTTTGGTTCAACTTGATTTTAACCTAATCTCATGACAGTTCTTGTTTGATGAGTTGTGAGGTTAAGCTGAAATCAAGTTGTTTCTGGGCTTAAATTTGTGGTTTAACTTAACCTCATGACAGTTCTTGTTTGATGAGTTGTGAGGTTAAGCTAGATTTCAGTTGAGGCTCAACTTAAACTACCGAAAAGATTCATAAGGTTTTTGACGGCGTCACTCAAGGACGGGAGTGTTAGAAGATTAAAGACGGCATGCATTTGGTTATCAAAAGACTTCTTCATATTTCGGGCGTTCATCCAAAGTCTTCTTCCTATTATGGGTGATCGTCAGAGGTTGTCAGATTGGGGGAGAGCACTAATTAGGGGAGAGTGAAAAGCCAGAATCATTCCCTGTTTAAAAGTGCTCACATTGCTCTTCAGCAAGTCAAGTGATGAATGCGGAGAAGATTCAGAATGCTGAGGAGTAATGGTTTCTGGTTCGTATCCTTGTACATATATACTTATTCATATTTTATACCATTTTGTAAATAGATACATAGAAATCATGCTAATTGTAAATAGAGAAACGTAAAACCAGAAAAACCATAAAAATTGAAAATTAGAAAATACCAAAAATAGTTTCACCTAGGCATGTCTTCTGTTTATCGATAACATTTACGGACTTAGAAATGTCATTCAATAATGGCACGGGTCTTTAAATGAAGCTCGAGCAGAAGTTAAAATGGAGGATTAAAACATGTCTAAATGGCTTGCTATTACTTTAGATAGCAACCCGCGCTTCAAACTGGGGAAAGCACGTCGCCAAAAAGACGGCTGTTCCTCCAACTGGGTGATGTTCACCTGGGCATGGATTACTTTATATCCATGTTTCTTCGATCTGATGTACGTTTCAGTGCATCATTTCTTGAAAAAGAAGAGAAGTCTTCTTTGCATACAAATAGTTTTCATTCTATGATTCTTCTGAAAATTATTTGTGAGACACTTGGTGAATATGTGTTGTATGAAATTTGCTTATACTTGGATTATGCATAAAAATTTGTCACTCAATCAACGACTACAAAACCTCATGACAGTTCTTGTTTGATGAGTTGTGGGGTTAAGCGTGATTTTAGTTGAGGTTCAACTAGAATACGGGTCATTGATTGAGGGGGAGAGTGAATTCAAATTTTATATCATCAAACGGATTTATTGGTTAAATCATACTTGTTAGAAATGGTTTTGTAGTTAATGGGGAATTAGTTGAAGAGGATCTTGCTTAAATATATCAAATGACCAAGTGTGTTAGCTGCTAGAAAGTTTAGGACATTATGTGCAATTTGCTTATAGTTTCCTAGCTTTATGTATCTAGAAGGTTCATTTGTGTTACTTTGGTATCCTCGTATAATCCCCAAAATGCTTTAAGACTCAAAACCTAAAAGAAGTTAGAAAACCAATTGTGTTTGATGTTTTTGAATACTCCACTGGCATTTGTATGATCTAAATGAATGAGTTTCAAATGTTGTTTGTCTCTGCTGCTTAATTGTTGTTGATATTGTGCATATGTTCTCAGGATTCGCTTAGGTAGATTGCTATTATGTTAGAATCATGTTCCTAAGATCCTGAATGAAATATTGAAATCTGTGTGAATTGCCATGTTCATGATTGCTATTTGCTCTTCATGCTAGATAGTGGTTTGACGTAGTTCCTGATTGGGGTTTGATTATAAGATGAACTTGGTATTATAATGTGGCATGCTGCTGAAGGGTAGCTATCTAGGAATAGTGTATCTGTATGTATGTATATCTGTGTTGATATTCTTATGCAGATTCCATAGCCAAAATGAATGTACCAGTTCCCATTCTAACCATTTGATCAGACGTTCAAACTCTATTGATTGGCTCGGAATTCACCTCAACAACAATGTCGGCAACAACAACAACAACAAAACTTTCACCACCATCACCACCATTCATCTATTTTGGTCTCGCTAAGTGGGGATCAACGACATTTGCGAAAGATTTGTTGGTGGTTGGATAGTTGATGTTGACTACTAACTTAGAAAAGCGGATAATTACATCGTCTGCACAAAAAAGGTCAATATCAGTTGTGTCATAATAATCAAGTGTGCAAAATAAGCAGTGAATCTCCCTCTTAGTTTAAGGGGGAGCATAGTATGTTCTCATCATCAGAATATATTAAATCGGACACATTTTCTCCCACATTTTCTAAATTATTTAAATCAATTGGGATCACAAATCTCAAAAGGTTTGAAATTTTTGATCGGGGGAGAGAATGTGATTTAAATATGAAACCTGATGAAAATGTGATGTTTTGGAAAGTATAATGTACGCTCTCCCATATGTGCTAAACTCTTTTGTATATCAATGCACATATTGAGGGGGAGCAAATGTTTTGTGGAAACAAAAAGGATTTGGCATAACATGAGATCGTGACTCAGACTTGACAAATGAATTGACGAAACATATACTGTCATTGATCGAAAGGACATATCCTGGCCGGGTAATAATTTCAAGCTGGTCTAACCAGTGATGTAAGCGTGTCTCGAAAAGGATGTGTCTGAGTAGAGTGTACCATTTCGAGAAACTTTCTATGGACTTGACCAGGCCGGGTAATAATTTCAAGCTAGTCTAACTAGTGATGTAAGCGTGTCTCGAATCGGTCATGTTCACTGAAAGTTGATCAATTCAAAAAGTGCGAGCTCTACCTAACATGTGCAAATTTATAAAACAATCAACCGAGCACATGTTGAGGGGGAGCATTTGAAAAATATAAAACTCTCAAGTGTTTACAAAAATGTGTTTCAGAATCATGAACACGTTGAGAGATTTTTCAAAGATTTGGTTTGGCAATCGTGGATGAATACCAAAGACCGACCATTTTAATTAATGTATGGAGTTATAAGGATGGTTAGGTTAGGCTCAAGTTCCCACGATCCCGCCAGAGCCGGAGGGATCTGCCCAGGGACAATCCACTAGTTAGTGTTGAAGTCCTTAGGTATGATTAAAAAGGAGAAAAGTGAATGAGGGAAGAGTGCCGACTGAGATGGAGCTAACACTGGAACAAACCCAACAAGGTGTTAGTTATGAAGTCTCGGTAAGCACTGAAGGGGTTGAAGAATGAAAAAGAAATGTAAAGGTAAAGGTTGAAAAGAAAGAAGCCCTCCTTACACTTAGGCAGAAACCGAGTCAATACATATGCTGTCAGAATCACTTAGTTGATTGCTGACATTGAAGACAAAGTATCATGGACCCAGTGATACGCTGCACAACCCTCCCTAGCCACTCAAGGTCCCTCAAAGGATTCTTGTTTCAATTGTCACGGAGTTCAATACATTCCTATCGTCTCTCTCACTCCGAGTTAGATGATATTGAATAGGTGGCAGTTCTCTCCAGCCTCCGCTCACTAAATCAAAACGCACTATAGAGTCTAGAGCCACGAGATGCATAAAAAGATCTCATAGGAACACGAATTATTTCTACACTGGGTGTTCAACATTAAGGACACCAGTTGTAAACTTATAAGTCCTACGCAGATCTTAGCAATCTGCCAGAACATTTATGAGGGAATTTACAAATGTAATTCTCAATGATTGAATGGAAATTCCTGCCAGGGTCAACATCAAGCAGCCCTGAAAGCAGGTCACTTCGGTAATTCTTTATGGATTACGCTTAGTGGTCACGATGGTTTCAAACGGTCTACAGTCGTGGAGTGATCTCCAGCGACTCACCTAATCGTTGATGTGCTACGGTTCGATCTTAAAAAGCCCTCTGTGGGTTTTCGATTAGGAACGGTCTTGGTAAGGATTAGAGAGAGTTTTCACACTATGCTGTTAACAATCTCGAAGTCCGAACCTGTAAGTACCGGATGTTTTATTGCTAACTGTCGTATGCAGGAACTTCTGGCGATTGTAGCTGATTGCTGTTGCAGCTGTTTGCGGTTGTAGCTGATTGAAGTTGCAGCTGAATGCGGTTGTAGCTGGTTGCAGTAAAGATGCCAATCCTCTACCACATGTTCACACTACATCATCATTGTAACTCAAGAATGTCATGATCAACCTAAAAGACCTTTTACACGGCTTCTGCAAACTCTGATACTAAAGATCATGACACCAAATAGTGTGAGCATGTCGGCTCAAAGAATAACACATCACATGGAAACATATTGCTGAAAGATGACTTAAAGACAAATGTTGGATGATTAACTCGAAGAATTCTCAAAGATCATCCAAGACTACAGATCTGTCATCAAAAGATCACTGCTGAATGCACAAAGTTTCAAGACTTTGAAGAATCAAAGACTACGAGCTATAAAGACAAGTTCAGAAGAAAGAATGCTAGAAGTCGAATTATTATTTCCGGGGTGACCTCCCTTAGGGGGAGATTGTTAGGAATATAAATATTCAGATGAAGGCTCGGTCACCCCGAGCATCTAATTAGCATTTATATAGCTCGTAGGCTTATATATATTTGTTTAGTAGTATTAGTATTATCAGTATTATTAGTGTAGTAATATATATTCGTGGAGTGGGTCGGGGCTTTCCCCACTGTCAGCTCACTCCACAGCCCACTAGGGGCACAAATATTAGGACTATATATATAACCCTTCCCACACATGGGAAGGGTGGAACTCTTGTCACATTAATCTAACTTTCCAGGTTTTCTCTCAACAAGAGTCTCCCTCTCTCTCTAACATCTCACTAACTCACCATGGAAATCTTAATCTTCCATAAGCCAAGACCACCCGAATCAACCACACAATCAATATGGTTATTTCCTACAAAAGGATTGAAAACAGGGCAAAAACAGACAAAACCGAGCACAAGATTGGAAAGTCGTGAAAAGCCGAGGCCGGGAAAGAAATTTACAAGTTTGGACCAAGAAATTGCTCATGTGTCAGGATTCAACCCTCAAGAATATCCCAATGACAAAAATGGTCCATGGATATATTTTTTCAGAATCCGCACAAATGGTCCCTGAGTTTACATACTTGGCAATACTTTTTATTAACCTAAACAAATAAACCCATCCATCTAACCCAGCCCAACAACAAAAATACCAAAACCCAATCCAACCCGTCCTTTTCCCTTTAGCTAAACACAAAGTCAAACCAAAGTCAGACCTTTCACCTCTTTTCCCTCCTACCCATAAGCAGCCATCACCATCACCTCACCTTTCACCACAACCCATGTCCTCCCCTACCTCTGCCATAGCCACTCTATTTCTTCCTCACGTGTGTACCTTCTTCACGAGATACCACTGCCAAGCTGGCAATCCACATCACTTTTGGCGCCAAATTGGAATGAAGAGCTGAGATTAAAAGAGGCCAATCCAACGGTGGGAAATTGATCAGAAATGCAAGACAAAGTAAACCCTAGTTTTAGAGTAGTATAAATAGTTTTAATTGTAGCCATTATAAGGCAGGTTTTATTTTAGCTTAAATTGAGGTATTTTTTCTTTTTAAGTTTTTATTTTCATTTCTTTTTAATTCCAGCATTGTAACTTAATTTTAATTAATGAAATTGTCAGTTTTCTTGTTTGGTCAACATAAGTCAATTCACTGTTCAACTGCTTAATTTAGTACTTATTCTCATTTTCTTAGCTTCTTTGTCATATAAATTGCTTTTTGTTACTTATTTGCTAATTTGAATTAATTCTTATTAGAATGTAGTTAAAAAACCTAAAAAAGTCAATAATAGCTTAAAACTAGTTCAGATTAATCTAGTGCTTATTACCTGTGTAATTATGTGTTTTAGGACTTAAGGCATCTTAGTACATGTTTATCTTCCCAAGTTATTGTTTAAAAGTGTCTATTCTAGTGTTAAAAATCCAAACAGACTCCCTTAAGGAGTGTTTGGAATAGCAGGTCAAACGGGTCAAAGGCTGAGCTACTGTTCATATGCCATTGGGTTGAGGTTGATTATGCCTAATTTCACTTGGATAAGCTCATTTTGGATTGTGTTTAGCTGTTTTGAAGGATAATGAAGGTTTAAGTAGAATTGCTTTTGAATGAAGGCATGTTATGATCTCAACTGCTTATTGTAGAATAAGCCTCCTTAGTGCTAGTTTTGCCATTTTTGGGTTCATTGTAGTTCAGAACATGATAGTTTAAGACTTGGTTTGGATCCATGTAGCTTTTGTGTAGTTTCGGTTAAAATCAGTCAAACCTCGCATAAGCATAATTCAGCCTAATTCAGCCCCTTTTTAATCTCAGTTTAAACTATTTATAGTGGTTTTTAGATTATAATTTTTGTTTTACATATAGATTGTAGGATAATATCAATCTGTTTCAGCTTATTTTGGACTTATGAGCTTATTCCTTGGCTTATTTTAGGTCTGCAAAACAGCCTCAGTAGGCTGTTCTAGCCTGCAGCCTATTTGTCCCAACTTACCTCTTTCTCAGCTTATGTTTAAGCAGTTAATGAATTCTAGTTGGCACGAGATTTTCCCTAGTTGCTTATTGGTGAATAAACTTGGCTCATTTTCTGAATAGGAGATTATAGCTTATCCCCAAGTGCTTAATTTAGGCTCAAAAGTCCCCTAGGGGGACTGACATTGACCTGTGCAGTCAGCAGACCCTTTAGTGTTATTTTTGATTAATTGTTTTGTTTCCAGTGCTTATTGCTTCTTTAGTTTTCCTTTATGCTTATTGTTTGTTGCTCAGCTTATTGTATTCTCAGTTTAGCTTATTTTAAGCTTGTTCAGCCCTTTGTGTTCTAGGTTAGCTTATTTCATAGAAAGCCCTCTGATCAGATCTTTAATGCCTATTACTGAGCTTAATTGTGGTTTTCAAAAATAGTTTTAGTATTATTAATAGCTTATTATCATGTGCTTTTTAAATTTGTCAAAAGAAAAAAAAATGGTTTTAGCAAAAAGGGCTGAGGCCAGGTTCGAACCTGGGACCTCTAGCCACTCAAAGCCTCAACACACACTCCCAATACCATCTGCCCTTGGGTCTTTGTCTGGTATATCCTTTCCAAGTTTTTTATTTAATACCAATTCAGTTCACATAGCTTATTTCAGCAGTTGGGCTTATTCCAGCTTATCTGGATAAGCTGGTAACCTCTGCTTATTTTTCCTGTATTCAGCTTATCACTTAGGACTTTCCTTAAATTTTTCATAATTTTTCGTTTACATTAAGTATTTTTAATCTATTTTTCTTTTTAATTTATTTTTTAATTCGTATTTAATAAAATAAAAGTCAGAAAAATATAATTCTTTTTTTCAAAATTTTCTTTTGTCAATTAGAACTTAGGAAAATTAGTTTTGCACCCGAAGAGTTTATTTTTATAGATTGTTACGTTTATGCTCGTTATTAGTTTACCGTTCGCGTTTCTTAATTTTGTTTTTATTAGATATTAAAAACCAAATTAAACCTCGGTATTTCAAGCATTTTAATACCAAACCTCATACGATATCCTCGATTCACGCCTCGTTGGGACTACGACCCGGGTATTCACTTATCCGGTTTATTATAATCGATTGTTGCGTTAAACCGTCGCAAGTTGACTTTTCTTTGTGAGAGGTTTTAGCTTGTGATGCGTTTGACGCGATATTAATCTCACATCTCCATATACTCCACAGCAAAATGGTGTTTCTGAGAGAAGGAATCGTACATTATTGGATATGGTACGATACATGTTTAATCTTACTACTCTGCCGTTATCCTTTTGAGATTATGCTTTGGAATCTGCGATTCGCATATTAAATATGGTTCCGACCAAGAAGGTTGATAAGACACCTTATGAGTTATGGTTTGGGAAAACGCCTAACTTGTCTTATTTAAAGTCCTGGGTTGCGAGGCATTTGTTAAACATGATTCAGCAGATAAACTCCAACAGAGATCTGTAAAGTGTATCTTTGTAGGATACCCAAAGGAAACCATGGGTTACTACTTTTACTACCCACCTGAGAACAAAGTAATTGTTGCTAGGTATGGAGATTTTCTTGAAAAAGATCTCATATCTCAAGAATTCAGTGGGAGGATCTATGATCTGGAAGATGATCAAGAGGATACATTACCTTCTGAAAACACTAGCGAACTTCCTGTGGAACCGGATAGTCTGGGTCCTCCACCTGAAGTAATTACCATTCGCAGATCCGTAAGGACTATGAGAGCACCTGAACGTCTATGTCTTAACGTAGTGGTTGAGGAAACTATATTAGGGGACCTTGGAGAGCCTGCTAATTACAGAGCTGCCATGAATGATCCTGAAAAGGATAAATGGCAGATTGCTATGAATGGGGAAATGCAATCCATGAAAGATAATGAAGTCTGGATTGAAGTAGACCTTCCTCCCAATGCCAAGGTAGTTGGTAGTAAGTGGCTCTTCAAGAAGAAAACTGACATGGATGGCAATGTACACACCTATAAGGCCCGTTTGGTAGCTAAAGGATTTACCCAAACATATTGCGTTGACTACGAGGAGACCTTTTCTCCTGTAGCTGACATTAGGGCTATTAGGATTCTCATAGCCATAATTGCACACTATGATTATGAGATTTGGCAAATGGATGTCAAAACCGCCTTCTTAAATGGTCGCCTAGATGAAGATATCTATATGGCGCAGCCTGAGGGGTTTGTGAATCCAGAATTTCCAAACCGTGTATGCAAACTTCAAAGATCCATTTATGGATTGAAGCAAGCATCACGACAATGGAATAAGAGATTTGATGAAGAAATCAAAAGGTTTGGATTTACTCAGAATCTCGATGAGCCATGTGTATATCACAAAGCTAGTGGGAGTGATGTGATTTTTCTAGTCCTATATGTGGATGACATATTAATCATGGGTAAAAACATTCCAAGATTGAATGAGGTGAAAGCCTATCTGGGGAAATGTTTTTCCATGAAGGATCTAGGAGAAGCAGCATACATTCTGGGAATCAAGATCTATAGAGATAGATCAAGGCGGTTGATTGGTTTAAGCCAAAGTGCTTACATTGATAAAATATTGAAGAGATTCAGTATGCAAAATTCCAAGAAGGGATATTTGCCAATGCAAGTAGAACATGGCTTGAGTAGCGTCCCTTATGCTTCGGTTGTGGGATCTATAATGTATGCGGTGAGATGTACAAGGCCCGATGTGGCGTTTGCTCAGAACATTACCAGTCGTTATCAGCAGAATCCAGGTGAGCTCCACTGGACTGCTGTTAAACATATTCTCAAGTATTTGAGAGCTACGAAGGATATGTTTTTAGTATATGGGGGAAATCCAGATGCAGAACTGTGTGTTACAGGTTACTGCGATGCTTCCTGGAAGTGTGATAAAGATGATACGAAGTCTCAGACGGGTTATGTCTTTGTCATCAATGGAGGTGTTGTGGATTGGAAGAGCAAGAAGCAGAGTACTATAGCGATGTCTGCAATAGAAAGCGAGTATATTGCTGCTTCAGAAGCTGCAATGGAAGCCGTCTGGATTAGGAAATTCGTTTCAGGGCTTGGCGTTATGCCCTCAATCGAAAGACCTATAAAGATGTATTGTGATAATTCACCCGCAATTACATTTGCCAATGAGCCTGGAATCATGAAGGGCGCCAGACATTTCCGGATTCGATATCACTATCTTAGAGAACAAGTGGAGATAGGCGAGATCAAGTTACTCAAAGTTCACACAGATAACAATCTAGCTGATCCATTTACGAAGGCTTTACCTGTGGAAAGCTTAACCAACATGCTGAAGGCATAGAACTTCGTTTAGCTAGTAGTTTCATGCCCATCTGTGATTAATGTTTGGATAATGGGATATTTTGAACAGTTATTATTTTAATGAAATAAAATACTTGTTATGTTTGATTGTCATTTTCTTAATAATATATCCTATATTTGCATGTTTATATCCTTGAATATATTTATATATTCTAAATTGTCCGTTGTCGATTAATGATATGGGAATATCAGTAAACTAAGACAAATCTGAGTATTGGTAGAATATAATTGAAAGTATATTGATGTGTTGTCATACCAATTTCACATGATATTCAATGAATTGAATATAGGACTTATCCCAACTTCATGAGTTTACTTTATGGATCTTTTAATCAAGTAAATCATGTGAATATAGTTATCCTCAGACTTGAGATGCCAGATAATTTTCATGCATGTAGTGCATTTCTATGATTCAATTTACCGCTATACGTAACTGGTAGCTATAAGGATTGTTTTCAGGAATGTTGCAAAGTGCGTGGGTTATGCTCGTAGTCAAGATAGAATTTGTTCCTTCAAATTGTTTAGAGTTTAATACTGCTAGGCCCCTCGTAGGATTAGTAAGTTGTATGTGTGGCCACACCCAAGATCTCCCCTGAATATATTCATACGGTAATCTTACTCAATCGAAAACAACGAGAAACAGAATTATTAATAAAGAATGACTTAGATCCATATCTTTATTAATGTAGTATTAGAAACAAAATGATGAGTATGATGATGAATCATCGAATGGTTTTTCCAGGAGACCACCACCCGAGTTGTACTAGGGGCCTTGGCGTGTTGCTAGACGCTAACCAATGTCATTACCCTTTTAATATATTTCCAAGTGGAAGTTGTTAGAGTTATGGAAAAATATTAAATCGTGTATGACTAGAATTGAACACGGGACCTTGGGATTGCACACTTTACGTATGAATGATTAATGTAAATGATTAATATATATAACCATTAGATATTTTAATTATTTTAACACGAAATAACGACTAACGGACGTACCGACCGTTAGTGAATAAAGGAAGGACTATAGGTGTAATTAGGAGGCAAGAAGGTTCTAGAAATCCCTTGTGGAAGGGTATGGCCGATCGGCATATGGGATTTATTTCCTAATTCTACTCAAACTTCTCCTCCAAGATTACTAGCCTATAAATACAAACTTAAGGGTTATTGATTTTTGACCTTGTGCACTCTTGTTATAACCCTAAAAGTTTTCTTCTTCTCATTTGCTTCTAAAACCGATCGTACAACCCTAGGGGTGTGTCGATCTTTGTGTTTTCAAAGTAAACAAATTGTTTGGTTTTCTTGTGTTCTATTGCTAGCACCATACATTAATTAGTTATAGTACGTGTGTACAAAACCTTGGTAATTAACTCACTTTAGTTAATATCATCCTGGATTGAGAAACAAAACGGTAAGGGATTTCTCGTTAATCCATTGTTTATTCAAGAAGAAGAATTGAAGTTAGATCCTTATTCTTTCTACGATCAAAGGTACGTTATCTTTATTATTCAGTTAAACTCTATACATGTTAATTATGATTCTTTGCTTCCGCTATGTGCTTTGATGTTGTAGATTTATTTATATGAATGTCATGGTATTTAAATTCTAACAAGTGGAGGCAATTCAGAAGCATGTATTTGATGAATGCGAAGAAAATAGTTCAAGCAAAAAGCTCAAGTTTCAGCTAGATAAAGAGATCAAACTTGAAAAGCCATGGATTCTTCTTTCTCGAGTCACCGACTGACGAGAACACAACACCTCAAAACGGGTTTAAGAATACGGTTACGAATGTTGAGCAGACGGATACTGATACAAGCCTTCAAGACAAGAGGAAAATGGAGGCAATTCAGAAGCATGTATTTGATGAATGCGAAGAAAATAGTTCAAGCAAAAAGCTCAAGTTTCAGCTAGATAAAGAGATCAAACTTGAAAAGCCATGGATTCTTCTTTCTCGAGTCACCGACTGACGAGAACACAACATCTCTAAATGGGCTTAAGAATACGGTTACGAATGTTGAGCAGACGGATACTGATACAAGCCTTCAAGACAAGAGGAAAATGGAGGCAATTCAGAAGCATGTATTTGATGAATGCGAAGAAAATAGTTCAAGCAAAAAAGCTCAAGTTTCAATTAGATAAAGAGATCAAACTTGAAAAGCCATGGATTCTTATTTCCGGTCATTTGGTGGAAGTAACATACCTGTTTGGTCTATGAAGTATTTAAAACTTTTTATTTTATACAACAAAACTGTGGATGCTTTTCCCACATAGATACAATTGTTTTGGTGCTTTTTTCGGATTATTTCCATTGCATTTTCAATGCATTTGAACTTATTTCTGGGTTGTTTGATTTGGATTCTTGCACCATTATATGGTATTTGGACAATATTTGATTTGGATTATTGCACCATTAACTCGTGTTTGGACAATGTTTGGACATTTAATATAAGACAGTGGGAGTAAAAGTTTTTTTAGTGAACCCTTGGTCACTATAAAAAGAATACAAACTCAAGCTTCATCAATACACTTTACTTGATTCATAGACGCGTCCATGCACATTTGGACTTTATCTCTTCATAGCCAAAGAAGAGAGAAAACCTCATGCTATTTGTCCTAAGCATGAAATGTACTTCATAGTTTCTTATCCTTATTTTTCAGCAAAAGGTCATCTAGCCGTAAAATGCTGAAGAACGGTGGCGTTAGCACAATTATTTCTATTCACTGCGAGAGTTTGACATTTTTCATTAAATAAGGTTGAAAGCATGAAGATGGAGTTACTTGTGAACCCTTTAGTAGTAAATGTGAGTCTCATATTACATTTATGCAAATTGGTTCAATTGAAGTAATTCCATTCACAACAGAACAACATCCGGTTTCGATAAGAGCTCATAACAGTGTCCCAAAAACATAATGATGTCCCAGAACTCTGTCGTTAATCTTCGTGTACTACAAGGAAAGCTTCCTCGTAACGCCAATATTTTTTTTCTTCAAGGATGGATCCATGGGTAGGAGTAGAATATGGTTTATATGGTGCAAAGATGAAATACAAGTAGTCACTCTTTTGTTAAGAAAACATTTCTTAATGAATGTATCCAAATGTACTAAATAGCAATGGGTTTATATGAGAAAATATTTGCATTTTGTAATTTTATGTTTTGTAAACTGGTTAGGATTAATTTTATATCTCCCTCTACTTTCATGTTTAATTTCATATATACTCAGAGTTCAATAATTGAGTGCATAATGTACAATATTTTTAAATCATATTTGAGTAAATATGAGATTTCCAAATAAAAAAAGTGGAGATATGAAATTGCCCAGGTTACATATGAAAATACATGTTTCGTTGCAACTTCTCTCGCGTTTCGTAGTTCTGTGTTTCGCATAATTAATGATAACTTTTTGTGTTTTTTGACATATATAATTGGTCTACTAATGAATCATAAGTAAACTCAATTTAAATTAAAGCCCAACGTCTATTAGAGCAAAATGTCTTTTAGAGCCCAGTAAAATACTAAACTTATTTTTACTTGATTAACTAAAGCCCTTTAACTTTATAAGTTGCAACGTTGGGCCGTCTTTTCTTCACTTTACGTGAACGATATTGGGAGAATTTCATATCACGTTAGGGTTTCAGCAGAACGAACAGTCGAACAAAAAGGCAAAACACAACATTTTTTTTTGGAATTTCTTATCCCACTAGACTCAGATTGTTTAATTCTTTACGCTATAATCAAGATGAAAGGTATACATCTATGTTGGTTTTTGTTTTGTTTGTTTCTACTGTTTTAGATAATAATTTTATTTAGGGTTTCACATATATGTTTGTTAGCTAAATTGTTATTTGTTGATTGTTGTTTTTTATTGTTGAATGTAGACGTAATAAAGAGTACTTGAAACAGGAGTTATCTAAAAAGAAATGCCATAACCCTCGTTCGTAACATTTACAAATTCCTTTATTTTTCTTCAGCACAAGTTGAAGAATCATTTACATATTATCACCCATCCCATTAAGCAAGTCTCTTGTAACAATCATCATTGTATAAAAACAAATTTCAACCATAGTGTGGAAGCAAAATGCAAAACTAAAGCCAACTTCAACAACTGTAGACCACAAAACGAGAGGTATGTTTATTTTTTTAGGTTTTGTTAACAGCAGCTTTTATGATTGCTGTTAACAATTAATTACCGAATTTTATGTTAAGACATGCAATACACAATGTCCAAACAAAATCATTAAAAATCATTAACCACTTCTTAAGATTTCTCAAATACAAATACAATTCACCTTAACCATGAGTCATATTAGCGAAAAATAAGGAGTTGGTTTCTCAATGTC
This sequence comes from Artemisia tridentata subsp. tridentata, assembly GCA_021014915.2. Lineage (NCBI taxonomy): Eukaryota > Viridiplantae > Streptophyta > Magnoliopsida > Asterales > Asteraceae > Artemisia > Artemisia tridentata. Next base: position 147,831,475 of record CP139506.1, read on the forward strand.
TTTATATCACATAATTTTGTGAAAAGTTTGTTGTTAACAACAACCTTTACGTTGCGTTCCCGAGTTTTATTTTTGAAAGAAGAGAAAAGAAGTGGGAAGAAATCAAAATAAATTCATGTTCCCGAGTTTTTTCAGGAGAGAAGAAAAAAAGAGATGGAAAGGAAATTTGGTTAATTTTCTCTCTAAAATCTTCTTCCCAAAAGTGGGATGATTTGGAGAAAAAGTAAATAAGGAAACTTTTAATTAATATAAATGACTTAAATGCCCTAAACATATAACATAATTTTATATAAAATAAAAGGTATACTTGTAAAATCATAATTTTTCTTCTTCTTCTTTTCTTTTCTTTCTAACTCGGGAACACGAATTAAAAAATTAAATTTCATTTCTCTCCTCTTCTCTTCTACCCATTTTTGTCACTTCTCTTCTTTTCTTCTATTTCAAAACTCGAGAACAGAGTGTTAGAGCTGTTATTGGTATTTCCCTATTTTTTAGGGATAAGAACAAAACAATATATGTAACTTGTTCTTTTTTTTTTTTTTTTCTTTTTTTTTTTTTTTTTTTTTTTTTTTTTTTTTTTTTTGACACAAACTTTTTCAAATTTCGACCTTTTGTGTACTTTGTTCATATACAATGACAATTTTACCATTCAATATTAACAGGGTGGTTAGAAAACGTAAAAGTAAAGTCAAAATTTGAAAGGTTTGTGTTTCAATAGCGAAAAAAGAAAGTTACGTATAACAACAAAAATGAACAAGTCAGATAATCTTTTGTTATTATCCCTTATTATTATTAATCAATTGAGAATGTTTGGCAAAACTACACTCCTAGCAAAATTATCATCATTAAATTCACAAACTTTGATACACTAGATTTGAAAATTGAATCATGCGGACTCAACACCGTCATATACTTTGTTTTTGTGCTTTGCTCACTAAAATAATTACCAAACTCTTGAATTTGCATATCTATAATCGTGTAGAAAATATCAACCTTAAATTGGTGTTGATTTGTAGTTATTACTTAGGCTTTTTTCAATAAATTATGTCATGTTCACCATTTCAATTCCATGTAATTACAAAACGAAGTCACATTCTTTAAATGTAAAGGAAATTTCGTTCCGATTGTCTCTTGCAATGCTCTTTTGGTTCTTTTTGCCAATGAAAATGCTTCCAAGATATATAGTTTGATTGAAGATGCCTTGACAAAAAATTCGTGAACATCAAGATGTGCAACAACAAGTGCAAGTAAAACACAAAATCAAGTGTTTTGAAATATTTTTCAAAGTTATAAGCGCCGTTCTACAATTGGCGATACTATTACCTTCATTCTTAACTTAGTGAATCACCTTAATGTTAGTTTTTAGTTTGTGTAGTTGGGTTATATTTTTTATTGGGCTAAAGCTCGGCTTCTAGATTAGTCCATGTATCTCTATTTATGTACCCTGATTCTATGATTAATCATATATCGACATTTACAAACTTACATGGTATCAGCCTTACCATCGATCCCTAAACCCTAAAACAAATAAGCCGTTCCAAAACTCTATTCCAAAACCCTAAAAACACGTCTGGTTATTTTTTTTTGGTGACTTGTTCTTTGGTTAACAAGTCGGTATTTATATTTGTGATTTGTGCTTAGGTTCACAAATCCTCACGGTTATTTGTTGTTCGTGCTTTGGTTCACGAATCACTTCGTTTATGGGCCTACTGTTCCATCGCCTCATCTTTATAAGTCTACTGGTCCATCACTTTACTATAAAAACCATAACATCATCGTCCACTACACAATTAATGACCGAAAACAAAAACCATCCCCCTGCGTTATCCCTTTTGGATAAGCTTTTCACCATTAACAACTTAAACACACGTTCTCCCGTCATCTTAGATGTTGATAAACAAAACTATGCGCAATGGATGTACTTCTTTAAGAGCCTTTGTCGCGGGTTTGAGATCCTAGATCATATCATCTCAACTGATGAAGCCTCTGCTAATGCTCATGTTCGTCCTAACTCGGAATGGATGAAAGTTGATTCCATTGTTTTGTCATGGATCTTCATGACATTGTCTGAATCTCTCCAAGCACGACTGGTCATAGCGGATCCACAATCTCCCAAAGATGCATGGGGCCACCTAGAAACCATATTTCAAGATAAAAAACGCACCAAACCCTAGCCTTGAAAGTGGAATTACGCTCCATGAAGCTTGGAGACATGAGTATAGACGCCTACTTTAGCAAGCTCAAGTCCATCGCAACAGTTTTAACGAGCCTTGGATCTCCCGTCGGTATAATGACGATATTGTTACATTTTATCTTAAAGGGTTGGCCGAGAAGTACGACAACATTTCCACCATTATTGTGCATCGCGAGCCTTTTCCAGATCTTAAGACTGTTAGATCGATGCTTACAACGAAGGAGATGCGTTTGAAGTCACGGTCCCAGGCTACCCACGTTGATGCTTCCTCGTCCTCTCCTATGGTCTTGATGGCGGAATCAGGTAATACTCCTCGTCGCTTCCCTAATGGCCATGTTAAGTCGAACAAATCGTGTTTTAATTTTGCTAAAGGCGATGCCGATTTGGGGATAATTGTAAGTTTGTGCATAATGTTAGCATGCATGGTAAAACCCTAAACCCCACGTCCCTTTCGGATAAATGGCACTTCTCCTTTGCAAAAAACTAATACCATGCAACCAAATCCATAACAAACCCCTGTTGCGGTTAATGTTGCTTCCACACCTGCTGTTGGTTTCAACCAGCATGTTATTTCACCCCACATTGTTTTACAGCCCACCAGGCTTTCCTATAGCACCGGCCCAACAGGTTTTACCAGCCCATGTGTTGCCAGCCCAACAACACCATACTTATCCACCAGATATTCCTATTGCACCGGCCCAACAGCATCAGCCGGTATTGGGTGGCTCCCAGGTTAAGGGCTCGGGTTCCAAGGTTACGGGTCAACTGCGTTCGGGGCAGCCGGGTCCCACTATTGTTTTGGGACAAGAGATTGTGTTACCTCATACTTTTAGTACCATGACACTCACTATAAGAAAAGATAGAAGGGGCGACAAGCAAAATGCCGACGACATATTGTCGTCAGCATTTTGCACTAAACGACAAAAAATGTGCTTGACCGAGCCAAGGTTGCGTTGAAATTTTAGGTTGATAAAATCCCGACGACATGTCACCGGGATAATATTGAAAAAGTTTGACTTTGCTAATCATGGTGAAAAACTGGGCGGGAATTTTGCACACCAATATATTGTCGACGACATGTCGTCGGCAAAGTATAAACACAAAAAATAATTGCAATTAGCGATTGATTAAAATTTGTTTTGACATTAATGTTGTTATCCCGACGACGTGGCGTCGGGATTTATTTAGACATAATTTTTGTCTTCTCCCGCTTGTGAATAATAACGAATAATTGGGCGGGGTTTTTTCCAGCCTTTATTTTCCCGACGACTTGTCGACGGGATTTTATTCCCAAACACATTATATACACTCTTATCCTCAAAACAAATCAACCTCACAACCTCTTATCTTCACACCAATCTCAGGTTATCTTATCCACAAAACCACTTAACCTCACAACCTCTTATCTTCACACCAATTTCAAAATCTGAGATGCAGCGATATAATCCTTTTATGTGTTCTTGTGGAACAGGAAATATAAAACTAAGAACATCACATCAAGATGATACCTTTGGATGGAAATGTTATGCATGTCCTCTTTCGAAGGTGAACAATCATACATTTCTTATTTATGTAAATATACAAACAATCGTAACATTTCCTTATTATGAAACAGCCAAGAGAAAAAGATAATGGATGTGGATATTTTATTTGGAAGAGTGAATTTGATGACCGGTTATGAGTAATCTCTTCTACTTCAACATCTCAAGGTGATGGATCTGCACCAACAGAGTGCTCAAACTGTAATGCCAAAGATCTTAGGATAAACATGCAGCAATCACAAAAACAGGTGCTAGAGACAAGAGTAAACATGCTGGAATTACAAAAGCAAGTGCTAGAGACAAGAGTAAGGATGCTGGAGGAAAGACTTGAAATGGAAACGAATCCCGACGACCCCGACCACGCATGTCAGTCGGCTGCAATACTCCGTGAACTGTTAGGTGACTTGGACAATCTTCATATGTAATGTTGGTGGTGTTGTTGTTGTTTTTTCTGTATAAACCGATAACAATTATATATTTGTGTTTTTCTGTATAAACATATAACAATTATAGCCTTGACCACCAAGACTTCATTAATTTGTGTTTTTCTGTATAAACCGATAACAAACACGCAAGAGTTCTCAACCATATACATTTCATACAGACTCAAACGAAACAACTTGACAAGCAAACGAAATAAATCAAACGAAACAACTCGACAAGCAAACGAAACAACTCGGCTCATTCTTTAAACGAAACAGGCGAGTTAATAAACTGCGTTACGCCTGGTGAGACATTGTGGTTAACACTTGGCCCATAGTTAGGAATTGCATCTTTCAAACTAGAACAAGATAAGCTGGAACTTTGTTGTTGAGCACGAGCTCCATAATTGCTCGGCTCATTCGTTTCACATCTCATGTATAACCATATCATCTCGGCTCATTCGTTAAACATCTCGTGTATAACCATATCATCTCGGCTCATTCGTTAAACATCTCGGCTCATTTCATACAGACTCAAACGAAACAACTTGACAAGCAACCGAAACAGATCAAACGAAAGAACTCGACAAGCAAACGAAACAACTCGGATCATTCATTAAACGAAACAGGAAAGTTAATAAACTGCTTTACGCCTGGTGAGACATTGTGGTTAACACTTGGCCCATAGTTAGGAATTGCATCCTTCAAACTAGAACAAGATAAGCTGGAACTTTGTTGTTGAGCACGAGTTCCAAAATTGCTCAGCTCATTCGTTTAACATCTCGTGTACAACCATATCATCTCGGCTCATTCGTTAAACATCCCGTGTATAGCCATATCATCTCGACTCATTTCATACTGACTCAAATGAAACAACTTGACAAGCAAACGAAACAGATCAAACGAAACAACTCGACAAGCAAACAAAACAACTCGGCTCATTCGTTAAATGAAACAGGCGAGTTAATAAACTGCTTTATGCCTGGTGAGACATTGTGGTTAACACTTGGCCCATAGTTAGGAATTGCATCTTTCAAACAAGAACAAGATAAGCTGGAACTTTGTTGTTGAGCACGAGTTTCATAATTGCTCGGCTCATTCGTTCAACATCTCGTGTACAACCATATCATCTCGGCTCATTCGTTAAACATCTCGTGTATAACCATATTATCTCGGCTCATTCGTTAAACATCTCGGCTCTTTCATACAGACTCAAACAAAACAACTTGACAAGCAAATGAAATAGATCAAATGAAACAACTCGAAAAGCAAACGAAACAACTCGGTTCATTCGTTAAACGAAACAGGTGAGTTAATAAACTGCTTTACGCCTGGTAAGACATTGTGGTTAACACTTGGCCCATAGTTAGGAATTGCATCTTTCAAACTAGAACAAGATAAGTTGGAACTTTGTTGTTGAGCACGAGTTCCATAATTGCTCGGCTCATTCGTTCAACATCTCGTGTACAACCATATCATCTCGGCTCATTCGTTAAACATCTCGTGTATAACCATATCATCTCGGCTCATTCGTTAAACATCTCGGCTCATTTCATACAGACTCAAACGAAACAACTTGACAAGCAAACGAAACAACTCGACAAGCAAACGAAACAAATCGGCTCATTCATTAAATGGAATAGGCGAGTTAATAAACTGCTTTATGCCTGGTGAGACATTGTGGTTAACACTTGGCCCATAGATAGGAATTGCATCTTTCAAACTAGAACAAGATAAGCTGGAACTTTGTTGTTGAGCACGAGTTCCATAATTGCTCGGCTCATTCGTTTAACATCTCGTGTACAACCATATCATCTCGGCTCATTCGTTAAACATCTCGTGAATAACCATATCATCTCGGCTCATTCGTTAAACTTCTCGGCTCATTTCATACAGACTCAAATGAAACAACTTGACAAGCAAACGAAACAGATCAAACGAAACAACTCGACAAGCAAACGAAACAACTCGGCTCATTCATTAAACGAAACAGGCGAGTTAATAAACTGCTTTACGCCTGGTGAGACATTGTGGTTAACACTTGGCCCATAGTTAGGAATTGCATCTTTCAAACTAGAACAAGATAAGCTGGAACTTTGTTGTTGAGCACGAGTTCCATAATTGTTCGGCTCATTAGTTCAACATCTCGTGTACAACCATATCATCCGACTCATTCGTTAAACATCTCGTGTATAACCATATCATCTCGGCTCATTCGTTAAACATATCGGCTCATTTCATACAGACTCAAACGAAACAACTTGACAAGCAAACGAAACAACTCGACAAGCAAACGAAACAACTCGGCTCATTTGTTAAACGAAATAGGCGAGTTAACAAACTGCTTTATTCCTGGTGAGAACATTGTGGTTAACACTTGGCCCATAGTTAGGAATTGCATCTTTCAAACTAGAACAAGATAAGCTGGAACTTTGTTGTTGAGCACGAGTTTCATAATTGCTCGGCTCATTCGTTTAACATCTCGTGTACAACCATATCATCTCGGCTCATTCGTTAAACATCTCGTGTATAACTGTATCATCTCGGCACATTCCTTAAACATCTCGGCTCATTTCATACAGACTCAAATGAAACAACTTGACAAGCAAACGAAACAGATCAAACGAAACAACTCTACAAGCAAACGAAACAACTCGGCTCATTCGTTAAACAAAACAGGCGAGTTAATAAACTGCTTTACACCTGGTGAGACATTGTGGTTAACACTTGGCCCATAGTTAGGAATTGCATCTTTCAAACTAGAACAAGATAAGCTGGAACTTCGTTGTTGAGCACGAGTTCCTTAATTTCTCGGCTCATTCGTTTAACATCTCGTGTACAACCATATCATCTCGGCTCATTCGTTAAACATCTCGTGTATAACCATATCATCTCGGCTCATTCGTTAAACATCTCGGCTCATTTCATACAGACTCAAATGAAACAACTTGACAAGCAAACGAAACAGATCAAACGAAACAACTCGACAAGCAAACGAAACAACTCGGCTCATTCGTTAAACGAAACAGGCGAGTTAATAAACTGCTTTACGCCTGGTGAGACATTGTGGTTAACACTTGGCCCATAGTTAGGAATTGCATCTTTCAAACTAGAACAAGATAAGCTGGAACTTTGTTGTTGAGCACGAGTTCCATAATATCTCGCCTCATTCGTTTAACATCTCGTGTACAACCATATCATCTCGACTCATTCGTTAAACATCTCGTGTATAACCATATCATCTCGGCTCATTCGTTAAACATATCGGCTCATTTCATACAGACTCAAACGAAAAAACTTGACAAGCAAACGAAACAGATCAAATGAAACAACTCGACAAGCAAACGAAACAACTCGGTTCATTCGTTAAACGAAACAGGCGAGTTAATAAACTGCTTTACGCCTGGTGAGACATTGTGGTTAACACTTGACCCATAGATAGGAATTGCATCTTTCAAACTAGAACAAGATAAGCTGGAACTTTGTTGTTGAGAACGAGTTCCATAATTGCTCGGCTCATTCGTTTAATATCTCGTGTACAACCATATCATCTCGGCTCATTCGTTAAACATCTCGTGTATAACCCTATCATCTCGACTCATTCGTTAAACATCTCGGCTCATTTCATACAGACTGAAACGAAACAACTTGACAAGCAAACGAAACAACTCGACAAGCAAACGAAACAACTCGGCTCATTTGTTAAACGAAATAGGCGAGTTAACAAACTGCTTTATTCCTGGTGAGACATTGTGGTTAACACTTGGCCCATAGTTAGGAATTGCATCTTTCAAACTAGAACAAGATAAGCTGGAACTTTGTTGTTGAGCACGAGTTTCATAATTGCTCGGCTCATTCGTTTAACATCTCGTGTACAACCATATCATCTCGGCTCATTCGTTAAACATCTCGTGTATAACCATATCATCTCGGCTCATTCGTTAAACATCTCGGCTCATTTTATACAGACTCAAACGAAACAACTTGACAAGCAAACGAAACAGATCAAACGAAACAACTCGACAAGCAAACGAAACAACTCGGCTCATTCGTTAAACGAAACAGGCGAGGTAATAAACTGCTTTACGCCTGGTGAGACATTGTGGTTAACACTTGACCCATAGTTAGGAATTGCATCTTTCAAACTAGAACAAGATAAGCTGGAACTTTGTTGTTGAGCACGAGTTCCATAATTGCTCGGCTCATTCGTTTAACATCTCGTGTACAACCATATCATCTCGGCTCATTCGTTAAACATCTCGTGAATAACCATATCATCTCGGCTCATTCGTTAAACTTCTCGCCTCATTTCATACAGACTCAAATGAAACAACTTGACAAGCAAACGAAAGAGATCAAACGAAACAACTCTACAAGCAAACGAAACAACTCGGCTCATTCGTTAAACGAAACAGGCGAGTTAATAAACTGCTTTACGCCTGGTGAGACATTGTCGTTAACACTTGGCCCATAGTTAGGAATTGCATCTTTCAAACTAGAACAAGATAAGCTGGAACTTTGTTGTTGAGCACGAGTTCCATAATATCTCGCCTCATTCGTTTAACATCTCGTGTACAACCATATCATCTCGGCCCATTCGTTAAACATCTCGTGTATAACCATATCATCTCGGCTCATTCGTTAAACATCTCGGCTCATTTTATATAGACTCAAACGAAACAACTTGACAAGCAAACGAAACAGATCAAATGAAACAACTCGACAAGCAAACGAAACAACTCGGCTCATTTGTTAAACGAAACAGGTGAGTTAATAAACTGCTTTACGCCTGGTGAGACATTGTGGTTAACACTTGACCCATAGTTAGGAATTGCATCTTTCAAACTAGAACAAGATAAGCTGGAACTTTTTAGTTGAGCACGAGTTCCATAATTGCTCGGCTCATTCGTTTAACATCTTGTGTACAACCATATCATCTCGGATCGTTCGTTTAACATCTCGTGTACAACCATATCATCTCGGCTCATTCGTTAAACATCTCGTGCATAACCATATTATCTTGGCTCATTCGTTAAACGTCTCGTGTACAAACATATCATCTCGGCTCATTCGTTTAACATCTCGTGTATTTAATTTTAATTATATATTAAATAAAAGTATTTAATTTTAAAATAAAGTATTTAATTTTAAATATAAAGTATTCAATTTTAATTATATATTAAATGAAAGTATTTAAATTAAATATATTTTTTTAATTTAATAAAATTATTTAATTTTAAAGTAAAGTATTTAATTTTAAATATAAAGTATTTAATTTTAGTTATATATTAAATAAAAGTATTTAAATTAAATATATTTTTTAATTTATTAAAAGTTTTTAATTTTAATGTAAAGTATTTAATTTTAAATATAAAGTATTTAATTTTAATTATATATTAAATAAAAGTATTTAATTTAAAATGTTTTTTTTAATTGAATAAAAGTATTTAATTTTGAATTCAAAGTATTTAATTTAAAATTATATATTAAATAAAAATATTTATAAGAAATAAATTTTTTAATATATGTAAATCGTACAGACGACATGTCGTCGGTATGAATGTGCTAAACCCCCCCCCCTGTAACAACCGTGATTTTAGCAGGTTAATTTGACTAATAGTCTCAACCTATCTAACTTTTGTTTGGTGTGTATTATGTGTTATATGTGGTATATATGTGGTATATGAGCGGTATATGTACGTGTGTTAGCACTAAATCCCTTGGTGTGAGATTTTCGTCATGTTTGAGTAGCGTTGAATTTTGGGATAAGTCCATTCTATTGCCTTGGTGGTATAGAATGACTTGTGTAGTTTTGGTGTTTTGTGATTTTGCGTAACAAGTCTTCGTTCGAATATTTGAGCGTTAGTAAGTTACGTGGTGGTTGTTTTTATGGGATTTTAGGGTTTTCATCTTTCAAGAATTAAGGTATAATCTTTAATACTTATGCTTAATTAATTTTTATAATTCATGTAGCAATAATATGATGGATTAGGGTTTATGTTAAAATCTGTAAATTATTATTATAAAACATATTGGGATCATTAATTAGTAATGTTATGTTGATTGGTGAAGAGATTAGGGTTTAAAACTTAATAATTAATGAGTTAAGATTCTGACAGAATATAAGGCTGTAGAGATCCGATGATATTTAATAGATTAAAATGAGTTAGATCACGAATTTTATGTCTAAATTGTATTTCAGAAAAAGAGCTTTCCAAAAGGTCTGACCACGAGTGTTTTCGAGGTCGGAAAGTCAGTCAAACGAATTTTATGAGTTAAGGTGTCAAAACAGTTAAACCGGGACAGATTTAGGTTAGAAGTATTGAGATCAAAAGTGGTTTAAAAAGTGTAGTTTGGGTTATCCCTTCTGTGGGAAGTGAGTTCTATATTATGTTTGATTTCCACACGAAAATTAGACGATAATAAGTTGTGCGAGTATGTCTAAGAGGTCAAAACTTTTTGGTGTGCGTTCAGATCCGAATCTGGATAGTTGTCATGTTTGATTTTTCATTGGGTACTTGTGTATGTTTTTGGTGTATGGCCTTCTGGGAGAAGCTTGTATGCTCATGATGGATCTTGGTGAATTTTTGTGTGAGTTGTGGATAATTTTTGGTCATGCTTTTATGTGGGTGAAAGTACCCTAAAATCTGCGTTTTATGAAAGGTTTTATTTAAGGGATTTAGTGAGTATAAGTGTTTGGTAGTGATTAGTATGGAGTCTAGGTAATCCATGGTGGGTTATATGAACCTTAGACATCCATCATATATGTGTTACATGGACTATAGCTTTTAGCTTGGTCGCGTGTAATGTGGTATTGTTTTGTTTGTATAGATTTGTGTGTGGATAATTTGGAAGCTGCAAGGTTGAGGTGAGTTCATAGTCCCATTTTTAACTTTATTTTAACTTGGGATGGGAATGATGCTTGTGTTTAAATTATTTTTTAGTTACTGTGATTATGTGGTTATAAAAATGCATGGACTTGTAATTGTTATTATACGTATATTGCATGTGATGATGTTATTGTGGTGATTCTGTGTGGTCCATTTGGAGGGTAGCTATGCTCCCATTATCCATTTGGAGAGTAGCAAGTCCTAGTGGCTCTACTCACTATTATTCTGTGTGGTCCGATCAGAGGGTATTGATGTACCCATTAGCTTGGATCGGTGGGCGCGTTCCATCCCAATTGTGGTGGTATTTGGATCGGTCGGCACGTTCCGTCCCAATTGCATGCTAGTTGTGTGATAACTATTTTTACTATTTTGCTATGTTTTGTAATCACAGTGAACTATTATCGGAGAAATATTTTGTGTGTCTTAAACCTATGAATCTCACCAACATTATGTTGACGTTTTTAAGCATCATTTTCAGGTGAGCATTCTAAGGCTAAGGTAGAAGGACGTGACTAGAAGAGACTAGTTTGCATTTGAGGATGACTATTTTAAGTTTTAATTGGAATAAGTCGGATTTTTGTTTGCGATACTTGAACGTCTTTCATTTTTACTTTATGTTTTAATGAAGATACCTTTGGAGATTGTTTTTGGTTATTTTATTTTGGAGTATCGTTACGACACTTTGTGTCTGTACTTTGCTCTATTTATTTGCATGTAGTAATTCTCTATATAGACGCCATGTGTTGTGATGATATCCATGATGTTGCACTCGCGTTTCCGCCTTTGGCGAGGTGTGACAGATTGGTATCAGAGACTTGGTTATAGAGAAGTAGGTGGTTGAACCTAGACTATAACCTAGGAGTCCCTCATATAGTTGCATTTAGGGCCTATGTGTGAGTATGATATTTTACGTGTTTATTCTTCTAGAGTTTATGGGTAGTTGTGTTGAGTTTTGGACGTCTATTGGACCCTCGTACTTAGTATCTTATGTGTCACTTTTAGCATGGCACCTCTCGCACGTAGCAAGCTTCGTTGGGCAATTGTTGTCGCTACTGGTTGCAAGAGGATTGGTAGCTTGAGGCGAGTTAGCATGAGGATTTTGATTCCTGCGAGCATGTGGCCATGTCTGATCGAGGAAAAGCTGACCTTAGTGAACGTGGGTGGAACGGAGGTAGAAGTGTACGAGACGGAGGTAACCAATAAAGACGGCTCCACGACTAGGTACCCGGGAAAGTGTCCCAAATTCATAGAAGATGGAGGAGCAGTTCGGGCTGAGCCTCGTGAATTGTATGGGTTTGTGGATCGCATAGAGGAGGAAGGAAGGAATCCCGAGAGTGGCTTTGCTAGTCGTCCACTGCTACAGCCTGAGGGAAACCGAAATGGATGGCTAAGTGAGGAAGACGAAGTGGATTCGGACCTAGAGTCTACGGCGAGTAGTTGAATTATTTCAAGATAGACAAACGTTAGGATGGAGCTCGAGCCGTGTGTGATTTTGTTTTATTTAGTATTGTGTTTTGGGATGTTTTCTAGTGACGTTAGATGTTTGGTATTGTGTTGGAATATGGATTCCGTTGTATTTTGGGATTTTACCCAAGTATTTAATAATAAAGCTTGAGCGGTTTTTGGAATATATTTTATGGGTGTGATATGTGATTATTCTAAGTTTGTGTATGTGTTATTGTAAGGTGTTATTATTGTTAGGTGTGGTATTGGAAGCGAGTACACATGTGAAAGGATACATCTATAATTATGGGTGGCCAACATAATTATACATGTATCACGACACATGTGGACTTACGACCAATGCTACGTTGACCAATGATGACATGCTTACGTGTAGTAGGATTAGATTTAACTATGATATTTGTGTTAATTGTCCCATTCGATGGGGATACTTATGACTATGTATATTCGCGAATGTCGTGAAAGGCGCCTAACGGTATTAATGATTTGTGTGTCCAGGAAATGGCACCAAAAAGACCAAGACGCCTATTTAAGTCACCAATGAGTGGATCTTACCGGACGCCGAAGAAGCGGACGCAAAAGAGGCGAAGGCCGGAGCCCACTGCTGGAGAGAGTAACCCCATCTTTCAGCAAATGATCAATCAACAACTGGAAGCCTTACTGCCAGAGATTGTTAACCATGTGAACGCACAGATGGGTGATGGTGCTCAATCAAATGGTGCTGGAAGTAGTGGGGGTGGCAACAATGGATGCTCCTACAAATAATTTATGGCATGTAAGCCCAAGGAGTACGATGGTAAGGGTGGTGCGTTAGTACTCACTCGATGGTTAGAAAAGATGGAATTTGTAATGGATATTAGTGGTTGTGCTGAGAATCAGAAAGTTAAGTATGCAGCAAGTTCACTAAACAATAAGGCTTTGACTTGGTGGAACACGCAAATCCAAGCTAGGGGTAGGATTGCTGCAATGAGCATGACTTGGGAGGATTTCAAGGCCCTGATGATGGAGGAGTTTTGCCCAAGTAATGAGATGCAGAAGTTGGAAGAGGAATTTTGGAATCATGCAATGGTTGGAGCTAATCACGCGAGGTATACTGATAAGTTTCATGAGTTAGCTAAGTTGGTCCCTCACTTGGTAACTCCTGAATCGAAGCGTATTGATAAATACATTCGTGGGTTGGTTCCACAAATTCGAAGCATGGTTAGGGCTACGGAACCCACGACACTTCAGAGTGCTATTCAGAAGGCTGGGGCACTAACTGATGAAGCGGTTAGGAGTGGGGTACTCGCGAAGACGAGTGAGAAAAGGAGGGAGGAGACTGAAGCGGGAAATCAGGCTAGTGATGGTACTGACAACAAGAGAGCAAGGCATGGGAAAGGGTTTGTAGCGGTGAATCCTGTAGTGACAGCGAGTCCTGCAATGGCAGCTACTCCAGCTGTAACAAGGAACTCGGACAGTAGGGGGTATGCTAATTCTGCTCCCAAATGTGGGAAATGCAATGGTTATCATCATGAGCAAGCTGGGTGCCGTACATGTTTCAGGTGTAACAAACCTGGGCACTTTGCTAGGGAATATCGTGCGGTGATCACTCAGGCGACTCCAATCAATTCGGTTGGCGCAGGGTATGGCCGTAAGGCGTGTTATGAGTGCGGGAGTACAGATCATCTTCGGAATGTGTATCCCAAGCTGAATAGGGCACCTGGTCAGGCAGGAAACAGGCTGGCTATTGAAGGAGGTGAAGGGCAAGGGCACAACAAGGATGTAGCTAAGGGAAGGGTGTACACCATGACTGCAAACGAGGCGCGGCAAGATCCGAACGTCGTTACTGGTATATTTTCTCTTAATGGTCATTATGCTACTACTTTATTTGATACGGGTGCGGATTATTGCTTTGTGTCCACTGAATTTGCTAAGTTGCTGAATGTTGAACCTAGTGAGCTTAGGTCTAGTATTGTGATTGAAATAGCTAGCGGTAGGGAAGTAGAAGTTGATAAGGTTATTCGTGGGTGTACTATAGTGTTAGAGGGTATCCCGTTTACGATTGATTTGATACCTTTTGGGCATGGGAGTTTCGATGTGGTGATAGGGATGAGCTGGTTTTCTAAGCATAGGGCCGAGGTCATATGCCACGAAAAGGTAGTTCGTATTCCTTTAGAGAGTGGTGTTATACTCCGGATACAAGGGGAATGCGTAGGGAGTGAGCTGAAGTCCCTTAAGAACGCAAAAGCCAAAAAACGTAAAATAGAAGAGATTCCTGTGGTATGTGAGTTTCAGGGCATTTTTCCTGAAGACTTGTCTGGATTGCCTCCAATCCGTCAAGTTGAATTCCGTATTGAGTTGATTCCTGGAGCGGCAGCTGTGGCGAAATCCCCATATCGTTTGGCACCCTCTGAGATGCAGGAGTTGGCAGCGCAGTTGCAATAACTTCAGGATAAAGGGTTTATCCGACCTAGTCACTCTCCGTGGGGAGCACCTGTGTTATTTGTTAAGAAGAAAGATGGTTCGTTCCAGATGTGTATTGACTATCGGGAATTGAACAAGTTAATTGTTAAAAATCGGTATCCTCTTCCTCGAATCGATGATCTCTTTGATCAGCTACAAGGTTCTCGATTTTTCTCGAAGATAGATCTACGTTCAGGGTATCATCAGTTGAGAGTGCATGAGGAGGATATTCCGAAGACTGCTTTTAGGACTCGTTATGGACACTTTGAGTTCACGGTTATGCCATTTGGGTTGGCAAATGCACCTGCGGTATTCATGGATTTGATGAATCGCGTTTGCAAGCCTTATTTGGATAAATTCGTGATTGTGTTCATTGACGACATTCTAATTTACTCTAAGTCGAAGGAGGAGCATGGAGAACATTTGAAGTTGATACTTGGATTACTGGAGAAAGAGAAGTTGTACGCCAAGTTCTCAAAATGTGAGTTTTGGCTTGAGGAGGTACATTTTCTTGGACATGTGGTGAATAGTGAAGGAGTACATGTAGACCCTAGCAAGATAGAAGCGGTCAAGAACTGGAAGGCTCCTACGACGCCGTCCGAAATACGTTCATTCTTAGGATTGGCAGGATATTACCGAAGATTTATAGCGAATTTTTCGAAGATTGCTAAACCCCTTACTCTGTTGACTCAGAAGAACAAGAAGTATGTTTGGGGAGAAGAGCAGGAGGTGGCTTTTCAGTCACTAAAAGATAGTTTGTGTAATGCACCTATTCTGACATTACCTGATGGGCCAGATGATTTTGTTGTGTATTGTGATGCGTCGAATCAAGGATTTGGGTGTGTGCTAATGCAGAGGGGTAAGGTGATAGCTTATGCATCTCGACAACTCAAGATTCATGAGAAGAATTATACCACTCATGATTTAGAGCTTGGTGCGGTAGTATTTGCTCTCAAGAATTGGAGACATTATCTGTATGGCACAAAGAGTGTTGTTTATACAGATCATAAGAGTCTTCAGCATATCTTCAGTCAGAAGGAGCTGAACATGCGACAAAGAAGGTGGATTGAATTGTTTAGTGATTATGATTGCGAGATCCGCTATCATCCTGGAAAGGCAAATGTGGTAGTTGATGCTTTAAGTAGGAAGGAAAGAATTAAGCCTAAGCGTGTACGAGCGTTGTGCATGACATTGTAGTCGGGAATTAAGGGTAAGATATTGGCAGCGCAAGGGGAAGCTCTTAAGGATGAGAATGCGACTGCTGAGATGTTACGGGGCTTGGATCAGCATATGGAGAAAAAGGAGGATGGTGAACTGTATTTCTTAGATAGAATATGGGTTCCATCGGTAGGAGGTGTAAGGAAGTTGATCATGGATGAGGCTCATAAGACCAGATACTCGATTCATCCAAGATCGGACAAGATGTATTATGATCTTAGAGATGCTTACTGGTGGCCAGGAATGAAGAGGGAAATAGCTGAATATGTTAGCCAATGCTTGACTTGTTTGAAGGTTAAGGCGGAACATCAGAAACCCTCTGGGTTGTTACAACAGCCGCTGATTCCTGAGTGGAAATGGGAGAGAATAACAATGGATTTTATTACTAAGTTGCCTAGAACAAGTAATGGACATGACACGATATGGGTCATAGTGGACAGGCTGACGAAGTCTGCACATTTTCTGGCCATTCGTGAGGATTATAAGATGGAGAAGCTGGCGAGAATTTATATTAATGAGATTGTGGCGAGACATGGTGTGCCTGTGTCGATTATCTCTGATCGCGATAGTAGGTTTACCTCACGATTCTAGCAATCGTTGCAAAAAGCGTTGGATACACAATTGGATATGAGCACTGCTTATCATCCACAGACTGATGGGCAAAGTGAGCGAACGATTCAGACTTTTGAGGATTTACTTAGAGAGTGTGCTATTGATTTTCGAGGAAGCTGGGATACTCATTTGCCTTTGGCTGAGTTTTCCTATAACAACAGCTATCATTCCAGTATTAGATGTGCTCCATTTGAAATGTTGTATGGGAGGAAGTGTAGATCACCTATCCTATGGGCAGAGGTTGGAACAAACCAACTAATTGGTCCTGAACTAGTGCAAGAGACTACGGATAAGGTATTTCAGATTAAGGAAAGACTTAAGGCAGCAAGAGATCACCAAAAGTGTTATGCAGATAATCGCCGTAAGCCCTTGGAGTTTAGTGTTGGTGATCTTGTGATGTTGAAAGTGTCTCCTTGGAAAGGTGTTGTGCGTTTCGGAAAGAAAGGCAAATTAGCAACAAGGTATGTAGGACCGTTTGAAATTATGGAGAGGATTGGACTTGTGGCATATCGGTTGAGATTGCCTGAGGAATTAAGTAGTGTGCATGATACGTTCCACGTATCTAATCTGAAGAAATGTTTTGCGGATGCCAGTTTGCATGTGCCATTAGATGAGATTAAGGTAGATAAGACTCTTCATTTTGTGGAGGAACCTGTTGAGATTATGGATCGAGAGGTCAAGAGTATGAAGTGTGGTAAGATAGCATTGGTGAAGGTACGTTGGAATTCCAAGCGTGGTCCTGAGTTTACTTGGGAACGTGAGGATCAGATGAGGTTCAAATACCCGAAGTTGTTTGCTGAGAAGGTTGATGAGACGAGCTATTAAATCTCGGGACGCGATTTACCTAAGTGGGAGATGATGTAACAACCGTGATTTTAGCAGGTTAGTTTGACTAATAGTCTCAACCTATCTAACTTTTGTTTGGTGTGTATTATGTGTTATATGTGGTATATATGTGGTATATGAGCGGTATATGTACGTGTGTTAGCACTAAATCCCTTGGTGTGAGATTTTCGTCATGTTTGAGTAGCGTTGAATTTTGGGATAAGTCCATTCTATTGCCTTGGTGGTATAGAATGACTTGTGTAGTTTTAGTGTTTTGTGATTTTGCGTAACAAGTCTTCGTTCAAATATTTGAGCGTTAGTAAGTTACGTGGAGGTTGTTTTTATGGGATTATATTAAATATAAGTGTGAAAATCTATTTTTGGAAATTTTATTTTGAAAATGATATTTTTCCGGGTTGTCGTAAAAACAAAAGTTTATCGCGTAAGGTGTTAAAACTGTTAAACCGGGACAGATTTAGGTTAGAAGTATTGAGATCAAAAGTGGTTTAAAAAGTGTAGTTTCGTTAGCCCTTCTGTGGGAAGTGAGTTGTATATTATGTTTGATTTCCACGCGAAAATTAGATGATAATAAGTTGTGCGAGTATGTCTAAGAGGTCAAAACTTTTTGGTGTGCGTTCAGATCCGAATCTGGATAGTTGTCATGTTTGATTTTTCATTGGGTACTTCTGTATGTTTTTGGTGCATGGCCTTCTGGGAGAAGCTTGTATGCTCATGATGGATCTTGGTGAATTTTTTGTGTGAGTTGTGGATAATTTTTGGTCGTGATTTTATGTGGGTGAAAGTACCCTAAAAATCTGCGTTTTCTGAAAGGTTTTATTTAAGGGATTTAGTGAGTATAAGTGTTTGGTAGTGATTAGTATGGAGTCTAGGTAATCAATGGTGGGTTATATGAACCTTAGACATCCATCATATATGTGTTACATGGACTATAGCTTTTAGCTTGGTCGCGTGTAATGTGGTATTGTTTTGTTTGTATA
This sequence comes from Artemisia tridentata subsp. tridentata, assembly GCA_021014915.2. Taxonomy (NCBI): domain Eukaryota; kingdom Viridiplantae; phylum Streptophyta; class Magnoliopsida; order Asterales; family Asteraceae; genus Artemisia; species Artemisia tridentata. Next base: position 147,850,081 of record CP139506.1, read on the forward strand.
GATTTGTGTGTGGATAATTTGGAAGCTGCAAGGTTGAGGTGAGTTCATAGTCCCATTTTTAACTTTGTTTTAACTTGGGATGGAATGATGCTTGTGTTTAAATTATTTTTGAGTTACTGTGATTATGTGGTTATAAAAATGCATTGACTTGTAATTGTTATTATACGTATATTGCATGTGATGATGTTATTGTGGTGATTCTGTGTGGTCCATTTGGAGGGTAGCTATGCTCCCATTATCCATTTGGAGAGTAGCAAGTCCTAGTGGCTCTACTCACTATTATTCTGTGTGGTCCGATCGGAGGGTATTGATTTACCCATTATCTTGGATCGGTGGGCGCGTTCCGTCCCAATTGTGGTGGTATTTGGATCGGTGGGCACGTTCCGTCCCAATTTATACTTGGATCGGTGGGCACCGTTCCCGTTCCCCAATTGCATGCTAGTTGTGTGATAACTATTTTTACTGTCCTGCTATGTTTTGTAATCACAGTGAACTATTATCGGAGAAATATTTTGTGTGTCTTAAACCTATGAATCTCACCAACATTATGTTGACGTTTTTAAGCATCATTTTCAGGTGAGCATTCTAAGGCTAAGGTAGAAGGACGTGACTAGAAGAGACTAGTTTGCATTTGAGGATGACTATTTTAAGTTTTAATTGGAATAAGTCGGATTTTTGTTTGCGATACTTGAACGTCTTTCATTTTTACTTTATGTTTTAATGAAGATACCTTTGGAGATTGTTTTTGGTTATTTTATTTTGGGGTATCGTTACGACACTTTGTGTCTGTACTTTGCTCTATTTATTTGCATGTAGTAATTCTCTATATAGACACCATGTGTTGTGATGTTATCCATGATGTTGCACTCGCGTTTCCGTCTTTAGCGAGGTGTGACAACCCCCCCCCCCCAAAATTTTCATTTATCCCGCCAAATCACAAAACGACAAAGTTAATTCATTTGTCCCGACGACATGTCGTCGGGAAAATTAAAACATAAACAAAAACAGATCTGGTCAACACTTAGCCACATATCGATAACCATCTCAATTATTACTCTCTCCCTCTCATCGCCGGCGATTTAACCACCACCACTTCACCACCACTGCACTAGTGGTACTCCACCACCATACCATCGCTACAACACCGTACACCACCACCACCACAGTCTCCACCACCTCTTCTCTTGTTTAATTCTTCCTCAACCCTTTTCTTGTTTAATTCTTCCTCTTCTTCCCCACTTTTTCTTCCACTATAGCAAACCACTGAAGCAGGTATTTTTAATTTTTGTTATTTTTTTTTATTTTTATTAATTTATGTAATGTAAATGTTAAATTAGGTAGCATTTTTTTTTTATGTTGTTTTCTGTTTTTTTTTTTTTTTTTTTAATATTGCCGAAACAGTAGCGAAAGCCGAGAGCGAGAGCCGAGACAGCCGAGACATAGGTAATTTGGTCTCTTTTTATTTCTTTTTTAAACTTTTGGTATCCCGACGACATGTCGCCGTTAACAGTTTTACCTCTTTAATTTTAAGCAACCGATATATTAATGTGCTCTCTTTTTATATAGCCCGAGAGACTACAGCCCAAGAGCGAGAGCTGAAAGCTGAGACATAAAGCCGAGACAGTATGTTGTTTATATATACTTACAGTTTTTTCATTTTTATGCTTTGCGGATTAAATGAATTTGATTTTGGTTTAATTTCTAGCTATGGTGATTATCCTAATTGAAATGCAATATGATTATCTGAGACAGTATAAACCATAGCTACACATTTAGGATGCTGATAGAATGATACTTATCTTAAGCTCATACACTGATATATACATCACAAGAGTGCATGGGTGAAATGAACATGTACACTGATAAATGACGAGTTCTATTGGAAATCGTACACTGATATATACACTAATAAATGAGAGTTCTATTGGAAATCGTAACTGAAATGAACATACCACATTCTGTGTTTTTTTGTTTATGATCATTAGTGTTGCTGGTAGTTTTCTAATTTGTATAATGTTACGGATTTAAGACTGTTTTTTGGATTGCATAACTGTCGTTCTGGTTCACAAATGCGAAGGTTCACTATGGTGATATAACCTTACTTGTTTGGTACCTAGTCAATTAAAATCTGCGTTTGTGAAGACCGCTTAAATGATTTGGAAATTTAGCTGTTTAAGACTTATTATCTCAATATGTGTATCGTTGTTAGTAGTGATGGATATGTAGCTAATGTGATTATCCTAATTGAAATGTATATTGATAGTCACAGAGTATACATATGTTGATTAGGTGAATTGGGTTGGTGTCGATTTGTGAATGTGATTTTAGAATGTTAGTCAATTTGTGTATTATTGTTAGACTTTTGTGAATGTTTTAGGATTTTAGTGATTAATTTCGGAAAGTCCCCGTCCAAAGTTAATCATCCTATAGAAAACCCGTCTGGAATTAATATATTAGAAATTAATTTCGGAAAGTCCCCTGTTTGGGACTGCTTTTTGAATGTTTTGTCTCATTTATGATATGGATGCGTATATCTGATTTACTATTTGAGATGATTTCGACAGTGTTTCTCCTTTACTCCTACGAATATGTCTTTAATGCACATATTTGGGGAGTTGAGGGGAAATGCTGCCTAAATTTTCTCAAATAGTAAATCAGTTATACGTATTCATATATGAGACGAATCATTCAAAGAGTGGGTTAGGATTACCTTCCATAGTTGCACTAGGTGAACAAAACAACTCGTAATCATTAATTAAGTGCATATAATAACCGATTGCATCATAAAAATGCAGTTATGATAATTGATAAGAGTTGGACCCGTTTAGAGAGTCGTTGTTCAAAACAATTTCTTGATGGTCTTGCCGCATTCCTCGATCATTTCAAGCTGGTATTGAATAGTTACGGAAACATAAAATGTCCATGTCATATTTGTCGTAATGTTGGATGGGTATCTCTCGAAGGTCTTAAAAACCACATAGGCCAAAATGGGTGGGACCCAACTTATACACAATGGCGCAATCACGGTGAACCGAATCCTGCGCCATTAGTACATAACACAACACAACGTGAGATGAGTGACATGGGTGCGTGCCTTAATGATATTCTTGATATTCCTCCGAATAATGATCAAAATGATATTCTTGAAATTCCTCCGAATAATGAGCCGACTCATGGAAATATTGGCGAGACAAGTAACGAGCCGACTCAAGCAACGACACCTCCTCTACTTAACGAGTTTGAAGAGTTACTTGCAAGTTCCAACCAGGCTCTGTACCCGGGTTGTGACTTTATGACAACATTGGATTTTATGGCAAAGTTTATGCATCTCAAGGTCAGCGGTAAATGGAGTGATACTTCATTTAACAAAACGCTAAAATTTCTCCAGGAGGTATTTCCGCCCAGGTTAGGTTACAATCTCCCACCGTCATACTATGGTATAAAGAAGACATTTAAAAAGATCGGGTTAGGGTACGAGTCGATACATGCTTGTGAAAATGATTGCTTTCTATATCGGGGGGATGATGGCAAAGATTTGAAGTATTGTCCGGTCTGTAAAACGAGTAGATGGAAAGACAAGAACACAACGGGGAAGAAAGTTCCTAACAAGGTGTTGCGTTACTTTCCTATCATTCCTAGACTACAAAGTTTGTACAAGTCTATTCACACTGCAAAACATATGACTTGGCATGCTATTGGAAAGTCTACGGAAAACGGTAAGATGCAACACCCGACTGATGGTAAAGCATGGCAGAAGTTTGACAATAAATATTTGGATTTTGCTATAGAACCAAGAAACGTTCGATTAGGGTTGGCTGCTGATGGTTTCAATCCGTTCGGCAACCTCAGTCAGACTTACAGCATGTGGCCGGTCATATTAACAACATACAACTTGCCTCCGTGGTTATGCATGAAAGAGACTTCTTTGATGCTGACGTTGTTGATTCCTGGCCCTAAATCACCGGCGAAGGACATTGATGTTTACTTGAAGCCCTTGATTGATGACCTGCAGGAATTATGGAAAAACCAGGTGTCTTGACTATAGACGCTGCTACAGGCACTAAATTCCACATGAGAGCGATGCTTTTATAGACCATCAATAATTTTCCTGCTATAAGTAGTTTGTCTGGTTGGCAAGGGCAAGGTTACTACGCTTGCCCTACATGCAAAGTAGACACTCCGGCTATGCGTGTGATAAGCAAAACAACTTATGTTGATCATAGAAGATTCTTAAAAAAAAAAAACCGTAAATGGAGGAGGGACTATACGACATTCACTGGTGAAACCGATGATAGAGATCCTCCTAGAAAAGATACCATGTCTGATATCTTGACTCAACTTGCGACATTGCCCACACGTGTGCCGGGGAAACATCCAGATTATGGGGGTGGGAAGATAAAACGTAATCATACAGTCGAACTGAACTGGACTAAACGGTCTATTTTCTACGATCTTGAATATTGGTCTTTTCTTTCTCTACCACACAATTTAGATGTCATGCATATCGAAAAAAATGTGTTGGAGAGTATCTTGAACACCTTGTTAATGAATGACAAATCTAAAGAAACCGTTAAGGCAAGACAAGATTTGCAAGCTCTGGGCATTCGACAGGAGTTGTGGCTCGAAAACAAACAAAACAGGAAGTGCTTGAAGCCTCATGCTAAGTACTCCTTCACACCCGATAAAAGAAAACTCTTCTGTCAATACATCAAAACAGTTAAACTACCAGATGGGTTCGGATCCAAGTTCAAGTCAAAAGTGACCAAAGATTATAACAATATAACGGGCATGAAGTCTCATGACTGTCATATAATGATGCAACGGTTACTTCCTTATGGACTTCAGCAATACTTGGACGCACAGACTTATACACCAATGATCGAGCTTTGTTTATTCTTTAGGCAAATTTGCGCCCGAACTTTGATGGTGAAAGACATGGTGAAAGCTAAAGATCAGTTGATCAATATTTTGTGCAGTCTCGAGCAAATATATCTTCCTGCTTTTTTTGACATTATGATTCACTTGGTTATGCATTTACCTGAAGAGGCTCTTGAAGGCGGGCCTGTTTCATTCCGGTGGATGTATAAAGATACATGAAGAAGCTAAAAAAATATGTACGAAATAAAGCTAAGCCGGAAGGTTCAATAGCGGAGGGTTATGTTGCAGACGAAGCATTAACTTTCTGTTCTCGTTATTTTTGTGGTGTTGGGACAAAATTTAATCGTCCCGCTGCATCTCAGGACTGTCCTCGCCCAACAAGTGATTTCCAGGTGTTCCGATCACTATGTACTAAGTCTGGTAAGGAGACATTGATTCGGTTAGGTCTCCAAGAAATGAAGAGAGTGATATGGTATGTACTTCACAACAGTCCTGAGATTGACACGTACATGAACGCGTTCGAGAGGTATGCATTTATATTTTGAAATTTCTTTTTCCCAAGTTATCTTTTCGATTTATTCTAATATCATGAACATTTTCAGGGAATTTTCTGATAGAGACATGCAACAAGAATTTCCGAGATGGTTTGAGATGAAGGTAAACTTATTGTATGTATTTCCCTGTATAAATTACGACTATTACTCATCTCCATCTATTCTTATCTTTTTTCATAGATCCGTAAACTTTACATAGCCAATGACCCAAGTTGTACTCCCAACTTATTCGCTTTGGCTTGTGGACCATCACCGACCCCAATCTCAGTCAACTCTTGCGTAGTTAACGGTGTGAGGTTTGTCGTACACAGCCGCGATATAAAACATACAACTCAGAACAGCGGAATTTGTTCACCTGGTGAGAAGAAGGGAGAAATGTATTATGGTCAGCTAGAAGAAATTCTGGAGTTCGTGTATTCCCAGTTCAGAGTTGTGTTGTTTCGAGTTAAGTGGTTCGACTTATGCAACAAAAGAGGTAGAGTCCAACGTTTTACCACTAGAAACAAAATGACACAAATTTTGGCATGTGGCTATGTTGGGAATTAAGCTTAAGCAGTTAGTACGGCTAAATAAGAGTAGTTAGTACGGCTAAAGAAGAGAAGTTAGTACGGTTGATAATAAGAGCAGTTAGTAGGGTTATGAAAGAAATATTTGTACTGCTTATTATTATTTTGTAAACGTGTAAGTAGATAAATATGGAAAAGATATTGTGTATATCTTATACGATTAGAATGATAGTTATCTTGTGAAGGAATCCTTGGTCTATAAAAGGATTGCCTAGGTTAAAGTTTAGAATATACGATAAGAGTTCATACGTATTGTTTTGTTATGATTCAAGGTTGTAAATCCTAGTGATAGGAGATCCTTCGTATTATTGTTCTAATAATATTGAATCGTTGAAGTTCATTATTCTGTGTTCATTCATTGTTACATTCAAACCATACAAAACACAAACACATAAAGTCTTCTAAGTGCTAGCTAGTAAATTCCGCGTGCTAGACTATGTATAATTCTTAGTATCACATCTAACACAAGGCGTGTGTGTAGATCCGGTCAAGTGGTATCAGAGCCAGGTTGCTGATACTTAGATTTAGAAGATCTGAAAAGAACAAAGATGGACATGGAAACAACACCAACCACAACTAACATTGTTGCTAAGCTTCCTATGCTTAAACCTAATGAGTTCGACATGTGGAGACTTCGTATTGAGCAGTTTTTCCAAGTGTAAGACTACGCACTTTGGGAGATCATTGAAGAAGGAAACTCCTTTACACCCGTAACAACAACAACTGTTGTTGAAGGAAAATCTGAGACTAATGTGCAGACAAAGCCAACCACTACTGAAGAGAAGGCAAGGCACAAGAATGATGTTAAGGCTAGAAGTTTGCTTCTGATAACTATTCCCAATGACCATGATGCGTGGGTTTTGCAACCTTACAACAGGTTTTACCTCTCGAGGGATCTCAAGAGGCTTACAACCCCACCAGGCAGTGTACCTGACCGATGTAGTATAGTGTAGTGGTAAGTACGGGGGATTGATCGTTCTCCACAGGGAATAGTGTTCGTTAGGTGTGAAAGACTACTCTAATTAGGTCTAAGGGTTGAGGAAGATTCTTTTTATGTTTTTATATTTTTATGAAAGCAAGTAAAATCTCGGTTTTGAAAGGGTGGGCGGAATTAGTTGCTAGTCAACTAACCCAAAATTACTACGGATGCAAATAAAGTAAAATAACAAAAAATGAAAATGTGGGTGAGAAACTTATGTGTAGAGAAATGTGTTTACTTAGATTTCCTTACTCCCTAACTATCTTTTACCGGTTAATTAGTGTGTATTAGTCGCGTGGATGACGGGTGTATTCCTTAATACCATTCGTGGGGTGGCGTACTTACTTCCCCAACTCTACAAGCTCCTACTTCACTCCTATGTCGAGCCGGCTAGGAAGCTCCTAACATGGGATCACTAGAATTCGCTTGTGCATTAAATACAACCATAAAAACCTTTAGTACGCATTTGGTTCATGTTTCTTAAGACGTTCAAGCAAGTTACCGAATAGGAAGTTAGCCAGTTTTCTTAAGCCTAACATAGATAAACAATCATCCAATACAACTAATAACACACTAACAACCAATAATCAATAGCTAGGTTTCATTAGATCTAAGCAAACACAAGATAAATTTAGCCTAACATGTTAATCAAAAGACAAGAATAAGATAAAATCAAACAACACATAGACATATTGAATGATTAATTGATAACTTATCTTCAATGTAACATGGAAGATCTCAAGGCAAAAAGCCTTGAAAAAGATGCTAAAATCGTCCTAGGGTTTTCTCCCAAAATTCCACACACTAAGCTCTCCTTTATGACAAAAAATTAGAAAACTATATATAGACTTTTGCATCTGACGGCGTCACCTTATGGATTGTGACGCCGTCACCTCGCCGCTTTTAGGGTTCCCGGATGACCTTCTTGACGCCGTCCCTCTTTAGCTCTTCAAAAATCCATTCTGGCTTATCAAGGCTTGACGCCGTCAGCTCGTGAACGTGACGCCGTCCCCTTATGATTTAAGCCGTGACGCCCTTGATCAAGTTAAAGCGTGACGCCGTCAGAATTCACATGCTATTTTCACTGGCCTATCATGAGTAAATTTCACGTCCACTTTTTCTTGCCAAGGCATGACGCCGTCCAGAGTAAATTGTGACGCCGTCAAGAGTAACTTTTAGCCGATTTTTGAGACTTTGTCGTTTTCTTCACTTTTATGCTCCAAAAACGTCCAAGATGCCTCCTTTTCCAGATTTCTCCTCAAAAGCACCTAAAATGACAAAAGGAACGATTTAGGGCAATATTTGATCAAATAAATACGATTTAAGGCTTAAATGACCCCTTAAAAGCGGTACACTTTTCGCTTCATCAAATACCCTTACACTTGAGATTTGCTTGTCCTCAAGCAAATGCGCTTTTATTCTAATCAAAATACAAGTTAGGGGTCATTTAATGCAAACATAAAAGTAATTACAACAAATAATCGTTCCACTTCAATCATAATAAGCACGGAGATTACATACTAGCACCTCACAAGTAGTGTTTAGATACTCACATCTCTCAAGTGTCATCAAAATAAATCTCATAAATGAAAACGGATAATATCTCTCACTACCTGTCATAGCAAATAGATTACCATAGGCTTGGGAAAGGATCGAAAACCTCCTCCACTAGGCGTAAGCACCTAAGATAAACTATCAAAGAGGGCTTTTTCATGGGTTATAACGTTAGGTGTAGGGAAAAGGAAAACACGGTTTGGTTGGATAAAGGATATTTTACTGGTGGCGAGTTAAAAATCTTGATCAATTACATGTACTATACAATGTTGCTAAGCCAAGACTAGACTCGATCTTAAGCTAAAAGCAAAATAACAAAAACATAAAACAAACATAAAATAAACATAAAATGAAACGGGATGGTAGTCCGTATGTTTTTTCTACTTTTTCTTTTTCTCATTTTTTTGTATTTTTCTTGATTTTTTTTTTTTTTTTTTTTTTTTTTTTTTTTTTTTTTTGCATACACTCTTGCCCTACCATCCAAAATAATATATCATAGGGGCATTGCATTCCCCTTACACTTGAACTTTTACATAACTTTACAAATACTAATCTAATGACTCGAATTAAGATAATTGAAAAACTTGGAGTACTTTTAAAATATTTAGCACATATGGGGGTAATAAATGATGTTCCTCCCCATTACTCCATTACACTAGTACTTTACCCATGAGTCCCAATCGTCCCAAAACAATATGTACAAGGATATGACTCGACTTAGCAACCATGTAATCAACTAGATAATTAACTTGGGTTTAAACAAATGTTGTAACAATAATGCACTAAAAATGAGTGCATACAAGGTAGGCTAAGGCGATTTGGGTGTACATTTAAGTGGGGTGTAACAAATTCTTCCTTTAAGTAAAATGCTTAAAGGTCGAAACGAAAAGATAGGCTCTGAGGGGTGTACTAGGGGTATCGTGTACTAAAAATGAGTACAACGCAAAGGGTGTGGGAGAATTACTTGACCAATGTAGCCAATGTAATTTATAACAAAAACACAGGTGTAAAACAATGGGTTAATCCTAATGCCTCTTATCATGTAGTAAATCTAACTACACGAATGTAGTCTCACTTGTGGCCTTGGAATGGTCCTAACGCAAGTTCTAGAATCTAAGTGCTACCGGTACACACATCATAGCATAAATGCTTTTCCTACCAATTCTAGGGGCGAACCTCACATATTTGGGGGTGGAAAATTTTTTAGTGGTACGGTTTTTGTGCTAGTCATATAACTCCTATCCATGAGACGCTCATTAAGACCAAAGTTTCACTCCTATATGTTGTAAAAAAATTTAAATTTGGCACTAAAATTGCCTTAACAGGTATTTCTCTCAGTTTTATTACACATCTATTATTAAACAAACAAAAATCAAGCGCAATGGCATTCTCTAAAATCGTACTTTTACCCCTAATACCCTTACACTTAAGATGAACATTGTCCCCAATGTTCAAATAACAAGATGTAAAAGTAAATAAGGTAAAAGAATGAAATCAAATACTCCCCTGATTCGCTCGGTGGATAATGAAATTACACGGTTAAATCTTCCTCCAAAGAGAATGTTGAAGCTCCATGACTAATGCATCGCCATAAGCTTGATTCCATAAACATCTCCTCGTCCAAAATAACCTGTTAAACCTGAGAAAACAAACACGAAAACCTGCATAACATCGGCGGGAAAAATCTATATATAAGGATATAATGCTTGTGGAATGATAACTTTGCAGATTCCTGGAGATTATAAGTTGGAGATTTTAATAAAAACTTTTTATGAAAACAAAACTTTCAAAAATTTCTGAAAATTAAATCTGACGCCGTCAGGTTATAAACCCTGACGCCGTCAGAAATGACCTGACAAAAATTTTCATTTTAAGTTTCCGGAAAATTTCTGGAAAAAACTTTACCTTACTTCCTGGAAATCCTGCAAAACATCATTATGACTCGATACAAGCATTTGACTCAAACAAATACGAATATGTATGCTATTTTATTATTATTACGATTCATGTTCATTTGTGTTCTAATAAACCGATTTAGATTTCCCTTACACTTAACTTTTGCAAAATACCTTTATATGTAGTTAAGACGAAGTTAAAAACAAAATAAAGCATTTTCACAAATTACTTTTGAACATGAATCAATAATGATAAAAATTAAACACACATACGGAAAATAAAATCAAACAAGCAAATAAATAAACACACAAAGCAAATAAAACAAATAAAGCTTGGGTTGCCTCCCAAGAAGCGCTTTTCTTTATTAACGAGTCTTGTAGCTAGACTCAAAGTCACGTACATTACGTGACTCCATCATCGGTCACGGTTCCTAGGCCATTCTCCTTCCCGGTTTTATATTCCGGTCCTAATTTCAAACAATCCTTGTAGAAACCGAATATCCTTTCCATAACATAGTCTACTCCTTTACTTCTATCCTCATCATTCCTATAGTAGACCGCTTGCTTGAGCTCCTTCTCAACATTTGACAAGTGTTGGAATTGTTCTATCTTATATGGCATTTGGTAGCTTACTTCATCGGTCTCATCCTTAAATCTAACTATCCCTAAGGAAGGTTCATAAGTCATTCTAGAGACCTCAACAAATGGTTTTCCAAAAACCACTTGAGTCAAGGATGCATCGACTATTGGGCGGATATCTTCTACAATTACAAAGTCGGTGACATAGGTGAAGTTTCCTACATAAACCGGTAATCCCTTAACTCTTCCCGTGAAGTTACTCATCCAACCCTTGTCAGGGAACATCCTATACCCAAGTTGATTCTTCATTATCAAGTTGTAGTGGGCTCTAGTCATGATGTTTATAGGCGATCTAAGGTCTATGTAGGCTTTCCACACATGTAGATGTCCAATGTTGCATGGTATGTTGAGATTAGAAGGGTCGCCTATTTCTATGATTGGTCTACCTAGGAAGTATGGTGTCTCGGGGTCATCGAATAAGTTTTTATGATATGCACGCTCTTCCTTAGTGGGTAGCCTATTGAAGTAGTCCTCATCATCATCTACTTCTTCAATCTCACTTGTCCTAACTTCCTTATCAACCTCGATTTTCTTATCCTCATCCTTAGGTTCACTATTATCCTCATTCCTATCAATTGGTTTAATAGTGACAATGTTGACAAAGTGGACGTGTTTGGATGAAGAGGGGTCTTTTACTTGGGGTCCGCTATTTGTGTTCCTAGCGTCCTTATGTGGAGGTGATAGCACTTGGTTATTGAGGGCTTTCAACAAGTTGTCAATTTTGTTGGTCATCTCTGTTTGTTGTTGATTGAATTCGGTCTCGAATCTAGCCATCCGAGCTTCTTGAGATGCCATAAATTGAGACATCAATCCTTCAAAGTTATTGGTACTACCATTGCCGGAAGGATTGTTGTTGAAAGTACGGTTCGAGTTGGAACCGCTTGATTGGAAACGATTAGGTGGGTTGGAAGAATTGGGTTGTTGCGTGTTTTGGTTTTGTTTCCACCTAAGGTTCGGGTGATTTTTCCATGAGGAGTTGTATGAATCACCGTAGGGGTTTGGCTCGGGTTTGAAAGTGTACCACTTGTCTCCCGCTCCGTCGGTACACGAGGATGCGTAGTCCACAAAAGCTTGTTCGGGGAGTTCCATGCAATCACGAGTGTCGTGGGGACCACTACATAATTCACATGAAGAAGTGATTTTGTTCACTTGGCTTGAAGGTTTAGGAGCCTCGTAGGATTTCATGAGAAACTTGACTTGGTCTTCAAGTTCTATGATCCTACGGTCAGAAGTGCTTGAATTGTTCGAAGGCAAAGATATTGCCTTGACCGTTTTATTCAAATCACGGGGATCACTCCAACTTTCGTTGTCATAAAGAGCAAGATCCTCTAGGAGAGCCCATGATTGTTCCGCACTTAGATCACGTAGCTTGCCACCGGCCGATTGGTCAATGGTTTGCCTCGTGTAGAGATTGATATGGTCATAGAAGATTTGGACTTGGAGCCAAAGTTCTATGCCATGGTGAGGGACTTTTTGGAGTAAGTCCTTGAATCGAGTCCATGCCTCGTAGAGAGTTTCGCCTTGACGTTGTTGGAACATCAAGATATCATTCCTTAGCTTGGTAGTTCTTCCCGGTGGGAAAAACTGAGCAAGGAAACGAGTAGTGAGATCATCCCAAGAGGTAATGGATCCTGCAGGTTGACGTTCTAGCCACTGACTAGCTTGGTCCCGCAAAGAGAATTGGAAGAGACGCAATCGGGTCGTCTCTCGAGTGGCAACATCAAGGTCTATAGAATCAACGATTTTAAGAAAGTCCTTGAGATGTTGATTAGGATCTTCAGAACGAAGTCCATGGAATGCGCATCCGCTTTGCACCAACCGGATGGTGTCGGATCGCAAGGGTGTGATATTGGCTCCTTGGGTGAGCTCAATGGTGTTTCGATAGCCATGGTGGCTAGGACGGGAATACTCTCCTAAAGTACGGGCTCTAGGAGGTGGTTGTGGTTGTTGTGGTGGTGGGTTGTGGAGGTTAAGGATATTACCATCTTCCATGATGTCGGATGGTATGGTTACGAACAAAGACACGAAGAAAATAGATAGACTAAAGAAAACCTAGAAAAATAAAACAAAAATCTCACTAGAAAGGAATCTAGTGAGTAGACCTAATAGAAATAAAAATTCAACCTAAACAATAACTATTCCCCGGCAGCGGCGCCAAAAACTTGATGCGTGGGTTTTGCAACCTTACAACAGGTTTTACCTCTCGAGGGATCTCAAGAGGCTTACAACCCCACCAGGCAGTGTACCTGACCGATGTAGTATAGTGTAGTGGTAAGTACGGGGGATTGATCGTTCTCCACAGGGAATAGTGTTCGTTAGGTGTGAAAGACTACTCTAATTAGGTCTAAGGGTTGAGGAAGATTCTTTTTATGTTTTTATATTTTTATGAAAGCAAGTAAAATCTCGGTTTTGAAAGAGTGGGCGGAATTAGTTGCTAGTCAACTAACCCAAAATTACTACGGATGCAAATAAAGTAAAATAACAAAAAATGAAAATGTGGGTGAGAAACTTATGTGTAGAGAAATGTGTTTACTTAGATTTCCTTACTCCCTAACTATCTTTTACCGGTTAATTAGTGTGTATTAGTCGCGTGGATGACGGGTGTATTCCTTAATACCATTCGTGGGGTGGCGTACTTACTTCCCCAACTCTACAAGCTCCTACTTCACTCCTATGTCGAGCCGGCTAGGAAGCTCCTAACATGGGATCACTAGAATTCGCTTGTGCATTAAATACAACCATAAAAACCTTTAGTACGCATTTGGTTCATGTTTCTTAAGACGTTCAAGCAAGTTACCGAATAGGAAGTTAGCCAGTTTTCTTAAGCCTAACATAGATAAACAATCATCCAATACAACTAATAACACACTAACAACCAATAATCAATAGCTAGGTTTCATTAGATCTAAGCAAACACAAGATAAATTTAGCCTAACATGTTAATCAAAAGACAAGAATAAGATAAAATCAAACAACACATAGACATATTGAATGATTAATTGATAACTTATCTTCAATGTAACATGGAAGATCTCAAGGCAAAAAGCCTTGAAAAAGATGCTAAAATCGTCCTAGGGTTTTCTCCCAAAATTCCACACACTAAGCTCTCCTTTATGACAAAAAATTAGAAAACTATATATAGACTTTTGCATCTGACGGCGTCACCTTATGGATTGTGACGCCGTCACCTCGCCGCTTTTAGGGTTCCCGGATGACCTTCTTGACGCCGTCCCTCTTTAGCTCTTCAAAAATCCATTCTGGCTTATCAAGGCTTGACGCCGTCAGCTCGTGAACGTGACGCCGTCCCCTTATGATTTAAGCCGTGACGCCCTTGATCAAGTTAAAGCGTGACGCCGTCAGAATTCACATGCTATTTTCACTGGCCTATCATGAGTAAATTTCACGTCTACTTTTTCTTGCCAAGGCATGACGCCGTCCAGAGTAAATTGTGACGCCGTCAAGAGTAACTTTTAGCCGATTTTTGAGACTTTGTCGTTTTCTTCACTTTTATGCTCCAAAAACGTCCAAGATGCCTCCTTTTCCAGATTTCTCCTCAAAAGCACCTAAAATGACAAAAGGAACGATTTAGGGCAATATTTGATCAAATAAATACGATTTAAGGCTTAAATGACCCCTTAAAAGCGGTACACTTTTCGCTTCATCAGACCAGTTGTTGAATTTTAGCAAGTTTAAGTGTGCTAAAACCCTTTTTGAAGCTATTGTTGCAAGATATGGTGGGAATGAAGCCACCAAGAAATCTCAGAAGACTCTTCTCAAGCAACAGTTTGAGAATTTTTCAGCAACAAGCAATGAGTCGTTGGATCATATGTTCAATAGGCTTCAAAAGCTGGTGAGTCGACTTGCTGTTCTAGAAATTGAGATGCCTCAGGAAGATCTCAACTCCAAATTTCTGAGGAGTCTACCAGCTGAATGGGCTATGCATGTGGTTGTATGGAAAAACAAGCCTGATATAGATTCCATGAACTTAATGGATCTCTATAGCAACTTCAAGATAGTTGAACATGATATTGAGAAGTCTGCTGGATCAAGCTCAAGCTCAAGCTCAGGGAATTTGGCCTTTGTATCAACTCCCAGTACCTCAAGTCCAGATGAAGAAGTGCAAGTTGTTGGAGCAGTTGGTACTGCTAGTGCCAACCTTGGTACTGCTAGCACCTCATGCAGTACTAGTGGACTTTTGAATGAAGATACTTATTGTGCTTTCTTGACTACTCAGCACAATGGAAGTATGTTGACTCATTCAGATCTTCAAGAGATTGATGAAGATGATATTGAAGAGATGGATATCAAGTGGCAGCTCTCTTTTCTCAGCTTGAGAGCTAGGAGATTCTTGAAGAAGACTGGCAAAAAGATTGTCATAAACAGCAATGATATTGCAGGGTATGACAAGTCCAAGATTGAGTGTTTCAACTGCCACAAGAAAGGTCATTATTCAAGGGAGTGCATATTACCAAGCCAACAAGATGGAAAGAGCAGAGTATATGGAAACAAATCAAGGGTTGTGGAGGTTACCGATTCAAGCTCGAAAGCCATGGTTGCCATTGATGGCTTAGGATTTGACTGGAACTACATTGCAGAGGAGGAAGCAGAAGCATCTACAGAGGTTGCTCTCATGGCATTCTCAGATTCTGAGGTACAAGTTTCAAAATGTTCTAAATCTTGTGAAGCTTTAAAAGATCTAGAAACACTTAAAACAAGATATGAGAATCAGAGAAAAGAGCTAGTTGAAACTGCTTTTAGCTTAGCAAATCATAAGAGAGCTTTAGCTGTGTTAGAAGAACAAATTGTTCATTATAAAAGTAATGAGTCTAAGTTTTCTAATGATATGATTATTGTTAAGAGAGACTTAATGTTTAGAGAGAATGAAATTACTGTGTTAAAACATGAGCTAGAACAGGTTAAGAAAGCTAAGGAGAACATTCAGATGAGTGTAGACACACTAGAATACACATCAAAAGGTGTTCAAAAGATAATTGAGTGCCAGATCCTTAATAAAGCTAAGTCAGGCCTAGGTTATAAGTAAGTTCCACCTCCCTACAGAGGAATTCCAACACCCCCAAGCATAGACTTAGAACACACAGGGCTTCCTGAATTTCAATTACCTGTGCTTAACTATGGTCCTCAACCCAAGAAATATGTAGTTGACAAACCTGTGTATGAAAGTGCTAGTGATAAATCACTATCGGAGGACAAGGTGTCTTCTGATAGGTCCTCAGCTAAGGACTCAGATGCTCCAACCATTGAGGAATTGACTTCTGATGATGAGGATGATCAGGCTGTGGTTAAGCCTATTAGTGCTAAATTGGAGGAACCAAAAGTTCCAAAGATGGTTAAACCTAAGACTGTTAGGCTTAGATCAAATGCCAAACCTTTTAGGCCAACAGTTAGGTATGCAGAAATGTATAGAACCACAAACAAGCCAAGAGGTAACCAAAGGAATTGGAATGACCTCAAATCTCACCAATTAGGGGATGATTTTGTCTGCTATAGGAAAGCTTGTTATTCATGTGGTAGCTTTGATCATCTTGCAGATTATTGTGATAAATGGGTATCTGGATATACAAATCATAGGTTGAGCATAGCAAGACCTCAATCTTTTTCTAGGAATGATAGAATGATACCTAGATCAGTTCTTTCAAGGTCTGGACCCAAAGCACTTCAAACTGCTAGACCAGCAGTTCAGACTGTCAGACCTATGAGAACAATTCACCCAAGGCCACCAGTTCAAAATGCAATAACTGTTTTTAAACCATCATAAAAAACTAGTAAAAGAACTTTTTATGAGAAAGCAGTGGCGAAAAACCAAGTTTGGAAACCAAAGGTGACAACTACCAAGCCAGCAGTTCCAACTGCTAGCAGAGTAGTTGGTACTAAAGGTGACATAAAATATAAATTAACAATTAATATTATAAACACAGCGGAAAAACATCACCATACAAGGATCCATATAGCCATATGATCAATCTAAATTAAAAACAAATTAAACAAACATGTTTTATACCTTTGTAGCGTGATCGGTAGAATCGTATGGTCACCATCACCAATATACACGAACCAAGTATGAAACCAAGTGATCAAAGGAGATCACCTCTATGCTTGATCTACACTACACGTCATCGATCACCACCCGATGCTAGTCTAAACCACCGTAACACGCGATCTAGCCTTGAACTACATTAGAATAAGGTTAGATGAGATCTAAAACCACAAACCCTAATATGGGTGTGTTTTATTTCGTGGTTATTGATGAGAGGAAGAGGAGAGAAAGTTGGTTAGTTATTAATTTAATAATCCATCTCCTTAATGACAAATCAATTAGGAGATAATCAAGGAAAAGTTACACTTAACCCCTTAATCTTTCTCTCTTGTTCTCTTAACCATGGCCGGCCTTATGGAGCTTCAAATGGGCTTGCCCATTTGTTGGTCCAATCCAATAAACTAAGTACTAGCTTAGTTATTAGTAGCCCGTTATCGATCCCAAGTTACGTAGTCGTTTATATATTGTAAATACGATAAATAAAATCTATAAAATGGTGTCTCTGTGTATAAGTGTGTGACCCCATAGGCTCACATATGTCAAGCCATATAATTAGTAATTATGACACGAGCATACTCCAACAGGTACTGGTATGAATAAAAACACTGCTAAGGGAAATATGGGTACTGGAGTGAATGCATCAGCATGTTGGGTATGGAGACCTATTAAACCCAATGGTGATAAGATTGTTTTGAAAGAATGAATTATGTTGATGCTAGAGGAAAGCATAAGTCTGTATTAGCTTGGGTGTTGATGCAAATAATGTTCTAAAGACGTTATTTATATCTTTCAATTACTTCACGTTTTGAGGATGACAAAATGTGAAATCACGATACGTTAAAATTAACGTAAACAAGTCTTTAATCGGAAGATCCCGTTTCTACGCAAATCACTCTAGAACAAAGTTACAACTTGAACTAGTGATCAAAGAAGTGAATTTATGTTTTGAGAATTCACATTTTAAATGGGACAAAACATTTTTTCAAAAATACACATGACAAATTATTTTTGAAATATTAAGAAATGTTTTAATGGAAAAATAAGTTTGAAAATCACAACAGCTATTTTTCCCCCCAAAATCAGCTCCAACCTTCCCCAAATAAGTTTTCACCAGAAAAGACAAAATTTGGAGCGTCCTAGTCTAGGACGGCTCCACGGTACCATTAAATTTAACGGAGCCGTGGGGTATTTAACGGAGCCGTCCGTACAAAATTTTCTGTAACGTTCAGATTTTCTTTGCCTATAAATACCCACCCCTTTCACAGTTTTTAGGCATCCTTTCACACACAAAACTTTATGAGTTGAACACTCTCTTCACACTTTCTTTCTTAGATCATTTAGGTTAGTTTTTCTTTTGTTCAAGAGTGATCCAATCATCCTTCAAGTGATCCTCTTCATTCCTCTTCACTTGCAAGAGAAGAACACAAGTATCCAAGTTGATACAAGGTGTTATCATTCCTCTTCATTAGCAAGAGAAGAACACAAGTATCCAAGTAGATACAAGGTGTTGTCATCCCTCTTCATTAGCAAGAGAAGAACACAAGTATCCAAGTAGATACAAGGTGTTGTCATCCCTCTTCATTAGCAAGAGAAGAACTCAAGATCTTCAAGAAGACAAGAGTTGTAGTGGTTAGGTTTTGTAACACTTGTTACATCCTTGTTGTATCTTAGCATACATCAAGATTATCCTTCTTTTGTGAGAGTGTGAGTGAAGATCATAGTGATCTTAAGAGATAGTGAAGATCTCTTGAAGCCATTGGGCTTGTGTGTGAGTAGTCAAAGGATCTAGAGAAGTTAGATTAAGTAGAGTGAAGTGAGAGTTGATCTTTGTGATCGTGTCGAGATCTTGGTGATCTCTTGAAGCCATTGGGCTTGAGTGTTTGGTCACGTGGACCTTGGTAGATTGGTTCTAGCTAAGATTAGCACTCGACATTTAGCTTAGTGTCGGTAATAGGATAAGCGACGTGTACGGTTTTCTCCGCCTGAAGGGAGATTGTTGACATAGTGCTTGAAACTCTCGAGTGTGGTACTCGGGGAGTGGAGTAGGGCGAAGAAGAGCTTCGTAGCCGAACCACTATAAATCCTTTGTCTCGGTTTAATCTTTCCAACTCTACTCTTTACTTTCATTAGTTTATATTAGTTAGTTTAGTGTGTAGTTCATATTGGTGTTGATTGGTTACACATAGATTTCGAATCAAAGTTTCCAATAACCAACTTTTAAAACAAGATTTTTAAAAGAATTTTAAACCGGTAAACTATTCAACCCCCCCTTCTAGTTTCCCACAATTGGTATCAGAAGCCACGTCAGTCAAGATTTTAAAGTATATTGTATTTTAAAACTTGAATCGATCAATGGATTTCGACAAATATCTAGAAGGGCAATATATGCAAAGACCACCACTTTTCGAAACCGATTATTTTATTTATTGGAAAACAAGATTCGAAACGTATGTGAAATCAAAAGACATTGATCTTTGGCATGTTATTACCGAGGGTGACTTTCAACCTATTCAAATGAATCTGGAAACTAAAAAGGATGAAATAGTTTCTTATGATAAACAAAGTGATGAACTTAAAAGGAAATTAGCCAAAAATAATGAGGCTAAAATGATGATTTATAATGCTTTGCCTAAAAAGGAATTTGAAAGAATTTTCATGTGTAATATGGAAAAAGATATTTGGAAAACTTTGTTAGTCACTCACCAAGGTAATAACCAAGTCAAAGAGAACAAGGTAGATCTTCTTGTTCAAAAATATGAACAATTTTCCATTACGGAAGATGAATCTATAGATAATGCTTTTGCTAGATTCAATACTATTATTACTAGTCTTAAAGCTCTTGATGAAGGTTACTCTAGCAAGAATTATGTTAGGAAGTTCCTTAGGGCTCTACATCCTAAATGGAGAGCAAAGGTTACCACCATTGAAGAGTCAAAGGACTTGGCGATGTTGTCACTCGATGAACTTATAGGAAACTTGAAAGTTCACGAGATGATAATTAAGAAAGACTCTGATATAGTCAAAGGCAAAAGCGAGAGAGTTAGATCTCTAGCATTGAAAGCCAAGAAAGAGTCTAGTGATGAGGAACGTTCGAGTTCCGATAGTGAAGATGAGGAATATGCATTAGCGGTTAGGGACTTTAAAAAGTTCTTTAGGAGAAGAGGTAGGTTCGTTAGGCAACCTCGTGATGAGAAGAAGACATCACAAAAGAACCATGCTGAAAAGAAAGGGACAAGTGATAGGAAATGCTTTAGATGCGGAGATCCTAATCACCTCATAGGAGAGTGTCCCAAGCCACCGAAAGTCAATAACCAACGAGCTCTCATAGGAGGCTCCTGGAGCGATAGCGGTGATGATGAAGAAAAGAAGCCCAAGGACAAAACATGTCCAATGGCTCATGCTTCTAATGAGATATGCTTGGGAATTGACTTGGACCCTGACGAATGGGTCAAGGATAGTGGATGCACTAACCACATGACGGGCAACCGAAGTTTATTCTCATCATACAAGGCATACAACGAAGGTAATGTCACTTTCGGTAGCAAACTTAAGGGCAACATTATAGGAAAAGGTACGATTACTCAAGACTCTCTCATTATTAGAAATGTTGAGCACGTAGATGTCACACATCGTAATTTCAGGTCATTTTCCTAATCTCGACAATTTACTATTCTTGAGTTACTATTCACTATTTAATACTCACCGATCACTATTCATCATTTTCGAGGTCAATTTGATATTTTGAGAAACATTCAAAAATTTTACTATTCACATGACACTATTCATCCCCGGAGAAAATTTCAGTTCATCATCAGCATTCATTAATTCGTAAATTTTGTTTACGAGTGTTCAAAAATTCACGTAACCAGATCGGTTTAGCTGTGAATTCATGCATTTCAGTTAAGGACACATCAGGAAGACTAGAGGAGTCTGCATATCATTAGTATCATATTCAGTACAGTAGTTCATGCACGGGTATGCATTATTAAAGTTTACGTATGGTTGTTTATATCATTAACGTTACCACTCAGTAATTTCTACTTACATTATACCAAATACTCCCGATAATGATCCTAGTATATTTTCATACTAAATTTAATAATATAGAGATGGTATTATTAATTTACCCGGTGTTTTTAAACCAATAGCTATAATTTTTGTTAGGAGCTTATAACTCCGTCAGTTTACGAAATTTTAACCCGATAATTATTCTGACACCCGATTCTTGTCAGGAATATATTTTTACCATTTATACAACTTCGTCGTATTTTACGTCACTTCGTTGATATTTGTTTCAAGACAACTCGGTACCCGATAACACCCGAAGTATACACTAAACTAACTAACACATACAATAATACACAAATATCTTACACTTGTCCATTTTTCTTCCCAAAACCCACGCCCCTCCCATGATTACTTTCCATTTTTCTTTGCTTAACCATACTTCATTAATGAGTCTTGTTTTTATGTCTTATGAATTATTTTCTATAACATGAAACTATAACATTACCAAGCCAACACAAGATCAAAAATACTCTCTCTTGTCTCTCTTCATACCCACGGCAAACCACAAGGACCAAGGAAGATCCAAAAGTTTTCAAGAAACAAGTGCTTATTTAGTTCCATACATGATCTTTGTTAGGGTTTTGCAATAAAAACCCCAAAGTTATCATCCAAATCTCTTTAATCTCCATCTACATTGTAAGTAACTTCAAGAACACTAATTTTTCATGTTTTACTTTCATTTGATCTATGTGATGATGTATTATCAAGTGGTTTTAGTTAAAAATGCAAGATACCTATGTTAATGGTACCATTTCTTTTTAAAACTATCTCTAATCACTAGATCTATAACTTTCACTAACATCCTCATGAAATCCACTATAGTTTAGGATGTTTAGGACCCCATGACACCCTAAGAAGGTGTATGGTAGGATTTGCGAACTTGTGGAGTTGATATGAAGTGATTTGAGTAAGTTTAGAACTTTAGAAACGGATTTTAAACGTTATAGACAAGGTTCTGTCCTTAAACGACAGATCTGGAAAACTCAGTAGGTTTTGAAATATTTTGTCCTTTAAAATCAGAAAGTTCATTCAAAAACGAGAACGTGGGCGCTTGAATCACAAAAATCCGACTTATAACGAAGAAGTTATGAATTATTAAAGTTACGCGACGAAAACTATAATTTTCAGAAAATAGTGTGCTGTTGGCCGAACTTTAAAGGGTAAAATGAGTCGTTAGCCGTGATCTAGATGAACCGAGACATTGAAAATATGTTAGTTTATGTTTATACGAACCCGCGGATATAAAGAACGTTGAAAACGAGCTTGTAACGACCGAGATACGAATTATTGAAGATCCGACGAACTATATTGTTTTTGACAGCCCACTTTTTAAAGGTGTTTTTAGCATAAAAACTAGTATTTTTATAAGTCGTAACGTTGATAGCCGATTACCTAATTGATCGCGACGCGTATGATCAAAAGTATATTAACACGACATCGAGATAATGTTACAAGGATTTCAAAAATGTCAAGTTTGATCACTAACACTTAACGAGCACCGTTTCGCGACTAGTTTCACGAAGCCGTTTTGACATATTTTCACAAGTTGTAAAAAGTATTATTTTGCGGCAAAAATATTATATTTGACTATATAATACCAAATAGGGATCATGGAGTACCATTTCACCATATATATACGAAAAGTATTTTATGACTTGACGATATGTCAAAAATGTATATTTTGACAACAAATGATATTTTCCAAAGTAACAAGTGGTATCGTTAACATACGTAATTGCATGAGTTGAGTTGTATCATTGCTCAAATTGAGTCATATCATTCATAATAGGTCGCGTTTAGAGGCCGAGTTCCACTTCATCATATTCATTGTGATCATATTGCTATCATACCAGGTGAGTCTTCATAGCCCCGTTTTAAATTTATTATGTGATTTCTAAATTCTCGGGGGAGAATACATTGCACCATTTTTATGCAGACCATAATATACAAACTCAGTTACATTGCTTAAGTTACATCATTGCCCAGATTAAAGTCCCCTTTATTATCATGAACCGTTAATTGTGAGCAAGCGAGAGTGAGTGAATAGATCTATTGAGGGTGACTCCTCCGTTCGAGTTGGTAGCTCCAACTGGATATACGAACGCATTTCATTTGAATCATATTAGAGTGACTGGCAAAACACTCTGTTGGGGCATTTCATTCAGTCTAGCTTCGGGGTCATGAGCTTAAGAGATATTGTAACATTTTTATGTGGCATCTTTGTCATACACTTTTATACTTATGGTTTCCGTACAACATTTCATTTACATAAACCTATGAACTCACCAACATTATTGTTGACCTTTTTAGCAATGTATTTTCAGGTAATTAAGGTACCCGCATGTTGGATTGCATATGGCTTATCATGGAGTCGCGGAGTCGACGCGTCTCACTTTATATTTTTATGCACTTATCCATCGTTTGATATGTATGAACTTGTTTTTTTTTTTTTTTTTTTTTTTGAAAACTTGTTTCACCTTTTGGGACCTAAACTTGTGACTCTGAATGTTTTTAGTTAATCAAACGATGTATTTTCAAAACGACACTTTAGGTCGTTCAATATAACCGTGTTGCGTGCTATGATCAGTCGTGCCCCTAAATGCAATATTCCGCTGCAAGTCATGAAATTTGGGGGTGTGACAGATTGGTACCAGAGCAAGGTTATAGCGAACTAGGTTGTATCTTGGACCCTAGACTATAACCACACCATCATAGCATCTCATCATTTCATCATAAGTGCATATTCACTATACATGCGGTTTCATGCATACACTATGTGAGTTATTCATGCTTATACATAAATATATATTTATATTAACCTAGTTCACAGCGATATGTCTTCACCCAACCACCCTATTATCATTTCGGCAGACTCGGTTATCGAGAATGCTTTTTCATTCACTCATACACCTACATCACCACACCCACCATTGTTGGATGATAATTTCCATCTATTTGAGGTATTGCACTACCTAAGCCGGACTTAGAAGATACTATCAGTTATGACACCGAGATTTTCAAGATTCAGGAGACTGCCCCTACCTTCCCACCACCACCATTGTCATTCCCCTTTTCCATTCCCACATATCAGGAATTAGATGATACCTTGTGGATAATACCCAGATCACCGACACAACAGGAACATCAGCAGATTCCTCAAGAATGGTTAGGAATCTACACTATCTCGGAATTTATCGATGCACAACTTCAGACCCCATATCAGGACTCATCCCAACCTCAAGATGCTACAACCTTGGATTCACTCAGAGGAGCACTAGGGAACCCCTAGACTAGACTTATATCTTTACTAGCTTTTACTAATATCTTAGCCACGGGATGTGTGGCATAGTTCAAAGAAACTTGTAGTATTTTGATTGTTGTACAATGAAATCACCAAGTATTGACTCTACTATATAGATATGGTTGTGCTATCTATGATATCGGCCTACATCGATCGAAATTTTCACATATTACATCCACGTGTGTTATAGGTGATGTAGCAATATAATAACATATCAAATAAATACACGCAGCGGAATACATCACCCACAAGGATCCATATAGCCATATGATCAATCAATAAAAAATAAACACATAAGTTATACCTTTGTAGCGTGATCCGGGAGTCACCACCAAAACTTATGAATCGACTAGAATGAGAAAACCCAAGTGATCAATGGAGATCACCTCTATGAATATCCACACTACACTTCCTTGTATGCCACAATGATGCTAGTCTTTAACCCGTAACCGATCAAACACCTTTGAATAATCAAGATACAAAAGTGATTAAAAAAAAATAAAACCCTAGGTCCTATTTTTCTTCTTTGCCGTGAGATCCAAAAAGGAAGTGAGAAAAGATGGTTGTTAGTTATCCTTGTAATTAGGAGATCATATTTAATATATCACCTAAATTAAAACCAATCTCATCCCTTTCTTTTAATCCATGGGCCGGCCACTTATGGGCTCCAAATGGGCTCACCATTTGTTGTCCAAGTCTAATAGACTAAGTCCATTACTTAGTCATTAGAAGCCCAATAGTGGTTCCTAGTTACGTACGGTTATTTATATGTCGTATATACAATAAACACGATATATAAAGTGGCACCTCAGTGTATATGTGTGTGACCCCATAGGCTCACATATGTCTAGCCATATAATTAGTAATTATGACACGAGCATATCCCAACAGCTCCCACTTGCGACGTCATAATAATCAAGTAATTATACAAGCAATGGTTAGCATCTAGCAACACGCCACTGCCCTAGAAATATGTGAGGTTAGTTTCTTAAACGTCTCATTTTAGATGGTTTATATGTCATCTATCCTTTTGTTACAGATACCGTGTTGAATATTAGACATGGATCAAAAGTCATTCTAATAGTTCAACTATTATGTTTCTCGATATAGATATTGAACTAGATTACCAAGTGGATTTAAGATTCATCTTAATCTCAGTTGGGTATGGCCATACAAACATCTGTTCAAATCATCGAGGGGCCCAATAGTATCTAACTCCATAACATGTGGAGGAACAAATCCTGTTTTGACTACACGTGTCATTCACATGCTTCATATCACTCCTGATAATGGCCTTTATAACTACCTTATTCAGGACAGCGTTTAACCATATCAAGGAATGAAATTCCACACATGCAAGACCTGCTTGCATCTCAAGTCTAAGGATAAGAGACAAAACCTCTTGCGAGATTCACTATTGACGACGATCCATGTAGTGAATTCTCGTAGGATGGGTCAATCCAATGTTCATCACAATGAACAACATGTGAGTTTGGCAAATGAATCACCAACACGCTCACATTTGCCTTAATTTGATGATACTCCCGTATCGTCAACCGACAATGGATAATTTTAGAACAAATAAATTATTCATGGATTAAACATGCAAATATAGAACACAGTTGATATGAAATGAAAACGATCATAACCAGTACATCAATTCATTATAAATATAAACTGTTTAACATTCCAATTATTCAAATACTAAAAATACAGATCTACATGAGACTACTAGCTGGTCTAAGTCCAATGCTCCTAGCATGTTCGACATGTTTGGCACAAGGCATTGGTTTAGTAAAAGGATCAGCTATGTTGTCATCTGTGTGAACTTTGAGAAGACGAATATCACCACTTTCGATTACTTCTCGAATGTAGTGAACTTTCCGACGAAAATGTTTGGCACCCTTTTGAACACCTGGTTCATTGGCTATGATAATGGCACCTGTATTGTCACAGTACATATCCATAGGTCGTTCATTGCTGGGGACAACGCCAAGCCCAGAAATGAATTTACGTATCCAAATCGCCTCCATTGCAGCTTCAGAAGCAGCTATGTATTCAGCTTCTGTAGAGGACATCGCGATAGTGCTTTGTTTGGCACTCTTCCAGTCAACAGCACCTCCGTTCATGATGAAAACATATCCCGTTTGGGATTTGGTGTCATCACGATCCGTCTCCCAGCCTGCATCAGTGTAACAAGTAACACCGAGCTCACGCTTGACATCACCACCATAGACAAGAAACATATCTTTAGTATTTCGTAAATACTTTAATATGTTCTTAACAGCAGTCCAGTGACATTCTCCTGGATCCTGTTGAAATCTACTCGTTAGGTTCTGAGAGAACGCTATATCAGGTCTAGTGCATCTAACCGCATACATTATGGATCCCACAGCCGAAGCATACGGGATTCCCTTCATCCTCTTCACCTCATCAGGTGTGGAGGGTCCTTGAGATTTACTCAATACTGTATTTGGTTGCATTGGAAGATTTCCACGTTTGGAATCTTGCATCCTAAATCGCTTCAGGATTTTGTCAATGTATGCACTTTGACATAAGCCGATTAATCGTTTTGATCTATCACGATAGATTTTGACTCCAAGTATGTACGCGGCTTCTCCTAGATCTTTCATGGCAAAGCAATTTCCAAGCCAGGATTTTACATCTTGTAGCATTGGAATGTTGTTTCCCATGAGTAATATGTCATCGACATATAAGATTAGGAACACGACTATACTTCCACTAGTTTTCATGTATACACATGGCTCATCGAGATTTTGAGTGAAACCAATCTTCTTGATTTCATCGTCAAATCTCTTATTCCAACTTCTAGATGCTTGCTTTAATCCATAAATGGATCTTTGAAGCTTGCAAACTTTAGTTGGATGTTTAGGATTCACGAAGCCCTCGGGTTGCACCATATAAACGTCTTCGTTCAGGTGGCCGTTCAAGAAGGCTGTCTTGACATCCATTTGCCAAATCTCATAGTCATAGTACGCTGCTATGGCTATAAGAATCCTAATAGCTTTAACGTCTGCAACAGGCGAGAAGGTTTCTTCATAGTCAACCCCGTAGGTTTGAGTGAAACCTTTTGCTACTAGACGAGCTTTGTAGGTGTGTACTTTTCCATCCATGTCGGTCTTCTTTTTGAAGAGCCACTTGCTCCCAACGGTTTTAGCGTTAGGAGGTAGGTCTACTTCGACCCAGACATCATTGTCTTTCATGGATTTCATCTCCGCATTCATAGCTTCAATCCATTTATCGTGTTCAGGACTCGATAATGCATCTCGATAGTTAGCGGGTTCACCATGATCCCCTAACTCATGTTCCTCAGCATCGACATAGAAACCATATCGCTCAGGTGCTTGAGGTATCCTTGCGGATCTACGAATGGGAGCAACATCTTGATGAGGTTCAACATTTTCATGTTCAATCTCATTTTGATGCTCACTAGTGTTACCAGAAGGTTGTGCATCTTCCTCTTGAATTTCATCAAGGTCTACATTGCTCCCACTTGCTTCTTGTGAAATGAGACGGTTCTCAAGAAACTCAGCATTCCGGGCAACAAATATTTTGTTCTCGGGTGGGTAGTAGAAATAGTAACCCATCGTTTCCTTTGGGTATCCTACAAAGATACACTTGATAGCTCTGGGCTCAAGTTTGTCAGGTGTGTCTCATTTCACGAGAGCCTCACAACCCCAGACTCTCAAGTACGACAATTTAGGGACCTTCCCATGCCATATTTCGTATGGTGTCTTGTCTACCTTCTTGGTTGGAACCATATTGAGAATGCGTGCAGCAGACTCTAGAGCATAACCCCAAAAGGACATTGGAAATGTTGTTAGACTCATCATGGATCAAACCATGTCTAGCAAGGTTCGATTTCTCCTTTCAGATACACCATTATGCTGTGGTGTATATGGAGGAGTGAATTGTGAGACAATCCCACACCTTTTTAGATGATCTAAAAACTCTAGACTCATATATTCACCTCCTCGATCTGATCGAAGAGCTTTTATGGTCTTGCCTAGTTGATTTTCCACTTCATTTTGAAAAACTTTGAACATTTCAAAAGCTTCATGTTTATGTTTAATCAGGTAAACATAACCATATCGACTGAAATCATCAGTAAAAGTAATGAAGTAGTTAGCTCCTTCCCTTGACGTTGTTCTAAGTGGGCCACATACGTCAGTATGTATGAGTCCAAGTAGATCTTCAGCTCTTTCTCCTACATGGGAGAAGGGCTTTCGTGCCATTTTACCAGATATACAAGAAATGCATTTATCAAACGACTCAGGGTCGGTTGACTCTAAAAGCCCATCGTGTTGCAGCTTTGTAATGCGTTTCTTGTTTATGTGACAAAGACGACAATGCCATAGGTAAGTGGAATCTAAATTATGTTTAGATTTCTTATTGCTAACATTATATATAGAACTATCATTTGAAATAGAATCACGCATATCAATTTCAAAAATACCATCACGAGGAATAGCATTAAAATAAAAAATATTATCCTTAGAAACTGAAATGCCAAAGTCCGTAAATGTATGAATGAAACCATCATCCTTCAAACGAGAAAGTGAAACAACACCTCTAGTAATAGTAGGTGCAAAATGGCAATTATTTAAAACAATAACTAAACCATTAGGGAGGATGAGATCAAAGCTCCCTATTGCTTCGACAGCTGCACGGTTGCCATTACCAACGTACAGGTTCAAAGCTCCATGCTTCAACTTTCTGCTTCCCCTAAGCCCCTGCACATTATTGCAAATGTGAGTGCCACAACCAGTATCATATACCCATGATTTGTTAGGAAAAGTATAGAGTTCTATAGTGAAGATACCTGATGTGCTAGCTGCGCTAGCTTTGTTCTTCTTCAACTCTTCCAGGTAGGTCGGACAGTTCCGCCTCCAGTGCCCCTTCTTTCCACAATGGTGACAAAGGGTGTCCTTAGCCGGGTGCTCCTTCTTAGCAGGTGGGGGGATCTTAGGTTGGGGGGCATAAGCAAGCTTATACTTGCCCTTCACTTGTCCCTTGCCTTTTGCATTCGGCTTCTTCTTCTGGATTCGTCCTTCCTTTATAGCTAGGACCATAGGAGCCTTCTTGGGCATTCCTTTCTCTGCAAGTTTCAGCATGTTATGCAGCTCAGGAATGGTCTTGCCCATGCTGTACATGTTGTAGTTTTGCACAAACTGATCATAATCCTTTGACAGTGAGGTAAGTATCAAGCTCACTCCAAGGATCTGAGGCATGGGGTATCCAAGACGCTCCATTTGGTCAAGGTAGCCCTTCATTTTCATGACGTAGCTACTGACCGTTTGGCCCTCCTCCTGCTTGCACGCATGAAAAGCTTTGACAGTGTCAAACAATTCTTGCTCAGCTTGTTGCTCGAACATTGTTTTCAGTTCGGTCAGCATGTCAAATGCTGCAAGGTTCTCTAAGTTCTTTTGGAGCTCAGGGATCATGCTTGCAAGCATAAGACAAGCAACCTCTTGCTGCTCGTTAACCCTACGAGTGTAGGCGGTACGAACAGCAGCGGAGGCATTAGCAGGGGGTGCTTCAGGTAAAGGTTCTTCCAGATGGTAAAACTTTTGTTCAGCCCTTAGGACAATCCTGAGGTTGCGATACCAGTCCAAAAAGTTATTACCATTCAATTTTTCTTTTTCAAGAATTGATCTGATGTACGAGTTGTTTATGGTATGATTAGG
The DNA here is from genome assembly GCA_021014915.2 of Artemisia tridentata subsp. tridentata. NCBI lineage: Eukaryota > Viridiplantae > Streptophyta > Magnoliopsida > Asterales > Asteraceae > Artemisia > Artemisia tridentata. The sequence goes on from CP139506.1 coordinate 147,880,278, forward strand.
AGTTGTCATCTACAAAAACAAACAAAGTTCAAATTTTAGTAATTTTCAATAATTAATCCTTTTTAAAATTAACTACCCAAGTTTAAGCATATTAAAACAATTAATTTTACGAAAAGGCTAAGATCCTCATTGAGGTTCGACCATTAATGCAGTTGATCTACTAGAAATGGTGGATTCAATAGGTAGGTAACGTCGACCAATTGCATTACATGTGCAACTCTTAGATCTTTATGGGACTCATGGCACTAGTGAACAAGCAGCTAGTGTCAAGCTGGCATGTTTAGTCCCATCTTTGCCTCGGGTAAGGGTCTGACCACACTACTCGATTAAGTCATCCAATTTGAAAACTGTGAGAATAATCCTAGGTCTGACCATGGAAAATAGTCACCTTGGGTTACAATTCAACCTAGGTCTGACCAGATGCTAAAAGGTAATTGCAAGTGTTCTCATAATTGGACGGCATGACTTAAATTTTGACGGGTAAATCGTTTTGATGTGAATCAAAAACGTGTACGAAAGAAGCATGCATTCATTCTTCGTAGCACAAGTTAAAAACTTTTCTTAACTTAAGTCTAATCATTGTTTTAATTTATGTGTGTCAAGTTGTCCATTTTCAAGACTAATATATATCCTAAGTGGATTATTAAGTATGGACAATACAATAAATCAATAAATAAACAATCTTAACTAGTTTAAGTGTTATTTAGAAAACAATGATTTTTTTAAGTTTCAAATCATATTTAAACTTAGTTAAACTAAATCATAAGACTTAGTTCAAAATGGTTTATGTTTAGTTTCAAGTTTTAAGAAAACATTTTTCGTTTTACATGTAGTCACAACATACATAAAAACAACCAACCAAACATTCAACCACAATATGCAAAGCCTCAACCGATGAAAATCCTATGCTTGGTCTTGTGAGCCATCACAAGAACCAAGAGTCAACTAGGGACATATATTACAACCACATGGAGGGCTCCCACTTGCTCTAAGACAATCATGAGCAAGTAAAAAGCCCATTATGCACATGAACTTCAGTTTCTGTCAGCCCAGTTTTTCTGTTTTGCAAGGCCCAAAAGCCCAGGAAGATCACCTCCTCATGATTCGGCCCAGTTGACAAAGTTGTAGCCCTATGTCTTGTGGACCTGCACCAAAAATTTTAGAAAAAAATACCTTACCAATCAGCAGGTAAGCACGTTTTCCCAACAGGTGTCCAGCAGCAACTTTCAGTTTACAACTCTTCAATCTTTCGCCTTTTGCTTCCAAGCTCTTGTTTACAATACATATAAAGTAAAATACAACTAATCTACTTTGTATCTACTGTAAAATGCCCAAACATTGGCAAAACCAAAATTGAAATACATTACAAAAGTGCCGAAACAATGGCAAACCCCAAAACAAGAAAAACCAACCAACAATCACAATCACAACGCACAAGTGGTCTAGGTTTTCATCGGCTTTGCATATGAACACATAATAATACATTCAAATAAAGATTATTACATGGTGTTGGCTAACTCCATGGACAAACATGCATGTATTTGCCATGGATAACAAAATAAATAACAAGAATTAAATTGTTAGCCAACGAATCGAAGAAATAATTAACAAGAATTAAAAACCTGGCTTTGATACCACTATAGGTGATGTAGCAATATAATAACATATCAAATAAATACACGCAGCAGAATACATCACCCACAAGGATCCATATAGCCATATGATCAATCAATAAAAAATAAACACATAAGTTATACCTTTGTAGCGTGATCCGGGAGTCACCACCAAAACTTATGAATCGACTAGAATGAGAAACCCAAGTGATCAATGGAGATCACCTCTATGAATATCCACACTACACTTCCTTGTATGCCACAATGATGCTAGTCTTTAACCCGTAACCGATCAAACACCTTTGAATAATCAAGATACAAAAGTGATTAAAAAAAAATAAAACCCTAGGTCCTATTTTTCTTCTTTGCCGTGAGATCCAAAAAGGAAGTGAGAAAAGATGGTTGTTAGTTATCCTTGTAATTAGGAGATCATATTTAATATATCACCTAAATTAAAACCAATCTCATCCCTTTCTTTTAATCCATGGGCCGGCCACTTATGGGTTCCAAATGGGCTCACCATTTGTTGTCCAAGTCTAATAGACTAAGTCCATTACTTAGTCATTAGAAGCCCAATAGTGGTTCCTAGTTACGTATGGTTATTTATATGTCGTATATACAATAAACACGATATATAAAGTGGCACCTCAGTGTATATGTGTGTGACCCCATAGGCTCACATATGTCTAGCCATATAATTAGTAATTATGACACGAGCATATCCCAACATGTGTTACGACATCTCGTGGGTCCACCTTGTTGTGATCTCACTCCATTTATACATGTCATGGTTGCGCATATGTGAGTATGATGATCTTTACTACTTATAAGTTCTCATGATCTCTTATGTTTGTGATGAAGTTAGGTTTAATCAAGCCACTTCAGACATGACACAAGCCACTGTTGAGCAAATCATTGTCAAGGACTTATCCACAACCTTCCCCAAAGATCTTACTCATGAAGAATTTATGGGTTGCAATCCCCCCTCCTTTAGCGGACGTGAAGACACAAAAGGATTTTTCAAATGGTGCGAAGAAATAGAAACAATATTTCGATGTGGCAACTGCCGCAATGAAGACAAAGTTAAATTTGCCACTTGCACTTTTCGGGATCATGCCCAGGAATGATGGACTAGTCATATTCAGATAGTAGGAGTCGATGCTGCTTACTCAGAATCTTGGGAGAAACTAAAAAGGATGATGAATCGAATATATTTTTTGAAAAAGCGAATTACGAGCGATGGAACAGGAAATCCTAGACTTTACAATGGAGGGAGATGATGTTGACAAATACACTACTCGTTTTTACGAACTAGCACGACTAGGCCCTACAATGGATGAACCGGAAAGCAAGAAACTTGAGAGGTATATCGGGGGACTCTCCCCTGGAATTCGGATGATGGTCACCTTATCAGAACCTGATACCATGTCTAAAGCTATCTGTATGGCGATCGAGGCAAAGGAATACCTAGCTCGCGCCAAGACCTTAAGAAACAATAACGACAATAAACAAGAATGGAACAACAACCACAACAAGAGAAAGTGGGACGACACTCAAGGTGGTAATGCTACCCCACAAAACCCCAAGATACAAGAAGTAGTGGAAGCCTATGCTGCAGAATCGCGCACAAAGAAAGGATATGCAGGGACACTACCCAAGTGCAGTAAGTGTCGGTTTCACCACAATGGACCTTGCCCCACTCAATGTGGAAACTGCCTAAAGATCGGGCACAAAGCAAAGGATTGCAAGGCTCCCACCCGCGTAATGAGCCAGAAAGTCACGGTGACCTGCCATGAGTGTGGAATAATTGGACACTTCAAGAGTAAATGCCCAGAGCTGAGAAACCAGAACGTGGAAAGAGCTCGTTGAAGTGCGAAGCTCGTCAAGTCAACAACGACAATGACAATGGATAAGAACGAGGAGCTTCTTCCATAATAATAAACCATAGATGGAGCCCACTAGGGTTGACTTTCTTTAAGTAGTCTATCTTAAGTACTTTATTGTAACCCAGATGTATTATGAACCTTTCTATCTAATGTAATCTCTACCTTTTATCATCTCCACAGTAATCACAACCTTCGTTTATCTCATTACCTGTTCCAATTGCCAATTTTCAATCATTCCGCAACAACATACCGTTATCCTAGAAGGGATTAGGCAGATTTCGACTTGACTATAGACTAGTACTATTCTATGAGGTTATCCCATACGCCCTGTAACCCATTCAACAGGTTTTAATCCCAACTATTTCATTACCGCTTTGTAAAAATGTTCCACATAACTTAACCCCAAGCTATATGCTACCATCACAGAGAATTATTACACAAGATTTTTTTTATCATGTTATATTACCATCACATCATAAATTGATTTACTGGTATCCTATCAACTATTTACTTCCATGCGAACCAATTGTTTTAATTAAAACAAAATTTCTGACTACCATCTTATCAAACAAAACGTTGAGCACCATCTAAAACTTTTGAGAAACATAACATTACTTCGACTAAACCGAGCATCGCATCATTAGTCCTCAATTATACATAGCCTGATCACCTATGTCTAATTCAGGAAGGATCATGCCATGAAGGAACAATTATCTTTTCAAGATTTCTAATAACAAATTTTCATTCAAAACATCCCAAGAAAGTTAAGTTTTGTACATGAGTAAACTTTTCATAAACAACATTATCGACAAACTCTCCCTGAGTACCAACCCCACATATCACCTACTTATCAGTTAAGTGGATTTTACCATTGACCTTCCTAAGAGAAACCTTTCAGCTACGAGGAGAAATTCATGTCATGAGAAAACAACAAAATGGTTTTGGAACCATAGACAAGGACTAGAAACATACAGTAAGTTGATTCATATCGCAATGGAAAACATAAGACTTCACGAGGTTATCCAAGACATTATTTTCGGCGTAGTCATCAAATCTTATCATTTCAGAAGTATTAGTTAGACCAAGTAGGACAACAAACCTAAGACATGATTCAGTTTAGAAAGGAACAAGTAAGTTGGATACACATACCTACAAGTCTCACCCAAAAATTAACCTCTAGGCCTCATTCAACACCATAAACGAAACATCAGACATTTAAGCATTTGTGCAGATATACATACCCGACCGTTTCATCACTTTGACGCTTTCAATTCAAACGAACCTACTCTATAGTGCAAATCATATACTATATAGGAAAGTATTTACCTGAAGTATCTATCTTGGCAAACAATAGCATGGAAAATTTGATAAAGAAAAATCTAGGGTAATACTATTGAATAGTAAGGATCGTGGTAAAGAAGACCAAGCTCTTTAGGTAGAGGGAGACTCATATCATGACATTAGTTAGCGCAAGACACCAGGAATCAGAAATTGTTACCATACCTTCATTTTTCCGATAACGCCATTTCGGCAAACCTATCATCATGGAATGTGTCGAGACACATTGTACGAAATTCAAATACACATGATAAGGGATAGACGATACTTCTCAACCTTCCGGCAATTCCTTTAAGATAGTCTCTTTTCAATCAGATACACACACGCTCTACCGTCCTCAGACCAATGAACATTGAAGAAGACTACCCAAGTACGATTGGAGGTACTCAGCACCATATAATTATCCTTGAATTATTTGGAGTAATCCTTGGACATTGACAGATTTTACCATTCAACAATAATCATCACACGAATACAAGTACACCACCCTTTAAGGCATCTTATGGTCGAAGTACCAAATACCCATTGACAGACCAAATTTAGAAAGTCCCATTTCATTAGTCTAGAACTCAATGGTGAAACAACAAAGAAAATGGTTCAAGTCAAGAATAAGTTACAAGTGACAAGAGAACAATGGGAAAAGTTAAGTCAGTACATGATGCAAATCATGGGAATTAGGTGCCCTTAAGCAGCAAACCATTAGGATTCGAGGTGGAAAACGAACTACGTGGAAAACTTTGCCCTGGAAAGGCATGATACAATTTTGGAAACACGAGAAGTTGAACCCTAAGTACATTGGACCATTTAAGATTCAAACTAGAATCGGCCGGCAGGCATACATATTTAAGCTTCAGGTAGAGCTCAGCAAAGTACACAACACCTTTCATGTTTCAAACCACAAGAATTGCCTTTCAGACAAAACGCTTGCAATTCCATTAGAAGAAACTTAACTCGACTATAAGCTCATTTTCATAGAGGAACCATGCAGAAACAAAAGACCGCAAGGCCAAACAGTTAAAACAAAGTCGAATTCCTATCGTGAAAGTTCGCTCAAATTCTCGAAAAGGTCCTGAGTATACTTAGGAATGAGAAGACCAGATGCGGCTCAAATACTCACATCTTTTCATCGAACCCATTCCAGAGACCAACACCAACTGAATTCAGGGACTGAATTCCTTAAGGGTGGGTGAATGTCACACATCGTAATTTCAGTTCATTTTCCTAATCTCGACAATTTACTATTCTCGAGTTACTATTCACTATTTACTATTCACCGATCACTATTAACTTTTCACTATTCATCATTTTCGAGGTCAATTTGATATTTTGAGAAACTTTCGGAAATTTTACTATTCACGTGACAATATTCATCCCCGGAGAAAATTTCAGTTCATCATCAGCATTCAGTAATTCGAAAATTTAGTTTACGAGTGTTCAAAAATTCACGTAACCAGATCGGTTTAGCTGTGAATTCATGCATTTCAGTTAAGGACACATCAGGTAGACTAGAGGAGTCTGCATATCATCAGTATCATATTCAGTACAGTAGTTCATGCACGGGTATGCATTATTACAGTTGACGTATGGTTATTTATATCATTAACGTTACCACTCGGTAATTTCTACTTACATTATACCAAATACTCCCGTTAATGATCCTAGTATATTTTCATACTAAATTTAATAATATAGAGATGGTATTATTAATTTACCCGGTATTTTTAAACCAATAGCTATAATTTTCGTTAGGAGCTTATAACTCCGTCAGTTTACGATATTTTAACCCGATAATTATTCTGACACCCGATTCTTGTCAGGAATATATTTTTACTATTTATACAACTTCGTCGTATTTTACGTCACTTCGTTGATATTTGTTTCAAGACAACTCGGTACCCGATAACACCCGAAGTATACACTAAACTAACTAACACAAACAATAATACACAAATATCTTACACTTGTCCATTTTTCTTCCCAAAACCCACGCCCCTCCCATGATTACTTTCCATTTTTCTTTGCTTAACCATACTTCATTAATGAGTCTTGTTTTTATGTCTTATGAATTATTTTCTATAACATGAAACTATAACATTACCAAGCCAACACAAGATCAAAAATACTCTCTCTTGTCTCTCTTCATACCCACGGCAAACCACAAGGACCAAGGAAGATCCAAAAGTTTTCAAGAAACAAGTGCTTATTTAGTTCCATACATGATCTTTGTTAGGGTTTTGCAATAAAAACCCCAAAGTTATCATCCAAATCTCTTTAATCTCCATCTACATTGTAAGTAACTTCAAGAACACTAATTTTTCATGTTTTACTTTCATTTGATCTATGTGATCATGTATTATCAAGTGGTTTTAGTTAAAAATGCAAGATACCTATGTTAATGGTACCATTTCTTTTTAAAACTATCTCTAATCACTAGATCTATAACTTTCACTAACATCCTCATGAAATCCACTATAGTTTAGGATGTTTAGGACCCCATGACACCCTAAGAAGGTGTATGGTAGGATTTGCGAACTTGTGGAGTTGATATGAAGTGATTTGAGTAAGTTTAGAACTTTAGAAACGGATTTTAAACGTTATAGACAAGGTTCTGTCCTTAAACGACAGATCTGGAAAACTCAGTAGATTTTGAAATATTTTGGCCTTTAAAATCAGAAAGTTCATTCAAAAACAAGAACGTGGACGCTTGAATCACAAAAATCCGACTTATAACGAAGAAGTTATGAATTATTAAAGTTACGCGACGAAAACTATAATTTTCAGAAAATAGTGTGCTGTTGGCCGAACTTTAAAGGGTAAAATGAGTCGTTAGCCGTGATCTAGATGAACCGAGACATTGAAAATATGTTAGTTTATGTTTATACGAACCCGCGGATATAAAGAACGTTGAAAACGAGCTTGTAATGACCGAGATACGAATTATTGAAGATCCGACGAACTATATTGTTTTTGACAGCCCACTTTTTAAAGGAGTTTTTAGCATAAAAACTAGTATTTTTATAAGTCGTAACGTTGATAGCCGATTACCTAATTGATCGCGACGCGTATGATCAAAAGTATATTAACACGACATCGAGATAATGTTACAAGGATTTCAAAAATGTCAAGTTTGATCACTAACACTTAACGAGCACCGTTTCGCGACTAGTTTCACGAAGCCGTTTTGACATATTTTCACAAGTTGTAAAAAGTATATTTTGCGGCAAAAATATTATATTTGACTATATAATACCAAATAGGGATCATGGAGTACCATTTCACCATATATATACGAAAAGTATTTTATGACTTGACGATATGTCAAAAATGTATATTTTGACAACAAATGATATTTTCCAAAGTAACAAGTGGTATCGTTAACATACGTAATTGCATGAGTTGAGTTGTATCATTGCTTACATTGAGTCATATCATTCATAATAGGTCGCGTTTAGAGGCCGAGTTCCACTTCATCATATTCATTGTGATCATATTGCTATCATACCAGGTGAGTCTTCATAGCCCCGTTTTAAATTTATTATGTGATTTCTAAATTCTCGGGGGAGAATACATTGCACCATTTTTATGCGGACCATAGTATACAAACTCAGTTACATTGCTTAAGTTACATCATTGCCCAGATTAAAGTCCCCTTTATTATCATGAACCGTTAATTGTGAGCAAGCGAGAGTGAGTGAATAGATCTATTGAGGGTGACTCCTCCGTTCGAGTTGGTAGCTCCAACTGGATATACGAACGCATTTCATTTGAATCATATTAGAGTGACTGGAAAAACACTCTGTTGGGGGCATTTCATTCAGTCTAGCTTCGGGGTCATGAGCTTAAGAGATATTGTAACATTTTTATGTGGCATCTTTGTCATACACTTTTATACTTATGGTTTCCGTACAACATTTCATTTACATAAACCTATGAACTCACCAACATTATTGTTGACCTTTTTAGCAATGTATTTTCAGGTAATTAAGGTACCCGCATGTTGGATTGCATATGGCTTATCATGGAGTCGCGGAGTCGACGCGTCTCACTTTATATTTTTATGCACTTATCCATCGTTTGATATGTATGAACTTGTTTTTTTTTTTTTTTTTTGAAAACTTGTTTCACCTTTTGGGACCTAAACTTGTGACTCTGAATATTTTTAGTTAATCAAATGATGTATTTTCAAAACGATACTTTAGGTCGTTCAATATAACCGTGTTGCGTGCTATGATCAGTCGTGCCCTTGAATGCAATATTCCGCTGCAAGTCATGAAATTTAGGGGTGTGACAGTAGATAACTTAGATTTTAACTTACTTAGCATTAGTCAAATGGTAGATAATAAGTGTAGAGTCATATTCTCTGAAGAGGGTAGTGAGATTATTAAGAATGGGAAAACCATAGGCAAAGGAGTTAGGAAAAACGGCTTATTTGTCATGAAGATAGGAAATAAGACTGAAGATAAGATTTGTCTAGCAACTATAGATGATCATACCACTCTGTGGCATAGGAGACTAGGTCATGCCAATATGCGTCTTATACAATCATTGGCATCTAAGGAACTAGTTAGAAACCTACCTAAGATTAAGTTCGACTCACACTTTTGTGACGCTTGTAAAGTTGGAAAACAAGCTCATTCTAGTCACAAAGCTAAGAATATGGTCTCGACCTCTAGATGCCTAGAACTACTTCACATGGACTTATTCGGTCCATCCGCCGTACGGAGCTACGGAGGAAATCTCTACACCTTAGTAATAGTTGATGGCTACTCTAGGTATACTTGGACTAGATTTCTTAAGAATAAGACTCAAGCCTTTGAGGAATTTGAAATCTTTAGTAAGAAAGTCCAAAATCAACTAGGATGTACAATAGTTTCTATTAGGACGGATCATGGTTGGGAATTTGATAATGAAGTGCAATTTGGAGTATATTGTGATGCTAATGGTATTACTCACAATTTCTCGGCTCCACGCACTCCTCAATCAAATGGGGTAGTTGAGCGGAAAAATCGTACTCTACAAGAAATGAGTAGAACGATGTTGAATGAACAATCAATTCCGCAAAAGTTTTGGTGTAATTCGGTGGACACCTCAACTTACATTCTAAATAGGATTCTAATTAGACCTATCCTAGGAAATCCCCAATATGAAATCATGAAAGGAAGAAAACCTTCTCTTGATTACTTTAGAGTGTTTGGAAGCAAATGCTTCATACTAAACACTAAAGATTACCTCACCAAGTTTGACCCAAAGTCTTACGAAGGTGTATTCCTAGGTTACTCCCAAAATAGTAAAGCCTACGTTGTCCTAAATAGAGAAACCTCGAAAGTCAAAGAATCACTCAACGTGACATTCGATGAAAGTCCTCCACAATCTAAGACATCACTATTGGTTGATGATGACTTAGATGAGGATGAAGCCATTAAGGTTAATGGCAAGAAAACCCTAGAAGATGACATTGAGGATGAAATAGTTGAAGTTGACGAAATTGTCAACATTAAGGAATCCAAAAACCATCCTATTGAAAATGTCATAGGTAACCTAAACCAAAGAACCCTTAGGTTACAAGCACAAAACAAAAGTAACTTCTTTTGTTTCATATCTACCGTAGAACCTAAGAATGTAGGTGAAGCAATTAAGGATGAAAGTTGGATAGTTGCCATGCAGGAGGAACTAAATCAATTCACCGCAAACCAAGTTTGGGATTTAGTACCTCTTCCTAGAAATCAAACAATCATAGGAACTAAATGGGTGTTTAGAAACAAACTCGACGAAAATGGCGTCGTAGTTAGGAATAAGGCAAGGTTGGTAGCACAAGGCTACAACCAACAAGAGGGAATAGATTATGATGAAACCTATGCCCCCGTAGCTACATTAGAATCAATTAGAATACTCCTTGCCTATGCATGTGCCTTAGACTTTAAGCTATACCAAATGGACGTGAAGAGTGCGTTCCATAATGGTTATATCAACGAGGAGGTGTATGTTGCGCAACCTCCGGGATTCGTTGATTTTGAATGTCCGAATCATATTTATAAACTCAAGAAAGCACTCTATGGTCTTAAACAAGCTCCTAAAGCTTGGTATGATAGACTAAAAACCTTCTTGATTGAACATGAATATACCATGGGAAAGGTTGATAACACACTCTTCACAAAGAAAAGAAATTCACATCTCATCATTGTTCAAATATATGTCGACGACATTATATTCGGATCAACTTGTCAAGAGATGTGCGATGATTTCTCAAAAATCATGCACGACGAGTTTGAGATGAGCATGATGGGTGAATTAAATTTCTTCCTTGATTTACAAATTAAACAAATGGAAGATGGCATCTTCTTTAATCAAGCTAAGTATAGTAAAGAGATGCTTAAGAAGTTTAGTTTAGAAGATTCTAAGCCCATGAAAACTCCCATGTCCACGGAAATAAAACTCACGAAAGATGAAGAAGGTGAGTCCGTGGATAGCACTAAGTATAGAGGTATGATAGGAAGTTTACTATACCTCACGGCAAGTAGGCCCGACATCATGTTTAGTGTCTGCCTTTGTGCTCGCTTCCAAGAGGATCCCAAAACCTCTCACCTTGAAGTGGTTAAGCGTATCTTCCGATACATTAAAGGCACTATACACTTGGGATTATTTTATCCCAAGGGGACCGGTGTAGAAACTGTTGTCTATGCCGACTCTGATCATGCGGGAGATTATGTGGATCGAAAGAGTACGAGTGGCGTTTGTACCTTCATGGGTTGTTGTATAACTTCTTGGTTCTCCAAGAAACAAACGGCTCTTGCTATCTCCACGACCGAAGCCAAGTACGTAAGCGCCGGAAAGGCATGTCAACAAGCACTATGGATGAAACAAGCCCTTATAGACTATGACATCCATCTAGATGACGTTCCCATTATGTGTGATAATAAAGGTGCTATTGACTTGAGCAAAAACCCCGTTCAACACTCCCGTACCAAACACATCAAAATTCGCCACCACTTCCTTCGTGATAATGTTCAGAAAGGAAACATTTCCGTTGAGAAAGTTCCTTCTCAGGACAATATCGCAGACATCCTAACCAAACCTCTCAAACGAGAATCCTTTAACTATCTCCGTCTAGGTCTAGGAATGATGGAACATGTTCCATAAGTCTCATGACTCTTGATGTCATCTCGTGAGTCTCGTGTAGTTTAGTTTAGGTCTCCCTAGTCAAAAGAATTTGTTGGGTACAAATCATTTCCTCGTGATAATAGGTCTCACTAAAACAGCGAGACTTGTTCGTCAAAAATCAAAATGGGACAGAAAACAGTCCCAGCAGATCACGGCTCCACAAAAATGTGGCACGGCACCGTTAAATTTAACGGTACCGTGGAACCGTGCATCTGGAACATTCCGTATTTCAGTTCCCCTTTTTCACAATTACTCATTTCAAACCCTCATAACCTCAGCAACTGCTGTCATAACTTAACCTCACACCCAACACTCAATTACACCCCTTCAAGATCATATTCAATACATTGAGTTTCAAGATCCTCAATCATTCTCACCCTTTTTCAACAAAAATTGTAAGTCATCTTACTCCAATTTTTTTAATTTTGGGTCTAGGGTTTATGCATTGATGAAAATTGAATTGGGGTTTTTCAATTTTTTCTAGGAAAGTTTCAATTAGAAGTCATCAACACCAAAACATTTCAAAATCTTTGGTACCAAAAACATTGAGGCTACCAAAACACCCCAATTCCATCATTTTCAAAATCTCACGAAACTAGGATCATGAAACCTTTTTCATGCATTGTTGATGCAAACTAAAAACCCTTTCTCATGCTCAAGACAAGAGTATGCCAAGAATGGGGGAATGCTCAAGTCATAAGTGTTGAAGAAATCTATGTTTCTTATTAGGATTTATCTATGAATGAATGCTAATTGATTTATTGCATGCTTAACTATCTCCTTGCCTAATCAATCTATGTGATATTTGGATGATAGCTTATTTTGTCCCTTCTTATTGCATGCTTATAATTATTCTAGGAAATTACATGATAGCCTTTATGTGCTAGTTGTAGCTTAAATGGGACACTTTAGGAAAACAAGTACCTAGTGAGTTGAGGCACTATCATTTCCAGGAATTAGTTCCCCTAGAAAACATCCCCCTAGCTGCCCATAACTAACATGCACAGAAATCTTCTTGCAAACAGTGGCACGGTACCATTAAATATGGATGGTACCGTTAAAATTAACGGTACCATGGGTCATTTAAAGGAATCGTACCCCTGTTTGACGGATTTTTACTGTTCCTACCAAAAACCCTACACCCCTAACCTCAAACCTGCAAATCCTTGCAAACCTAACACACCCTAGGATTCCCTTCCTACACCATAGAACACTCCCATCAACTTTAATTCAAATTTCACCCAACTTGCCTATTTAAGGCCTCACCCTTGCAAGCTTATCTTGCACTTCACCTTCAACCTCCCATCACACAAACACCATGTCCTCCACACATGGTTCAACCTCTCACATCTCCAAGAAACCTAGGATAACCGTAAAACCACCCTCAAAACCACTCTTTGTGGATCTCACAAAAGATGATGAAGCTATGACACCACCTTCCCAAGCCACTCCATACTCACCATCACCACCTTATGCACCATCTAAAACATCATCTACCTACACAACATCTTCATCATCCTACTACACTACATCATCAATGGAGTACACACCATCCCCCTTAACTCCATTGGACAATGCCATGCCAATTTCACCTCCAACAAACCTACCACAATCACCATCTCCTATCATGGCACAACCCAATCAACCACATCCCTTTGATTTACATAGTGCTAATTGCCTATGTTGTCTCCATAACCGTAACCTCATCTATTTCTTAAGAGACGAGATTCATTTCATGTTCTACTTCATAGAACATCTCTTAACACCACCACCCCCCCCCCAAATGGGGCCCCAATCTCCACCACCTCCCAACCCACAATAGGTCTTTAGGAGCCCTCTTGGAAATGAAACATGCCTCTAGTCATTAGGGATTTATGCTTATCATTGTCTCTTTTATGTTTCCATGAAGTCATATCCATGTATGACATTTATTTTCTTTTAATGAATGAATGGGTTTTTATGAGGGTTGTTCATTATCATTTTTAGCTCTTAGCTATTTTTTTTCTTGTGTGGTTGGATATTTGTCATAATGTGCTACTTGTTACATATTATATATGTATCTTCTAACTTTGTTTTGTAGCAAGAATCATTGCTCGATTCCTTTGTGTTCTCCAAATGAGGGGGAGTACACATCAAGGGGGAGCCTTTGTCACCTTTTTGATTAGACAAAAAGGGGGAGAAATGGGAGTAAACTCATTAAAAACTTGTTAAAACTAATTTTAACCTAACATGAGTTTATATTTTGTCATCATCAAAAAGGGGGAGATTGTTGATGCAAATAATGTTCTAAAGACGTTATTTATATCTTTCGATTACTTCACGTTTTGAGGATGACAAAATGTGAAATCACGATACGTTAAAATTAACGTAAACAAGTCTTTAATCGGAAGATCCCGTTTCTACGCAAATCACTCTAGAACAAAGTTACAACTTGAACTAGTGATCAAAGAAGTTAATTTATGTTTTGAGAATTCACATTTTAAATGGGACAAAACATTTTTTCAAAAATACACATGACAAATTATTTTTGAAATATTAAGAAATGTTTTAATGGAAAAATAAGTTTGAAAATCACAACAGCTATTTTTCCCCCCAAAATCAGCTCCAACCTTCCCCAAATAAGTTTTCACCAGAAAAAACAAAATTTGGAGCGTCCTAGTCTAGGACGGCTCCACGGTAATGTTAAATTTAACGGAGCCGTGGGGTATTTAACGGAGCCGTCCGTACAAAATTTTCTGTAACGTTCAGATTTTCTTTGCCTATAAATACCCACCCCTTTCACAGTTTTTAGGCATCCTTTCACACACAAAACTTTCTGAGTTTAATACTCTCTTCACACTTTCTTTCTTAGATCATTTAGGTTAGTTTTTCTTTTGTTTAAGAGTGATCCTATCATCCTTCAAGTGATCCTCTTCATTCCTCTTCACTTGCAAGAGAAGAACACAAGTATCCAAGTTGATACAAGGTGTTATCATTCCTCTTCATTAGCAAGAGAAGAACACAAGTATTCAAGTAGATACAAGGTGTTGTCATCCCTCTTCATTAGCAAGAGAAGAACACAAGTATCCAAGTAGATACAAGGTGTTGTCATCCCTCTTCATTAGCAAGAGAAGAACTCAAGATCTTCAAGAAGACAAGAGTTGTAGTGGTTAGGTTTTGTAACACTTGTTACATCCTTGTTGTATCTTAGCATACATCAAGATTATCCTTCTTTTTTGAGAGTGTGAGTGAAGATCATAGTGATCTTAAGAGATAGTGAAGATCTCTTGAAGTCATTGGGCTTGTGTGTGAGTAGTCAAAGGATCTAGAGTAGTTAGATTAAGTAGAGTGAAGTGAGAGTTGATCTTTGTGATCGTGTCGAGATCTTAATGATCTCTTGAAGCCATTGGGCTTGAGTGTTTGGTCACGTGGACCTTGGTAGATTGGTGCTAGCTAAGATTAGCACTCGACATTTAGCTTAGTGTCGGTAATAGGATAAGCGACGTGTACGGTTTTCTCCGCCTGAAGGGAGGTTGTTGACATAGTGATTGAAACTCTCGAGTGTGGTACTCGGGGAGTGGAGTAGGACGAAGAAGAGCTTTGTAGCCGAACCACTATAAATCATTTTTCTCGGTTTGATCTTTCCAACTCTACTCTTTACTTTCATTAGTTTATATTAGTTGGTTTAGTGTGTAGTTCATATTGGTGTTGATTGGTTACACATAGAGTTCGAATCAAAGTTTCCAATAGCCAACTTTTAAAACAAGATTTTTAAAAGAATTTTAAACCGGTAAACTATTCAACCCCCCCTTCTAGTTTCCCACATTGGGTACCACAAGGAAATTAATTTTTCTTGTTTTGTGCATTGTTAGTCATATGCTTGTATCTTGTTTCTTTGTTTTTGGACTAACAATTGCAGGATTGGAGGAAAAACACCAAGGGATTATGAATGCTTGATGTTTTGGACTAAATGATGTTCTGAAGATTAGTATGTGATCTTTGCATACAACAAATGGTAATTGGTTCACCATGTCTAACCCACATAAGAACCAACTAGTCCAGAGCAAACGGTATCTGGTAAAGACTAATCAAATCCGTTGATGGTTGACAATTTACCAAAAATTGTATGGTTATCAGCTCACCATATCTAAGTGTGAAGAGTTGGCTAGTCCAAAGCAAACGGCTATTGGTAAAGACATAACAAATCCGTTGATAGCTGATAGTTTGCTAAAAACTATGTTTGAGCCATGGTATTTTAAAATCCTTTTCAATAAGTTCATACGGCTCACAAATTATTTTTTTAACAGTTCGTACTGTTAGTTAAAAAATTGGTACGGTTCAACTAGCCGTTATAACTGACGTGTCAGTAATTAATTTTGGGGTAAAAACTATCCGTTGACGGTTTGTTGCGATTTTTACTGATTGAATTACGGATTTCGAATGATCCTCTTATAGATATTCTTTATTTTATTATATTCTTATTCTAAAATAAAGGTTACCATATTCTTTAAGTCGGTCAATTGAAACCCTACAACTCTCTCCATAAAATCTCAATTTTGTTTTCATCTTCTATCTTTTCACTCAAAATTATTACTATTCACAGCTGTTAACTAAAATTTACCAAGAAGAATGGCTAATTTGGAATTTGTTAAGCGTCACAACCAGGTTGCGTTCTTAGAGAAAACAGAGCAAGGAGATGGACCAAAGTTTTATGAGATTGTGGAATTTCTAAACCACTCTCATATAAGGTATGCTCTAACCGTTTCTCCTACTCTTTATGTCTCGCACATCACACAGTTCTGGCAGAATTCATCTGTCTTGACAAGTGATGACGGAGACATAGAAATTCATTCTGAAGTAGATGGTGTTAAGTTTGTTGTTACCGAGTCTATAATTAGGAGACATCTTAAATTAGAAGACTCAGATGGTATCCACACTATGCTAAATACTGAAATATGGGAAGAACTTAATAAAATGGGGTATGATACATCTGAACACAAATTGACTTTTCAAAAAGGATGTTTCTCACCTCAATGGAGATTTTTGATACATACCATTTTAAGTTGTTTAAGTCCTAAAAAGACTGTTTGGGAGCAGTTCAGTAGCAATATTGCTATTGCTCTCATTTGTCTGTCTACAAACAAAGTTTTTAACTTATTCAAATTTATTTTTGAGGGTATGGCATCAAATGTTGACAGTAAAACAAAGTTTCTAATGTATCCAAGATTTGTTCAAACTCTTTTGAATAAAAAGACATATTTGCTTACAAAACCAACAGAAACTTTTGCTACGCCTAGCCTTCAATCAAAAGTTTTTCAAAATATGGCTATGGCTAGTAGGCTTTTTCAAGGGGAACCAGTTCCATTGTTTCCTCAAATGCTTCAAACTGAGTTGGGTGAAGGTTCAGCAGTTCCAACTGATCCCCATCACACACCCACTCAAGTACTTGCAATAACCCACCAACCAACCATCACAACTTATAGGAGAAGGTCTAAACCTAGTCAAACTAGGGTTGAGACTAGATCCTTGCCCCATGATTCACCGCTCCTAGCAGGTAACACAGCTAGAAGTGATGAGGGTAGTTCTTCACAAACTGAATTGACGGCTTTATGTACCAAGTTAGTAGCCAAGGTTGACACTTTGGAGAAGGAGCTAAAGAAAAAAAAGGAGGAATTCAAAGCTCACAAGGAGAATTTTGCCAAAGTCTACACCAAATTAACAAAAAGGGTGAAGAAGCTTGAAGAACAGTTGAAGAAGAAAAGGGCAAGAGTGGTATTGGATGATGATTCTTCTTCTGATGATGATTCAGATGGTTCAGAAGGGAATGATGATTCTTCCAAACAGGGGAGGAAATTTGGTAAAGACAAGGATAGATCAGGTTCTCAGGGGAGGCATGATAAAGGCTCAGAACATGATAAAGATATTGGTTCAGGTTCTGGTTATGTTGAAGCAGTTCAGACTGGTATTCAAGAAGCTAAAGAAGTTCAAACTGTTGAAGCAGTTAAGACTGCTGAGACAGAGCATGAAGCAGTTCAAAGGGCAGATAAGGGAAAGAAGCCAATGACAACTGAAGAAGTTGATGCTGTTCAAGAATTGGAAAGGCTAAAGAAATCAAAACCAAAATCTCAAGAACAGATAGCCTTTGATGCAGATGTAGCAAGGCAGATTCAAGAAAAAGAATTGGCTGAAAAACAAGCTGAAGAAGCTCAGATAGCTCAAGATGAGGAATTTGCAAGAAAAATGGTTGTTG
Source organism: Artemisia tridentata subsp. tridentata (assembly GCA_021014915.2). Taxonomy (NCBI): domain Eukaryota; kingdom Viridiplantae; phylum Streptophyta; class Magnoliopsida; order Asterales; family Asteraceae; genus Artemisia; species Artemisia tridentata. The sequence goes on from CP139506.1 coordinate 147,898,502, forward strand.
ATGATGTACGAAACATAGCTGAATTCATGGAAAGAACAAGATCTAAAGAGGAAAATCAAGAGGAGTTCAATGAACAGCTACAATATTTGTTGGATTCTGATTTGATTGTAAGAGCTCAAGCTTCAATGGTTCTCAAAGACAAACAGTTGAATGAAGAAGAAAAGACAGAGGAGCTTAAAGAGTTCATACTCAAAAAGAATGGAGTAGCAACATGGGAAGATCTGATTCAGAGAATAAGAGAAAGGCAGAAGTCAGGATACAAGATAAAGTTGCCAACAAAGAAGGAACAAGTTGAGTCTATGAAATATTATTTGAAGAACTCAGCAAATTACACTATGAATGACTTCAAGGGAAAATCTTATGCTATAATTGAAAGAGAATTCTATGAAACTTATGCTATTCTGAACACTCCAAGAAGAGGTTTCAAAACAGGTAAGAAGAGAGAATCAGAAACTATGGAATCAGATGTTGCAAAGAAAATAAAGACTGGAGAAGAAGCACTAACTGAATAGTAGATACTGCAAAAGCTAAGGAAAGCCCAAACAAAGAAACTGATGATGTAAGTGTTTGGAAGGAAAAGCTTAATTGAAGAAACTTAGTGATTTGGGAGAAATCATAAGTTTAGGGGAGGATTGTTGGGAATTAAGCTTAAGCAGTTAGTACGGCTAAATAAGAGTAGTTAGTACGGCTAAATAAGAGAAGTTAGTACGGTTGATAATAAGAGCAGTTAGTACGGTTATGAAAGAAATATTTGTACTGCTTATTATTATTTTGTAAACGTGTAAGTAGATAAATATGGAAAAGATATTGTGTATATCTTATACGATTAGAATGATAGTTATCTTGTGAAGGAATCCTTGGTCTATAAAAGGATTGCCTAGGTTAAAGTTTAGAATATACAATAAGAGTTCATACGTATTGTTTTGTTAAGATTCAAGGTTGTAAACCCTAGTGATAGGAGATCACTCGTATTATTGTTCTAATAATATTGAATCGTTGAATTTCATTATTCTGTGTTCATTCATTGTTACATTCAAACCATACAGAACACAAACACATAAAAGTCTTCTAAGTGCTAGCTAGTAAATTCCGCGTGCTAGACTACGTATAATTCTTAGTATCACATCTAACACAAGGCGTGTGTGTAGATCCGGTCAGGCTATGCGTTCGAAGATCAACCTTACATTCTCGCAACACAAGCAAAACAAGTCTTCTACCTTGAAGATCCTGCCAGACGACCAATCCATTGGAAGGTCGTCCAAGAAGTAAATCACAACACAACCTGGGATGTCATCGTGGTAGAAGACGATGATGATGTGATACATGGCAACAACTCATCCGATCTCGAACTGTCTGCTAATTTTAATAATTTGGAATTTGAAACCTTAAATATCGATGGTGAATCAACGTTAGTTGAGGCACCACCACCACCACCACCAATCATTCCTGTTGATGACGACGATGATTTTATTAATGATGAAGACGACGATCCTTATGATTTAGCAGCTTCTGATAATGAAGTCGCAAACAATTCTGATGATGAAGTTGAAGTTATGACTAATGTTGTTTATGATTGTGCAGATTGATCTTAAAATGTAACTTGTAAAATGACACTTATTTTAATGAAATTGTTATTGATTGTTTAAATGTGTATATTTACTTTGAATGTGTATGTATTTGAATGTGTGCATACTTATGTTAATTTGTTCCCGAATTTCTATATGTTATTGAACTTGTACTTTTACAGATGGCAGCAGCAGTTGCGCGCAGTCATGGTGGTGACGGTGCCGGTGACCCACCTTCCCCTCCCCGTCATATTGAGAGCGGGTGCTGTGATGGTAAGAATTTCTAGATTATTTTCAAAGAAACTTAAACTTGATCATTTGAATTTGGTTACATGTTACTTTATGACGTTTTCACTCACTCCAATTGCAGGATCACAGCGACCTCGAAGAGGAGGTAGGGCGAGGGGGGGAGGCAGGGGTAGTGGAGGTCGGGATGGCGGCAGGCCGCGTCGACGCCAAGCCACGAAGAACGTGGCGCTCAAGAAAGCTGTGGAACTTAGCGGCCTACAGTTGATTGAGTTCAAGACTAACGATCAGGGGACGTATTGTCATGTGGGCAAGCACACAGGGTGGTTCAGCAATTACGTCGGCGAGCTGATTAGGGAGCTGCCGTTGCACTACCCCTCCTGGTACGATATAGAACGAGAGAAGAAGGCGCACATCCTTCCACAGCTCGGGGTCAGTTATTTCATTTTCCTTTTATATTGTTATGTTATCGTGTTTATTTATTTAAATTTGCATATTTATTTAAATTTGTTTATTTATTTATATCTCTATATTTAATTATTTGAATACATTTATTTAAATTTGTTTAAATGTGTATATTTATTCAAATGTGTTTATTTATATATCTTTATATTAATTTTAACTATATTTGATTACAACGTATGTTTAATTTGGAGCGCCACATGCACGAATCGCACTGGGACAAAATTCTGATCGGCATCAATGCGTGTCTGTCTAAGCGATACGCGGACAACAAATATGACCTCAAGCGCGATTTCTTTACGAGGAAGGGTGGGGCTGCGCATGTGGAGGAGATACGAAGAAACCCTCCTCCGAACATGGAGCAGTCTGTGTGGGAGAAGCATGTGGAGTTATACATGTCGGAGAAGACCGTGAAACGAGCGGCTGTGAACAAAGAGAACCGAAAGAAGAACAAGGTTTACAGCCGCCACGGTTCGAGATCATTGGCCGCTTCTAGACACGAATATGTAAGACACATTTTATTTTTATAAGATTATTTAATTTTAATTATATATTAATTAAAAGTATTTATACTAAATAAAATATATATGGTGTTTGATTTGTCATTTTAATTTGTTTCATCCTATATGCATGTGTATATACAGTTTGAGAACAACGAGGACCATCAGTACCCGTCCCTCATCCAGAGCTTTTTTGACACACACTGCAAGAATGGTGTATGGTTGCAGGATGAGGCTCGTGCTCAGTATGTAAGTATTTTTTTTATTTTCAAACACGAACTTTAATGATTTATTGAAACATAATCTAGTAATTAATCCGACTAATATATTAATTTTCTCAATTTTTTTCAACTACATAGGAAGAGATGGTTAGGCTAAGGATCTCGGATTGGATACGCCTACAGGGGTGGCGTACACAGAGGAGCAGATACTTGCCCAGGTAATAAACGGCAAGCAGCGGGGTCACATAGCCGGCAGGGGCAGGGTGGTACCCGGCTTGAGGAGGCCACCGTTACCATACACCCCGCCTCCACCTACAGGTATGTACAGTGGGATAATACTAAATGACTCATCTTATGTATTGAAATGGCCGTTTTTAAATTTTGATTATTTCGTTTTTAGATGTGTACACTGGGGCCCAGATTGACGAGAAGCTTGCTGAAGCTCAGAAGAAGATTGATGAAGGTCAGAAGAAGATTGATGAAGGTCAAAAGAAGATTGCTGAAGCTGAGAAGAAGAGCAGAAAAGCTGAGAAGAAAGCGTCGGCAAATTAGAAGCAGCTCGATTTGTTGATGGGTTTTGTCTCGAGCAACCCACGATGGCACGAGTTTCTTAGCCAGGTTGGTTCGCGAGGTGAGGTAGGAGGCGGCAGCAAAAGTGGCGCGGGAGAGAGTGGCGCAGGCGGGAGCGCGAGTGGCTCAGGCGGGAGCAGGAGTGGCTCTGGCAGCGAGAGTGGCTCTGGCAGCGAGAGTAGCTCAGGCGTCGAGAGTGATGATGATGAGGATCGTCGTAGCGATGATATGGATGACGACGAGGGGCCGTAGAGGTATGTGTGTTATTTTGTGTTGTTTTTATCTTTGAAACTATATTTTGGCGACCCAAATCTTATTATCTTTGAACATTGCGGATATTGCAACATTTGTAGATATAGCAGCTAGGTCTAGCGATTGTAACACCCGTTATGTACACTGGTACACAAACTGGATATCGTCACACCCAAAATGTGTGACTATATGCATATAGTCACACACGTTTTTTTTTTTGTGTGTGTGACAAAAAGTCGCGCCACCGTAGGGTGTATATGGTCACATTGTTTAGTTTGTGACCGTTTTCATTGAAAAAGAGTGACCAAAACCCGAATATGTGTGACCAATTAGGCACAAGTTTTGTTGGATTTATCAGTATGTGTGACTATTTCCCATCCTATGGCCACATAAATATATAATAAATGTGACGATTGTGATGATTTAGTCACACAACGTGTGTCATTTTTTTCGAGTTAGTCACATACAATTTAAAAAATAGTGGCCAAAAGTGTGAATAAGTGTGACCATATGCTGTTTAAAGTGAAGAAATTTGTCTTTTGTGTGACTATTGATTATCCAATGGCCACATGAATTTTTTTTGTATGTGGCCTTTTGTAATATTTAGTCACACAAAACATGTTTGTTTTGGGTATTTAGTCACATACAATTAAGCATAAAGTGACCAAAAGTGTTAATAAGTGTGACCATATGTTGTTTAAAGTGAAGAAATTTGTATTTTATGTGACTATTGATCATCCAATTGCCACATGAATTTTTTTTGTGTGGCCTTTTGTAATATTTAGTCACACAACGAATTAAACAAACAGTGACCAAAAGTGTTATTAAGTGTAACTATATACATATTTTAGTCACATTTAAGAAATCAATATATATCAAAACAAATTCAAATATATATATCAAAACAAATTCAAATACAATAAAATTGGAATGTATATAACTGGACCACTAATACTTATTATATAAGCAGTACTAACTATATGAACCAACAATGCTAACTTATAACTAACGGTTGTAACTAATACAATAGCAATACTAACAGTTGTAACTAACACACTAGCAGTTTCAGCGAGGGCTTCATGTTTTTCGTCCAACCTTTTTATCTTTTCTCTGATTCATGAAAGTAACTGAAGTTATTTGCAGAAGTAATCCTCGTCAAAGCTCCTGTCAACTATGAAAAACTTTGTATATCTTTTCTCTCATTCATAAGTAACTGCATCACATAAAAGAGTGAAGCAACAGATCACAGGAATTAAAAGCTATTTATTTCTAACCTCAAGTTTTTCTTTCTTTGCAACCGACTCCCAATCTTTTGCTGCAATCCCCGTTCTCCAGTCAATCTTTGCAACCGACTCGTACAATCAGAAATAAATACCAAGATCTGAAACAATATAACAGAAAAGGATTCCAGCAGCAAAGCCACAAGCAGCAATCACAGTTATACATATGATGTCTTCCATCCTATGTGACATCAAAGAGGCTGAGACAACATACCCGTGAACCAACTGAGAGAAGATGTGAGAGCAAGTGCACGTAAAGTAGCCCAGCTAAGACACATGTGATAAATCCTACCCATATTTGAGCAGCAAAGCCACAAGCAGCAATCACAGTTATACATATGATGTCTTCCAATTCCTTTTTTTTTTATGTTTCATGCAAGATAATGTCCATCCTCTAGAACTAGTATGTAAAAAACTGATGCTTTTAATGGTTTTTTTTATTCTGTATGCTTTTCAAACAGATTTTGGGCTACCTGGTCGACTTATTTGACTCATTGCAGTTGTAGCTAATATAAGTATTTAAATCGTTTGACATTAAAAACAATCCATATCAACCATGTCTGAGTAAACGAGTCAAAATTGCAATATACTAAAAAACCAGAACACACCTCTTCTCTGATTCCAGCAGGTTAGACAAAGGATCTGCCTTGTCGAGTATTGATCCAATCTAAAACAACAAAGCAATTTACAAATTTCAGTCAAACCTACTATTGTGATAGAAGAATAGAGCTTACTACACTACAGCAGATCTAATTCGCAACGCTGAAAAGATATTATATCAATTTTATGAGGCTGCTGCAAGCAAAGAACAATACACGCCTAGAAAGAAGCAAATTCATAAAAATCGTGAATCAATCTTAGCAAGAAACTTTATCTAATATTATATAACACACAATCAACAGCACGATGTTGTTCTAGGCATTGCTACTATACACTGTGTGTGAATATCAGACTTTTCCAGATTCTGAATATCAGACTTTAGACAGGTTCTTATATCAGTTAATTAAAAGCTTGAGATTATTATGTTAAGAATATTGTTTCTGAAATCAGAATTAACGCACTATTTTTACTTATATCTAAGAAGGGACAAAAACACGTTTGTTTCCCCCCACCCACCCACCCCCCAACTGGGCCAGTTTCGTTAAAACGACATGCTACTAACATGGAAATCTCGTCACTCCTAGTTGTTTGTACAAACTAGCTAATATTTTACATTCGAAATAATGTATAAAATTCTAACCTTGACGATTAGCGCCAGCTCGTGAGCGTGTTGTGCTTGTCCCACCCTCATTTGGTATAACAGGTGCTCTGCAAATGGGACAAGTATGTTGTCTTTCTCTGCTACTCAAACTCTCTGCATTAGATCAACAAAGTACATATTCAATACACGTAATCAGCAACGCACATTGGTACTCTAATCGGCATTTTAAGAAGCTATACCTGAATCCAGTTTTAGCAGTCAGCAGCTGAACAGAAACCTAAAGCCAAAAGCATATGAGTTAATACAACACTTGTAATTAAGGGTATACATGTAATTTTACTCTGCCTATTAATAATCAGTAATGTCGCAGTTAGAAACAAATTAATATCTGATTAACACCAGAAACTGATAATAAGATGCATATCTAAACACCTCCTAATTGAAGTGAAAAATGTCACATAAACTAACTCGTAAAAACTTCTAGTTTTAATATAAAATTGATGATCTTGGACACGTATATTTGACAGGGAGCAAAAAAGGATGCTTACCATTCCCACAACAAGTCTGTAGAGCTTATCGTCATATTGTTTGCTCGTAGAATCTAATAAAAGCCTTGTAGTCTCATACACCGGATCTGCCCATTCGGACGTTCAGCTTCTCACATTTGCTTTGCTAGTCTTTGGCGTAGCCTTCCCGGTTTCAGTAGGAATATAAGATATAAATAACTTCTCCCATCCTTTTTGCGGAATCTGAAACATAACAATTTGTAAGCTTAACAAATTTTCGACAAGGGTGAAATGGTACAAGAAGAACAAACTTACGTGTGTAGCATGAAATTGCAACAGAAAGACAACTTTTACTTTAGCCTTCTCAGGTTTCCATTTGGTAACCTTTGACATTATTGCATAATCAATGCATCACGCCCTGCAGATTGTTGGATCCGTGAAAAACAGTCTCAATTTGACATAATCATATCAATATTAGCATAGCACAAAATACACTAGGTAGCATAAAACCAAATGTCATGACTAGAAACTATAGTTAGCATCAGGATTGCGTCCTGTGAACAATAAACTCTACTAAGGGGGGTTTGACTTTTGAGGTAAGCTCAAGCATAAGGGCTTATGCATCCCTAAAGAGGTCCAAATTTGGATCTTATGCTTATTGGCACTTCATACTCACAAATAAGGTACTAATTTTTTACGAAAACTTGACCGGGACACATTTGTGGAGCCCTGTGTTTTGATAACACAATATTATATCAATCACCACAGATAAGCTTACCCAAACACCCTGTAAAACAGATGTGTTCCTTACCACACCAAATCCAAATTAGTACCTCAAATTCTAAAGGAGATACTCCTCTATTAACAACTTTGTGGGTTGGTAACGGGTATTGGGGCAATTTCTACAAATGAAACAAGTGTTACTAAACCAACTATACCACAAATGCATAAGCTTGTTGCATAAAAAAAGCTGTAAAATCACCTCACTGGGCGCCAGGAACTGCTGATGTGGTTTGTTGTGTGAGTGAAATTAGGGCTTTAATTTGAAATTGATGGTCAAATAGATGACCGGGGGTGTGTGTCTAAGGTTATATATTGCTTATTAGCTTACATGTGTTTAGGAACTCCAAGTGAGCAAATGCAACAACTGAAATTGGTCACCAAAAAGGTATCATTTCTTTTTGAGATTAGTCATTATATACATAGGAGATGAAGTCTAATAAGTAAAATAAAAATTGATACCTTTGAGCTGTTGGTGAGCCTAGCCTGAGCTTAAGATTTCTTTATCTTACTAAGTGATGAGCAAAACTTGGTCTTGGTGGGAGTGTGGGTGTGGTAGAAGACCAGAACTATGTGAAAAGTTTGGAGGGATATTTGGGATGGTTAATGAAATATTTGGGAATTTGGGAGGGATGGCACTTTGATTTTTTTGGAAAATTTGGGCGGGGCCTTAGAAGAGGGAAATATTTTGTGAAAAATTAATTGCACATTTAGTCACTTTTAAATAATGTTTTAAATGTGTGACAAATTTGACTATATGATTTAGTCACTTCTAAATAATTTTAAATAATGTGTGACAAACTTGAGTATATGATTTAGCCACATACACAATTACTTCATGTGACCATATATGGATTTTGGTCACACTATTCAATTGTGTGACATATATTTGTCACATATGTATATATATAGTGTGACTAATGTTTCAAACTTATTTGTATCCGTCACACGTCCCAAATTATATGTGACTAAATAATCAAAAAAAAAAATTTACAAGATACCTCTAGTCACGAAAATATTCAAATGTGTGACTGTAGCCTCAGTTGGAAAGACGAAATGGTCACACAAGTCAGATCAAGTGTGGCTGTTGATTTTATTCTAGTACATTTAGTCACACAAAAAAGCGACTGTGTGGCTGTTCGAAAAACAGCATGTGTGACTAAATCCCATTTTTGTACTAGTGGTAAAGTTTATAATGTATTTTGAGGGTGTTATAAAGTTTATAGCCGTTTTGTAAAGTTTATAAGTGTTTAGTGGTTATATATAACCGTTTTAGCCGTTATAAAGTTTATAGCCGTTTTCTAGTGGTATTGGATGTATTGAATGTCTTGGAATGTAATGGTTAGAAAGCAGGTTATGGTAGATTTTTGCTGCAAATTTTTGCGGCAAAAATATGGAAATTGCAGCTGCGCAGGCTTCTGTGCAGCTGCAATACAACTAAATGTCGACGACATGTCGTCGGAATTTAAGTAAACACAATGTATTATTATACGCCATGTCGTCGGTATTATATATACTGCATAATACAATCTGTTGACTTTTATGTAGATTGACTTTTGTATATATTACCGATGTCTTGTCGTCGGTATAATATACAATTTGTTGACTTTTGTTGACTTGTATATATATTACCGACGTCATGTCGTCGGTATAATATATAATGTATTGACTTTTATTGACTTTGTTGACTTTTGTTGACCCTTATAAGTTCATACCGACGTCTTGTCGTCGGTAGTATATAGAATTTGCTGACTTTCGTTGACTCTTCTAAGTTTATACCGACGTCATGTCGTCGGTATTAACTTATAAGTAATTAAGTTCGCTAATTAAATTGTTAATCATTTAATATGGTCCCGACGACGTGCCATCGGGACAATATTGTCGAACAACAAAAACATTTGACCGGAAAATCATGTGGGTCCCACTTTGTCGTCGGAGTTGTTTGTTGGGAACTTAAATCCCGACGGAGCATTCTCGACAAGTTGCTGCCGACGACATGACGTCGACAAGTCATTATGCCGACGTCATGACGTCGGCAATATGTAAAAAAAAGTTGCCTGCGATTAACCTTATTGTACTAGTGACTTCATGATCGTGTTACCGGTGCATGGAATATGGATACAGGTGCGAGTTCTCACCTTAATGATTCAGTACATATTCCTAGTAATATTTTTAATATGTGTATTTATCCATCTGTCTCGGTTGGTGATAGTTGGAATAACCGTCACCAACCGAGACGGAAGGATAAATACACATATTAAAAATATTACTAAGACTATGTACTGAATCATTAAGGTTAGAACTCGCACCTGTATACATATTCCATGCACCGTTAGCACGATCATGAAGTGTCATGGTACTAAAAGCATGAGGTAACACAGTCTCTTGACCCGAAACAATAATGGGACCCGGCTGCCCCGAACGCAGTTGACCCGTAACCTGGGAACCCGAGCCCGTAACCTCTAGACCTGGACCCGTAACCTGGGAGCCCAATAACTCTTTAATGATGAAATTCCGATCATGTATCCTTAGCCCGTACAAGAGTAACTTTTTTGGATTTTCCTTCTCGTTGTTTCAATTTCACCTTTATCAATATCTTTGAAACAACTAAGAGGAAAGATATGATGAAGCAAGAAATATGTGTGGTGAGTTTAATGGTGTGAAAGCTTTAATTGTAAAAGCAAAGGACTAGCATATTATCCGTTGCTTTGCTCAGCACTCCAATTAGCGGTTAATTAGTGGTTGTATTGGGGAAAAAAAATCATTTTGGAGACTTTTTTTTTAATGTTATATCAATAGTCACACATGTGGTTTGTGAGGTTCGTGATTGTTGATAGAACATCAAAGAAGTCTCTAACATGATCGTGTTTTTTTCCAGCACCCACAACTAATAACTGGAGTTGGTGAGCAAAACAATGTACATAATATGTCAAAATCATTTTCCTTACGATCAAAGCTTTCAACCCACTATGTCCATCATATGCTTGTCCTCTTAGCTGTTTTAAAGAAATTGATAAGCGTGAAACTGAAACACGAAGAGGGAAAAAACAAGAAGCTACTCTTGTAGGAGTCGGAGATACACGATAATGTTTTAATCATAAAACAATCACTAGTTTGATAAAACTGTTTCTAGAAGTCTTAAGGTGCTTCATTATGTTAACTCATTAACTGTGAAGCTAACAGCATCACTAATCGTTGAACACTTGATTTTTTGTTTTACTTATACTTTTTGTTGCATATGTTGTTGAGGCTCGCGAATGTATTGTCACGACATCACGACGTCTCTAAGACAGTGATCAAACTATCTTGGAAGCTGTTTTATTGGTAGAAGGCACCAAAATAGCATTGTAGAAGACCAGTACAACACGGTTTCCTTCAATTATAAAGATTGTGACTTCTTTTTGTCATTTTGTATCTACCTTATATTACGGGTCAAAAATAAGTGTGCACCCATTCAATTATAATTTTGATTCCTGAATTTGTAAGCCTACGGTTCAAAAATTACTGTAACTGGGTTAAACAAATAGGTCAACCGTGGTCAACGGCGATCGACGGCGGTCAATGGTGGTCAAACTTTTCGGAAACCTATAAATCTTGCCGGAAGTACCCAAAACTCACTGTAAACTTATTTTGATCACTTAGTAACAGTTTAAGTCTATTACAAGTTGTCTTTTAGAAAATACCTTGTCGGAAATACCTAAAACTCACCAAAAATACACAAAACTTGCCGGAAATAACTAAAATTTGTCAGTAATGCCAATCCGATTAATCACCGATTAATCCCGCCTAGACCGATTACAAGCTACAAGATGGTCGACCGCCCGACTACCGATTCGCGAATTTTGCAACCTTGGGAAAAACTATGTTAATAAAGTAATAAATGAAGTTTTTACTTTAACAGAACACTTCTTGTTGTGAGAGAATTGGAATGCACTGCAAAATGTGACCATTAGCCAAAGAAGTCTGTTCTCAGGGAAGATTTTAGGTCTTTCAAAAGAATGTACAAACAGTTTTTTTTTTTTTTTTTTTTTTTTTTTTTTTCATTGTTTATATTTTATTTTATTTTACATTTAAGCACTAAAATTACAACAGGATTAACGAAAAACAACATTACAATGAGAATTATAGAACTTGGTATAACAATATATGAACACTGAAACTTACAAATCCAAAACATCACTCCAAAATTACTGTTCTGCATTTGTAAGCCTCTCGGAAGATATACCTATGTCCTTAAATTTGCTTGAATGAGTACCAATGGGCTTTTTGTAGGAGTACCAACGTGTAATCAATAAAAAAGCACCAAAATTCAACACGCTTAGAATTGCTAAAAGCCAAAAGAAATTCTGTAACTGACCGCGATTTAAATTGTCTGGTATCCACCCGGGCTTGCCTCCCTTAGTACTAATATTTGTTACAATCGTCACAAGCAAAGAACTTAAATAGCTTCCGAGTGCAACAGTAGTGAGTGAAAGAGCTGAACACAAACTCCTCATTGAGTCGGGAGCTTGTTGGTAAAAGAACTCTAGTTGTCCAATAAATGTAAACACCTCAGCACAACCAATCAAGAAGTATTGTGGGACTTGCCAAAAAATCGACATAGGCATATTCTTAAAATCATAATAATTGTTTCTTCTTACAATCCCGAGTCTAACCACTTCTAGAATCCCTGCTGCCAGCATTGCGAAAATGGAGATCACTAGACCTGTCCCCATTCTTTGGAGTTGGGTCAGACCTGACTTGTTGCCAGTATATTTTCTAGCAACAGGTACAAGGATCATGTCGTAGACCGGGACCCAGAAAATGACACTCAATGTGTCAAAGATACTTAGTGCGGCGGGTGGGATTGTGAAGTCGTTGAGCTGTATGTACATATACGAGCCTTGTAACACAAATAGGTTACTCATTTGACCATAAACTGTACTAAAGATGATCCCGGTGGCCCAGATAGGGAGCAGTTTAATGATGGCTTTAAATTCCTCGACTTGGGTCACAGTGCAAAGCTGCCACGGATCAATCGATTCTCTTAATTTATCCGACGGTGTCTCCACTGCTGCCTTGTCCAAGAAACTGTAGAACAAAAAAAATAATCAGCTTTAAACTTTCACGATCAATTTATAATTTCACGTCATTTCATAGGTCCCATAAAAAACATACCTGAACTTTTTTGTGTGGTCAAGCTTCCGGCTTCCTACTATAGCAGACTCATTGTCCGCGATCTCATACAAAGCAGACTTGTCAGTAGGCAATTGAACTTTACGTTTCTTCCAAGAAGCCACAATGACCTGACATATTCGGGTCAATGGGCTTCCACTAGGTTTCTGATTCCGATACAAACGAGTACCTGAAAAAAACGAGCCAACAGCAATAGCCATGGCTACAGCCGGAATCCCAAACCCCCATCCCCAACCCACATTATCTTGGATCCAAACAAGAACCGAGGACGCGATTAATGCACCAATATTGATTGAAAAGTAGAACCAATTAAAAAAAGAACTCTTGTGCTTTTTCTCCTTTTCATCTGCGTCATCAAATTGGTCAGCCCCATATGATGATACACATGGCTTGATCCCTCCGGTTCCAAGAGCTACCAAATACAGTGCCACATAAGTTACCACCAATTGGGTATATGTCGATTGACAATCGTCTTTCGACACACAAGTTGACTTCAAACCCGAAGCTGATGCTGATATTGTCAGCAATGTCATTCCCTATATGATATGACACAAAAACCTTGAATCAGTAAAAAAAAAAAAAACACTGTCATGTACAGCTATTGCAGTTTTTAACTAGCAGAATGCAAATTTTACACTCAATGCACATAAAATGTCACTTGATATGTAAAACTTGCGAGATGGATAGTAAACGTAGTTAATGGTAAAATGGTAAAGTTACTATGACTATCCATTTCAATAGTAGACGATTATCTTGAAACAAATTAAAATAGAATTGTTGAAATAACATTGGGACAGAGGGGAGTCTAATACTTACAAGAACATAGATAACTGAGAAGATAGCAATGGTCCAGTATCGGCCTAGATAGGCATCAGCAGCAAATGCACCTATTAATGGTGTTATATAACACGTTCCTTGCCAATTCGAGAGGTTTTTTGAAGCTGTAGTACTATGTTGATTTAGGTTGTGCTTGAAATAAAGCAATAGATTTGTGCTCATTCCATAATAAGCTAATCTTTCACAGCATTCATTTCCTGCCAAACCGTGAACAAAGGTCAAGATAATCATAAAAGTTTTGAAGGATAAGGTAAGAGTGTACCGAGAATATAAGGACAAGCTTTCCAAGTTCCTGTAGTATTCTTGTTAGCACGATTGTTCTTGTAATCAAGTGTGCCATCTTTGGTGTACACATCATCTTCTTCTGTTTCGATTTTGTTATAAGTATCTATTGCGTCTGGCATGATTAGGTTTTCTCTTTTACCCAATGATTACTGAGATCGAAAACCTAATAGCTAGGTTTAAAGTAGTTTAATCAGGAAGGTAATCAAACTGAAAGAAGATTATTTTTAATAAAAAGTTCATAAGTGAAAACAAGCTTCACAGTAACATGAAAACTTGAACTCATACACTTTAGTTTGTAACCAACAGAATTATTTTTATTTCTATCATTACTTTTTTTTTAACAGCACATCAATTAAAAAACTAGCAAGGCGCTAGAAAGGAATTACAATAAGTTCATACAAGAGGATATAGGATCAACAGTCCAATCTATCCAATTGGGTATCATTACTTATCAGTAAACATCACATGTATCAATACAAACATCTTTATCCCTAATTGTTATTTATAAATCTAACTAATGGCTATTTCAAAACTGTATCATCAACATGGATATAAGTGAAATGAGTTGGTTCATGATTTCAAGAACTCAGATGGACCTCATAGGTCAACTATTCATCTTAATATTAAATGACTTATCTAGTTAGTACTATATAAGCTGATACAATCTTTAGAATTTTGAACTTACAACGCTAATCATATATGAACGTAACAAATTTTTTATGCTATTCAATCGTTTCTCAAGTTCGAGCTTTAGGTGAACCAAGCAAGCATGCATCTTAGCAATCATGCTAGCTAAGGTCAACAAAAATAATTTAAATCATGATTTTATAGCTAAAATTATTTTATACTGTCTATAATATTGGATTTTCGAGAGTGACCGTACCTGGCTACCTGCAAGACTCTGTTGGCTTTGCCACTATATGAGCCTAAACCACCGCCGTAACTCTTATGAACTGAGTAAAACCTCAAGCTTGATCTCTAATAATGAAAAAAAAGCAAGACATATAAGCTGAACTGATCGAACTTTAGATTGTCCTCACGAACATATAGAAACCTGATTATAAGATAATAGACGTTTGATCATATAAAAACAAGCCAGTGATCAAATTTTTAACAAGAAGTAACCAGAATATGGTCTTCACTGGCAATGGGTGGTCTCTTGTATAATGCTCCAACTTAATAAATTAAAAAAACATTATGGATTTTATCAGACGTACGGAGATACTTTTTTTTCGGGGTCTTATGTTTTACTCCCTCAGTCCCAATTTTATTGTCACTTATTCCTTTTTCGGACATTTCAAAATTATTGTCACATACCCAAAATAGAAAGTAAATAGATAGTGGAGTTTGGTAAAGTTTACTATATTACCCTTGGTTGAAATTAATATTGCAAACTTTAAAGAAGTGATAATTAATTGGTTAAGGGTAAACTTGTCATTTGGCAAAAAAGTAAGAGAGAGAAAGTAGTGATAGGGACATTTTTCTAAAAAAATGTGTTTTTTGTCGGGTAACAATAATTTTGGGACGGAGGGAGTACTTTTTTAAATCTTTGCATGTAAAAAAAAAAATCCCTATGTAGACAAATTAAAAAAACATTTTGGCTTTATTTGTCTACATAGGTTATTTATATATCAGTAACTAGCTATTCACATATATATCTTGCAACTCGAATTTACATAATGGATACAAGTTTCCTTTTCATATTTTTGGCCAGATTTTAAAATCATTCTTTTATACTTTTTGTAATGTAATTTCAATAACACTGTGTTCTCAATAAAAAATAAAAAGAAAGTGAAAGTAAAGTAAAGTAAAAAGGAGTAAAAAAATAAAGAGGAAGTAAAGTTGACTTTCATCCCAAAAGTGAGGTGAAAGTTTTCTATGCTAAATCCTTTCACTTTCACTCCTTTATTTTCAGTTTACTTCATAACAAAAACTTAATAACACAACAAAAACCACTTTCATTTTATTTCCCCCTTTTTACTCAACTCGAGAACACAGTGTAAGTACGCTAGAAATTAATTGGAGCGAAAACTATTAAGGTCAATCATATCGTTAGATAAAATTGAAGGATTTGAAGTAGTAACGACACTACAAACAGAAAATCCAAAAATTTGGCCTGCAAACCTTGCAATACGATATAATCTAATGATCTAGACTGATGAAACCGATATTATTTTCCTTAAATTCACCGTAATAATTGTTTGCTGCAACAACTATTTAAAATGAGGAAAAATATTTACATAACAGAAATTTTCTGCATACTAAAGACAGCCACTCATTTTTCAATCGAGAAAAAAGAGAGACGTTATTATTTGATATTTTAATTAAAATATAATTAAACTCAGTTTTTTATAATTTAAATATCCTATGAACCGTTAATTGTTAACCAAAATAAATTATACCATTGCGACAAACATTTTATTATCATTCGATAGACATGTACTTTCATATACTCTCGACGAAATAAAATTTTCGGTTTTTCACCTTTTTTAGTATCGAAATTCACATAATATATCACATGTAATTTAACACTAATTTAAAATTTCAAACACTAAACAGCTTTATTAAACTTGATATAATTATTTGTGTATAAATTGAAAAAGTTTCTCAGCTATTTGCGATGCAAACCACATATTCATGGTTTTTTTTATGCATATAGCACAAATTGTATATCAACTTATAGATTAGAGTATGAAACCTCTATTGTCACATGTGATAAAGATCACATGTGTTTAAATTGTAAGATCCTACGAAAAATCCGTTATGATAATCTTTGTTAATTTATAATAACATCGGCTTACCGTTTAACAAAGCCCATTTTTATGGGGAAATTTAAACTTTTACTTACTACATTATTCTACCACAACACAACATCTCAACAAGTAACAAATATCGGCACTAGTCCTCGACGTACATTACGAAACATATTTACTTCACAACGACTAATAGTTCACAAACCGCAAATCTCGCTAATTACGAATTATAGATAAAACCACTAAACTTATAACATGACTACAACTATACATTGATCACACTTTATCCACTAGTTACAATTATATTTAACTAACTCTAAACATATTTACTTCTCTCATTAAAACCAACTACAAACCAAACCGGACTTTAAATCCATTTGGCCCAACACTACCCGAACCCACACGTCCTTAGCCCAAAGCCCATGCAACCTTTCTTGTTGAGAATCCATGCCTAGTTCGATCTGTCAAAGCCCTCCAAGAACACTCCTCATACGTGCAAATACTAAACGCGATCTACACAAAATATTACATTATCCTACTCACAACCTACGAGACTTCATGCATGCCAAATCTCACACTTAGACGACGAGTATTCTATAACTTTGAAAGACCATTTGGTTGTCCCAAGAACTAATCATACATATAAATAAAAATCTCTAAAGCTCGACTGTTTTGTAATTCGATTTTCCTACATTCCCTAATGCTCTTTCCAACAAATGAGGATGTTTAGAAGGTGACTAAGACAGCAGTAATGGATTAAACTTGCTAGCTCCAAATTTTTAAAGTACAAAAATTCCCAAATCGTGTACATGCACCATATCAAAACAAAAGATAGGAATTTACCACGTTTCACATCCAGCAAGTGTCTTATTATGTCGGTAAATATGCATAGGTGTCCCATTCTCTATAGTGTCAACAATGATTGAATGAAAACAATACGTGTACAATTCCTCCTATAAATCTTACCCTTTATATCTATCTTACACTACCTAACCTTCCCTCATTCTCCCCTCACAGTACACTTCACAATGACCAGCAATGTATATTACAACTTAGAGATGCAAATCTAGTAAGAACTAAAAACCTTAAAAACATGCCTTAAGCACGCTAATAGCATACTGCCTGTTTACTTCATACAACCTGTCGAATTACCCAACTTTCTACCTCACCCATTTCAAGTCTCCTACTCCATACCACTTGCATCTCACTCTTTCTCCTTCACAAAATATCCATAGCAACGTGATAAGGGTAAGAAACCCACCAAGCATAAACGTATCCTAGCTAGCTAAGTGGACTGTCTCACCATCGCTATTCAGTCGACCTCCTCAGTTCTTCACCACCTATAAGAGGTGTTGTAAGTGTCTAACTTTTCCCAAATCTCGTATGTTTGCACTTCACACAACCCACACATGCATGCACACGCTAGTTTATTTACATTCGAAACATAGCATTTCTCTTATACCATTTGTACGTGCATTATAAATTACAAACACATGAGGAGACAACTCCACTGAGAAAGAATTAGAATCACGCTCTCACTTTATTAGTACGCCTTTAATATAGAAGCCATGCATCAGCTGTTTTCATTCGAACATGTCACACGTTCATATTTTAAAGACACAATAACTTATTTAGAAACATATAAAGATGTCGAACTCACTCCACAGTAAAGGGTTAAAAATTCCAACTTGCACATCATATTCATAGCACGACCACATGCATGCATTACCCTTGTTCGAACATATAAAACCCAGAAAACTATGTAAACTATGCAAGGATATCGAACACTCAACTTGCGGGTACTTAACAATCACTCACACATTTCTACTTACACTACACGCTTACTGTTAATTATTTGAAATCATGTTTTCATAACTAGATGAATCTAATAACTCATAAACACCTTAACCTCTCGAGTACAAGATCATACAAAGTCGAAACAAGTACAAGATCCTTAAACCTCCAAACGAACTCAACCTAAAAATAAAACCAGGCATGAAAGAATTAAATTTCTCAAAGTATTTTTCATATACAAACATGGGTTCGACTAGGACAACTCTTGCCTAACTATACTCGATTTTTCTCAACGTAACACCCCAACCTTTTTACACCTGTTGATAGACCACCTAGCAAACTATCTTTTTAGTGTTTTAACCTCGACCTCATAAGCTCTGAAGCACGCTCAAATAAAATAGTTTTAGATGTCATTCGAACTAGAACTTAAATTTCATAAAATTTTAATTTCGGTTTGGACTCGAATAAAGCCCACCAAGTTTTTGTGATTAACCAGCCCAACAGGCCCATATGGCATATTTTCAGAATATAACAGTAGCCCAAGTCCAAGCCCAAAACTATTTTCACGCCCTCGCCACTAAGTTTATTAATGGGCCTTAAGCTAAATCGTTAATTGGCCCATTTATACAAAAATAAGCCCTTTCCTGAAATAAGCACTTGAAATAAGTTAAAATGAACTTAATAAAGTTATAGAAATTTTCAGAATATTTTTCCCGTCATTTTTATGCAAAAAAAGGACTAAAAATGTAACGCGATCTAACCGGAAGGACCAAAACTACCAAACCGTGAAACCCATGGACTGAAGCTGTGAAAACAGTTTATAAAGGACTTAAATTGACATACCATTGAACCCCGAGCCTTATATGGACATATGGACAAGATTTGGACTATTATGGACTTTGGACTTAACCGAGGACTAACGACGTAACGCAACCACAGTTAGACTAAGAAGGATAAAATCTGAAAAGAACAAGGACCTATTTAATTTTACTTGACATTCTTATTTATTTTCTATTTTCACCCTTCATTTCATATGCATTATTCATTTTAGTATGCATTATTTAAGGTTTCGCTATTAGGAATATTAGCAACTTCACTTGCATATTATTTCATCATATTTCGAGAAAGTAATATTTTGGGTCGTTTGAGATAGGAACCGAGATACTATTATAGATATATTATATTTTTAACTTGAGGCATTTTAAGCATATCACACACTCACATCACCGATCAAATCGTTATACGATTTATCCTTTCCACATTCGTTATTAGTCATAAGTTAGACTCTTAGACTTCGCTTATACTCAGGTTTTGTATTGAAGAAGTTTTCGTGATCGTTTACTTGATCTTATAATTTCGTCTTGCCGGATACGCTCCAGGTGAGTCGTGGCCCCTCCTATTTTAATACTTGTTTTTATACTTTTTGGGGGAGATACATGCTTCGAAATATTTTACTCATTTATCAACTATATGATTTGTTTTGCGATATAATACTTCTATAAGCACCATGAAAACTCTTATGACTTATCATGAGTCGTGGCCCCTCCTATTTTAATACTTGATTTATACTTTTGGGGGAGATACATGCTTCGAAATATTTTACTCATTTATCAACTATATGATTTGTTTTGCGATACAATACTTCTATAAGCACCATGAAAACTCTTATGACTTATCATGAGTCGTGGCCCCTACTTTTCATACTTGATTTTAATAATTCTTTTGGGGGAGATACATGCTTTAATTGTTTTAAGATACTTATATAAAATTCTCATGATCATCCACTATGCTTTACATGTTTGAATCATACTTTAAAGGAATACATGCTCATTATATGTGCAACTTGTCTGGTTAGCTTAAACACGAAACTTGGAAGATAACATTTTAAGCTACTTGATGTAATATGACGCTGAAACTCATTGTATGCATTCATGTGACAAATGAATGTACTGCTACTTTAATATGATATTTCTACATTTCACTATAAATAATTGCCAATACTAAAATTACGCATGATTCACCTATATTGCCTAAGCACACTTTATTGCCGTAAAGTCCCTTGATCATGAGCCATTAATCACTGCGGTGAGCGCGAATATAGTGAACAACTTCGAAACCTGTTAGAGGCTGACGACCTATCCCACTAAATACTGTGACGGAATGCCTATATGGTTAGTCGTATTTAGTCGCGATGCACTATATTTGAGAAAAATAGGAATTGGCAAGTACCTATTAACATGAGGGCCATAAAAACCCATCAGTGACCCTGGTGGGACACCGCCGTATTACGGTACTCTGTTAACGTTTTGCGTGTCATGAGGCTTAGGGCAATATAACTTTATGAATATATGAATGTTTCATATATATCCTAGGATACAGCTGTATTTAGAAGACCACCACTTTATACTGATAGACTTCAGATTCTAGATTATCATTCTCACTATATGATATGATTGTAAATCTTGTACTTGAACTTAAACTGATATTATATGTGACGTAAATGAGAATTCTGCACAAGGCAACTCAAAATACTTGGTATATCATTATAGTTAAAAGATGATACAACAGTTTACATTGAGCATATAACAACGTAGCTCATCTGTATTCATAACTTGAAACTTATGATTTTGAAGATCATACATGACTTACTTGTGGATTTTTATACAACACAACGTATTATTTATTTCATGGAAAATTATTATTTACTTCAATCAATCACTATACACCTTTCGAAGAAAGTTATTTTCTATAAACTCCACGAACTCACCAACCATTGTGTTGACGTTTTAAGCATGTTTATCTCAGGTAATTAACGGAGCAGGACAAGACACGAAGCGGGCATCTTTTACTCTGATAACTTAAATGGTGTAAAATCAAATATGTCATTCCTCTCAAATTATCACATCGTTTTATGAGATTTTCAAATCAAATATTGCCCTTTTATATCAAGAATATTATTTTGAATGACATATAACTTTCAAAACGCCCCTTCCGGGCTGTTTTCTGAGATTTAAACCTCGATCCTCACCGTAACACCCTAATTACTTTTCCGCTGCCACAAACCAAATTAGGGGGTGTTACATAAATCACATGTGATTTTATGTGTTTTATCAGATTTTGACGAATTAACTGTTGTAATCTATAATTCGAAATATAATGTGTTATATGGTTAAAAACTTATGAATTTCTAGTTTCCAGTAAAAAAGCGATGAAACTTTTAGAATTTTATAGAAAAAGTTATGTTCATTTTACTACAGGTTTTAATGCTCGAACATAAAAACTAGTGTTGAATCATATGTTACTTATTAAGCAAGTTTCAACAACGAAAAAAAAAAAAAAAAAAAAAAAAAAAAAAAAAAAAAAAAAAAAAAAAAACGTGAAAATAAGTTTGTCGAAAGTATATAAAAGTGCTTGTCTATAGATTGTTAATTAAATGCTCGTCCTGATTATATCATTTTTTTTTTATTAACTGTTAATGGTTTAAGATATATTATTTTGTTTAGAAAGAGAAGGTGAAAATGAGTTTTTTAAATGATCAAAAAATAAATAGTTAAGATTGATCTCAATATGTGAGTAACTTATTGGTATATAAATAAACTTAGTAGACTACATAATATGAAATTTAAATAGATAAGATCATAATAAAAATATTTTCGATAGAAGACATCTTAAATTCTTTTTTACGAACTAGCCGGGTATCCGCGCGTTACGACGTCGGGTACCTGTGTGATTATATTTTTCAGCGATCGTAAGATCTTTTCGATAGATTGCTTTTATAGAAGGAAAAAAAATGTACAACAGATGTTATTAATTGGAAATTAGTTTGTTTTCTTGCTTATGCGTTTAGTAACATTATAAAAAGGTTTTATAGTTGGGTCTCCGCGCGTTGCAGCGGTGGGCACCATGTAATCAAAAATTTTGGCCTTGACTAACGGGGGTACTAACGACATTAGCTCTCATGGTAAATTTGCAAATTTTTTCGGTGTGTACAATCCAATTTCCGGAAATATTAGGGACGAAATTTGCAATTTACCCTATAAATTTGTTCTGATAAAGAGTACATTTTTTTTCCCACCGTTCTTCACCTTTTAGAGATAAAGAGTACATTTTTCACTCTTTCTGTAGAAAAAATTATTCCATGGATTTACATAATCAGCAATATGCTTTACGGTAAAGTGATTTTACTAATAAACCCTTAAGAGAAACGATAGTCACGCAAAGAACGTTTCTCTATCAACAAGAATTTACTTATTTGAAATATATAATCTGTTACGCACTAATAAGTACACTATTATGTTTGTCACACAAGATTATGAAAATATTATGCTTATTTGTTGAAATAATAAGTTACTTAAAATAAAAGCTTTGTTTGGCGGAGAAAACTTATAAGAGATTTTAGAAAAATAATATTATAATCTCTTAAAACCAAATGCTAATTCATGTGTTTGGAGAATCAGATTAAGAAAGATTATAAGAGCTTAAAATTATTTTGCTAAAAAATATATCACATTAAAAAATAATCTCTGTTTGGATGACAAAGATTGTGAATTATTTAAAAAAAATAAGTTACATAAACCAGTTTTTAAAGACATGTTGGAGATTATATTTCACAAAATTACTGATTTGCCATTTTATTTATGGGGCAATTACATATATGTCTCTGCTAAGCTAGTTTATTACATATATACTCAAGCTTAAAATTTAATTACATATATCCCTTTCCTAAACACTCTTAATTACATATATACTCAATTCATATAAAATAGCTTATTAAATGACTATTATACCATTATTAACATTAATATATTTCCCCCTTCTAGATGCATGTCATCTAAAAGGGAAGTTTAATGGAGTCCTAGTCGCTGCTACAAGTGTGGATGGTAACAATTCTATTTTTCCTGTCGCTTATGGTGTACTTGAGTCGAAAAATAAAAATTCTTTGATATGGTTTCTTGAATTACTTAAGAAAGCAATTGATACACCTAATGGACTAGTTATATCATCCGACATGCAAAAAGGCCTAGATGTTGCAATTACAGAGGGTATAATAGTCATTTAATAAGCTATTTTAAATGAATTGGGTATATACATGTAATTAAGAGTATTTAGGAAGGGGATATATGTAATTAAATTTTAAGTTTGGGTATATATGTAATCAACTAGCTTAGCAGAGACATATATGTAATTGCCTCTCATTGGGATTTATATGAGGTTTGTTATTTATATGTCCAATTATGTCATTTTACACTTTTATTCTACAATTACAACTAGTTTGTCAAACATCATAAAAAAAAGAAAAAAAACAAAAAACAAAAAAAACCCTACAATTTGAATATTTTCCAATAACAACACCAACATCAACGACATCACCACCATCATCAACAACAACAACTATTGTTGCAAAACATACCCGTAGCTTATAAGAGTGCTCGGTACCCATGGCTGATGGCTCAAGCCATGGCCACCAGCCAACCATTGCCACGGCCACCGCCACCAGTGCTCGGTACACCCATGGCTGATAGCTCAAGCGTTGGGAATATATTTTGGGAAGGAAGCAAAGAAGCCAACGGTTATATAACCGTTTGGCATTAATTAAAAAAAAAAAAAAAAAAGATTGTGTTATTGTGTTCGGATCAGATTTACCAAAGGGACGAATTTGTTATGTTGGTGGCTGAGGTTATGTGTGAGTTTGTTTTGGTGACTGCGTATTTTTTTTAAGATAGAGTATTTAGGATTAGAGGTTATCAGGTTTAGTAATATATAGCCGAAATATTAGTGGTCTTGGGCTTTGCATTTGGTCAAGTGGACTGGATTTGGGCTTAGTTAAAAGGGACGAATTGTGTTCTTTATCACAAAGACGATTTTTTTTTGTTGATTTTGGGATATTGCACTTGATTGTTATTTTTTTTGCATTTTGTTTTTTTAATGTAATGTGTTTTTTTTTAATGTAATGTGTGTTTTATTTTATGTGTAAAAAAAAAAAAAAAAAAAAAAAAAAAAAAAAAGACGACGGCACCACATTTTCTGGTGTCGTGGGTACCGCTCAGAATGTGGTGCCATAGAGATTTTTGCTGACGTGGAAGGGAATTTTGAGCCATGGCACGAAGCCATGGCTCCAGGGTACCCATTACTCTAAAAGTTATTTTCGTTTATAACCTCTCACTTCATCTCTATCTACAACTACATCTTTAGTTCCAACAATAGTTACTTTTGCCAAATATATCCTAAAAGATGTTAGACTACCATATTTTACTTGGTAAGAAAAATCCTAAAACAATAATACTGATCCAAATAAAAACATCAACCTCACATAAAGCATACCAACAAAACCCAGCCGTAATTCGCGAGTATAAAATCCTAGTCGAGCGTATAAGAACACCGCCATACATGCATGTCACATGCTCATGACTACTCTGGAATATAATTTTCCTATCGTGTAAATTTTTCCCAAAATTAGTTTTAGGCAGCAAGTCCAACGACCTAAGAACTTTTCATATCATTACCGCTATGAAAATTGCTTAATTACGAGCCTCTTTATAAAGATTCATATTGATCAATCACTGATGGCTGGTCCAATCGACAGGTTTATATGAGAATACATGAAGTTAAATATCTATGACGCGGCCATTAGATTAGTCATCAATATATCACACAAGTTTGTACATTATTCTCCAAGTATTATTGTTAACTAGACGAAGCGACGGTTTTTAGCGTCAAATAATAATACTTGCGAATTTGTGATTCTGGTGTGACTCTTGAATTCTTGATGCAACACTTACGAGTTTAATTTGTAGTTACTGCGAAAAATAGTTTTTGGATTATAAACGAAAAATGAAAAAAGTTTAAGAATTAAAAAATATATAAAATATTAATTTAGTAGTGAATGTTTCTCACCATTTTTAATCAAGAGTATTTATAGAGTTTACACATTACTCAAATTTAAAAATTTTATATTTCAATTAACAAATATGATTCACTTTAAAAAGGCTAACAATAATACGGAGTATCTATTTAGTCAAAAGAATGATACATTCAGGTGTCTCCACTTTAGGTGATAGAGGAACAAATTAGGGCAAATGAATTATACTTGCTATGGTTTCCTCTTCAGGGTAGCGAATAAATTTTTTTGCTTTTGTGGATAATTTTCTTTCAAATTTATCCTCTTTAGGGTACTATATGACATTTTTACCCTACGGAAAAAAAAAAAATTCTATTAGCTAAGAGAGGCAAAAATGTCCAAAAATTTCGCAAAATACCCTAAAGAGGATAAATTTGAAAGAAAAGTACCCACAAAAGCAAAAAAATTTGTTCGCTACTTTTAATCATTTGCCCAACAAATTATTACTGTAAATCGACGCTTACATAATATATACATATGAACATAGCTGGATCATAAGCTCATTTATAACAAATGAAGTCACTTTTAAATTCAAGACACAAACAATAATACTTTATGAACATACAACTCTACAAGTCTTCTAAGTTATACAATGCTTTGTATACACCAACATAACACTCTTCCATGCAATGTCACTGATATGAAGTTCATTTGATTTTGATATTGGATAAAAAAGTATATATCTTTAGAAACAAAATTGTTCAATACAGTAAAAAGCAATGGTTACCTATATTTATTAGGTGAACAGTCTCATTTGGGAAGATCAGTAGCGTAATCTGTTTGACCCTGGTGATTGTTGAAGTAGCGACGTATGAAGGAAAATTGTAGTCCTGTTTGGTCAAGTGTTGTTTTTGACTTTTGTTGTAATCAATCCACTATATGCCATCCAACTCACCTTCTAGAATTAGGAACCAACTTCTTTTGAGAACAAAAAAAAGTTGCTTCATCTATTCCATTAAAAAAATTTGTTAACCGCAACCAAACATATCTTAATTAAAAATTTTGCATTAAATAAAGTAGTATATTCGATAATTATACATATTTTTTCATTTTAAACATATAATGTGATGTTAAACATAGATTGTTTAGTGTTCATTTAATGCAAATTTTTTAATTAAGGTATGTTTAAACGCAACCCCATAACCCCATGGGTTGTGGTTAACAAAAACCAAAAAATTGCAACCTACGTAAAAACTTTAATTCATTTAACGCAAACTTCATGAATTGGGGTCTATACTTTGGTTCGAAACTTCATCCAAAGGTTTAGAGTCTCTAGACCCTAACAAATTATTTTTATATAATAAAACAAAACCCCAAGTGGGAACTTTTTCATTTCAAAAAAATCAAATCATATTTTATTTGGTAATTATTGTTATAAATTGATTTTCCCTGAATTTTGAAAAAAAATAAAATAAATCAATTTCTTTCCTAATTTACCTAAAAAAAAAAAAAAAAAAAAAAAAAAAAAAAAAAAAAAAAAAACGTTTTTATATCATATGTACAAAAAACCTCTAAATACACATGGGCCTGAGTGATATTTTTAATAATTTTAAGCAAAAACTGTAAATTTGAAAAAAAAAAAAAAAAGACGGAAGTATCAAATGTCAAAAATCATTCAAAGCTTTCATCTCATCTCATAACCATTAAAAAAAAAAAAAAAAAAAAAACCCCCTCATGGTCTTCAATTCCAAATCTGACAATGCATCCATGTGATTAATCAAACCAAAAGTAGGTCTCAAAGATTTAAGGTTTATAAGATATGATCCTAATCGTTAAATCAAACTATATGGTGATGCAGTGCGATCCACCAAACAAGAAGAGGAAGTGTTTAAGGTTAGTTGTTATAATAAGTTTATGGTTTATTGGTTTAAATTTGATTGAGATTTTGTGTTACAAGAGATCAGCAGGTTTTCTTTTTCATCTCTGTAGAAACATATTTATATGTATTAAACATCTTATTCATCAGGTTTTCTTTTTCATCTTCGTTGAGGGAACCTTTAAACTTGAACTACCATTATGAATTATTGTTTCTTTGATTTGTTAGTTTGTTTGTAAATTTAGCTTAGTTTTTTTTAAGATTGTCAGTTTGATTAGCTAATTTGTGTTTAGATTGCTAATAACTGATCATGCTAGGTGGTAGAATAGCTGTCTTATCATGTTTCTAAACTGTTGTACTTTTTAATGGAAAGTATTTATATTTATTCAGAATCTTATTCGTCTCTTCTGTTAATCACTAAAAACATCAAATTTACTATTGTTTGTAGGTATGACAATGAAAATCACACCTCTCAAGAAATCACCCCCGATAAAGGTAAAGCGAATATAAAAATTAAGATAGCTATGTGATGTTCACTATCCTGTTGGGTTAGAATCAAGAGCACAAGATTAGATTTCCGCATTAAGTTAAGCGACCAACGTCTTTACATTGTTGCAATTTCTGGAATTGATAGGCCAGGTAAAACGCTAAGCTTTTATTGGTATGTTAAAGCCACCTTGGATTGAAACATAAAAAAAAAAGGGTTTTCATGTTATATGCATTTTACGTGTAATGATAAGGATGATGCCAGTTTTCAATTTCATGTCTACATGACACACAAAATGCCACGTTTTGCCCATTGTGCGTACAAGAAGTATGATCCCAGAGCATAGGTTATCAAGAGGCAATGAGAAGAATGGGTTAGAGGTCAAGAGGTATATTGTGCTACAAATGAGCTATGCTTAAAATATTGACCCTTGGTTTTCGTTGGATAATTTGTTCAATTTTAATATTTGGTTGATGAAACTGGAAAGGATTTCGTTTTGTCGATAAATTAATTGAAACTTTAATTTAGCGTAGGAAGTTTTTAGATTTAAAAAAAAATAAAATAAAACCTCAACTTCAACCGATTAGATTTGTCAGAGGTAAAACAAAACACAGTTATACATTGGTTGAAAATGTCACTCTTATAATGGCCATTTTCTATTTATTGAAGTTTGCTTTTTATTATGCAGTTCCTGACATCACTAGAATTCTTTGTCAAAAGACTTGAATTTATATGCAAAATTCTTTCAGGTAAGCTCATTAAACTTTGTATGAAATTGGGCAGATGGTCAGCCATTGGTAACGACAAGATTCAAATGTATTAGAGCTGCATATTGCTAGGAGAAATTTCCATCCAGGTATGTCATGACAAAAACCGGCTATCAAAAAATGATAGTGTTATTACAAATGGTAGATTGATATACCAATGTTAGGATTAGCGGTTTGGAAATAACTGAAATAGGACACAACCATCTACCTATAGTCGTAAAAAAGCAAAAGTACATTGGTTTTAGTACAAAATAATTTTATTGTTGTTCTTGCAGGAGTTAAACATTCGGAGGAATAGAGGGTCGCCGCATATTGGTCATGGAATCATTCATTCATCTTTTATGTCTTTTTCCGTGATCCATTTCAGGAATTCATTGATAATGATAACGACTGTGCCAGGTAAGAATATCAGATTCAGAAAGTTACTCATGTAGATATAATAGTAATTATTCTACTTTTGATTATAAAGCCTATAGGCCGTGAATTATTTAAGTAAAATGGGACACAATGCCAATATTTATTTATTTTTGAGATTGCTAAGAAACACAATAAAACAAATTTCCTCTGTTTTCACATATTCATCTGTGTTGATAACACTTTGATCTGACTTCGTACCGGTACACATTCAAGATTTAGCTTCTAACTTATTCACTCACCCACACGTTTAAAATATATCACTGGTAATTGCTAAAATCATTCTGAATTAGGAAAACTGTTGTCATCTACTCATTTTGCATTTTGTTTAAAACTATAAAAGGCTATGTAATTCGATTAAAAAGTTACTAATCTTTTGGTTGTGGTCGCAGTGGTGGCATCACGAGTGCCTATACAATTCAAGCATGCTAACTTCTACTTACAGTTATACCAAAAAAATGTAAACATGTTGCGTGCCAAAGTATGTGGCTGTACTCTTGAGGCTGTACCATAACTAAATATTCACATGTGATTAACTCGGAAAATGTGGTTTGAAAATTTATTGATTTGAAAACTTTTGAAAAAAGATAGTTACATTACATTAACAACTCATTCAACCTTTTCTTTTTATATGACTTTCATATGAGAAAAGTTAAGTAGGATCAGTTATAATATGAATTTATAGAAAAAAGTGTTGCATGCAAAATTTTGATAACAACTTCCATCTACCCATATATTATACACGATATAAACAAAGATTTCTATTGATCACAGACCCCCTTTAATCAATTAGTATATGTGCTGCCCAATAAAATTGAGTACTATTTGGGATACGTTTGCCGCTTTTTTTTGGGATAATTGGCAGAAATTTATCGTCTAGGTCAACGAAAAAAAGAAAGAAGACAGAAGAAATAACGCTAACAGGTAGAGCGAAGACAAAATGGCATTAACTGTAAAAACGAAAAATCAACATATAGGTATATTTGGTTAAAAAAATCAACATATAGGTAAAAAAAAAAAAAGAAGGTATATTTGGTACATGTTAATAGTAATATAGAATTTTGCGGCCAGATTGTTTAGGATTCATTTTAAGGTCTATTAACTTTTCGCAAATTGTCGTTATCACAAGTATGGAGTTCTATATTTCAACCATTACTTTAGATCAACCACTGATTCGAATGATCGTGTTATTGCAATTAATGTTTGTCGAAATTCAGGTAATGGTTTCATGCATTTGATATGGTGTATTTTCAGTTAATAATTTTCAGATTTTATGGAAAAAGAATGTTACAAATATTTTTGTAATCTGTTTCTGCAGGAATGAGTTAAAGAAATAGAAGACAAAAAGTAGAAACAGAGGAGGAAAGGAAGAAAAGAGAGAACAGCAAGAACAGGCGTATAAGCTATTACTTTGAAGTACGATGTCAAGCAATTGTGTAAGTTTTATTGCTTTTAATCTATAGAAATAGATGTCAAGCAATTGTTCAATGTTTATAAGCTAATATTTTGAACTAAGAAACATAAGGCAGCTAATTTATGGAAAAAAAGATTCAATATTGAAACTATCAGTAGTATAAAGTTACGGGTAGTACCAATAGTACTACATATTAACTTTTAAATCTTAAACTTGATATAAATCTTCAGTTTTAGCTGGATTAAACCATCACAAGATATGCACACGACTTTTTATTCGGGACACAAACTCACACTATCGATTCATGGTTCAGTGACTTCATGACCTTAATCGTGTGTTTCCTTTTGCTGTTTTTATATTTACAGTTATTAGTATTACAATAATTACTTACATCCTCTCCCAGTCTACCTCATTTCTTAATCAGCCACAACCACACACCCCTACTGCCTCCCTGGCACACCACCGCCGCCTCCGCCGTTGCACACCATGCTAACGCCGCCGTAGTCTAACTGAAGTACCTGTGCATTTATTTACAAATCTTTTTGTTGTTAGTGGTTGTTCTTCATTTCATGTTAAATTTGTCGACTCTTGGCCTAATATGAGTATGGCTCTTATTTTTTGTTTATACACCCTTGCACTGCAAAAAGAATTTGGAATTTAAGCTTATTTTTAATAGTTGCAGTGTTTTCGTTATAATGATCATATAAACCATATATCATCATGATATATATTACGTGCATAGTTGCTGGGATGATGTGAAGGTTTATAAATACTGAGAAAACTATTTTGGTCAGTCTCAAGGCTCCTGTAGGAAGATGTCAAAAAGGTTAGTCTCCTTATTTACCAAATAAATATAAATTGTTTTCTTATAGAAATTCGTAATATCTGATTAGGCATATGGTTTTAAAAATATAAAGTATTTTTACATAGTAACATATTTACAAAATAAGAGAATTTAGCTGAAGATCTGTCTTTTCAGCTTGTGTATGATGAAAAAGGAACATATAGACGAGCTTAGCTTTGAAATTTTACAAAAAAGAAAACGATTGCACTTAATACATGACACATTGTTGTTTTTTGGCCAGCATATGTCAACTAAATCGATATTTCTGGTGTTTTCTCTTTTTTGATTCTCTTTCTATCTTTATAGGGTTTTAATGAATATAGTATGAAATTGAACAAGGAAGGTCTGCACTGGTATGCTAAAGATAAACAATCAAAGGATATGCATATGGAGGCTTCTAAAGAAGAGATGCGGAGGATCAAGGAAGAAGATGATAAGGCTATGAGGGAGACTCTCAGTTTAGCTCCTAAGTGTGCTGCAAAATCTCAAGGTAGTATTGATAAACATGAGTTCTCTGAACTTATCAAACGAGGTTCGACTGCGTAAGACTTAGGAGCAGGACATGTTGAGGCGGCTCATGTTCAGGGTCTTGGTTTTGCCATGTTAGAATCTCGACTAAACTTAATTTTTCTTAGGTATATAAACTTGGGACATGATAATTTTATTTCTAGAGGTGGTAAAATGGGTAGGCTTGGGTTTACCCACACTTTTTGAGGAATTGTTTTTACGTGTAACAAATAATTGGCGTGTAAAATATGATTACATTCACCCACTTTAAAGAAAATGAGACAAGAAGCGTTTTTATAATGTTTTAACTCGGCTTTGAACAATTTTGACGATTATTTGGTTTCTAGAATACTATTAATTTCTACCTTCATTCTGCTTAACCCGTCCAACCCATTGTGACCCATTCTCAAAGTAATACTTGTGGTTTGTCTATAACTACATAAACCAAATGAATACAGTGGCAATATGCTTTGTTCTTTTGCTAACTTTTTGTTTTGTGTAGCCATGTGCATGTATGGACTTGCTAAATATATGCTGCTTAATGTCGTAATTTACTTGAGTTTTGTCAAAGTAACTCAACTCGACATAAAAACAAAAGAACTAAACTTCATTACTTTTTAATGTTAAATGACAACTTTTAGTTTGAACTATCTCAATAAAAAATAAATAACTAAAACATTTTTGGTTTAAAAGAAAAAAATGCACTTACCAATAGTAACAAAAAATTAAAAAAATATAAGTATGCATTTATAGCAACAAATTGGCTAAACTTGCCAAAATTACATGATAACACAACCATTAATATTTCGGTATAAGATTAAAAAAAAAATTGATTTAAATTATCGATGCACTAACACAACATATGATAGCTAAACTTTGTACATAAACTTTGTACATAAAGATGATCATGTCTATGAATATACCATATACGAACTTTTACCATGTACATCAAACATAATTATAAATCAAAATTAAAAACAATAATTAAACAAAATACAAAAAGTAAGCTATTTGTTTTTTAATAAATAAAAAATACATTATTGAGAATTTAAAAAAAACCCTGCGCGTGCGCGGACATTATAACAAATTATCTATATATATTAAAACACAACCCTGGCAAATAGAATATTAAAATATTAAATAGTTAGCCCATTATGGTAAAAGTGTGGGCCGTTAGGTTAGCCTAGGTTGGAGGGTCCGTTATGTGAGCCCAATTCTTAGTTCGATATAAATTGGATGGATATTTTTTCCGACCGACTACGTCAGGTGCTATTGTGTACGTGTCTTCAATATCTACGCTCCAGATTAAGTGTCCCTCAAATCCATTATCCACCACACCCACTTATCCTGAATGACAATAATATCTCAGTTATTCACATATTATTGTTTAATTCGTGTTTGATTTTACTGATTATTTTTTTTCTTTTTCTAAATTGTAACAGATAAGCATAACGTTGATGACATAAGCGGCAACGACACCGCCTGAAAGTAGATCTGATCTCCGTTTCCAGGTATCGTTTTCGTTTTCTGCCATTGGGTTAAGTTACGTTTGTATGTTTCTTTTCTATTTTTAATTACTTTGGTTTGTGTTTACTAAAATCTACGATATTTGTGATTTGTGATGTGGGTTTTTGATTTTGTTTGTTTATATGATCAATTAAGGTGTTAATTATGATACTTACTGTTTATGCATACCAAGTGTTTGTCTGTATGTCTCAGTGAAAAAGATGCTTGCTTTTTGTTTTTTTGTTACGTACTAGGCTATCTTTAGGATTTTTTTAGGTTTTGTGGTTTGTTAGATACCTTAAGTTTTTGTTGTTTTTCGGGGGTTTGTTATGTGGAAGTTAATATAGTATGTGTGATTGGATGTCAGGAAATAGGACTTAGGATGTCGCCTAATGAAGTTGACCAAATAGATTACAATATATGGTTCAAGTTATATGGACCACCTTCTGATCGCGATGTTCACCTCATTGGCAGTGTATGTTGATTCTCCCCATCCTAATTTCTTTCTAAATTGATTCGCCCAAATTGACAAGATGGTTATATTGTACTCTTCTCTTATTATATTGTATATCAACATTGCTTCTTTATAAAGGGTGTGAAGAATAAACAAAGCAATCTGGCTTTTCTATGTGACAGGTTATCCAGTCGTGGTATGTCATGGGAGGTTTGGGTGCATATAATTCATCTAATTTGCAGGAAACCACTATACTTTGATGTCCTATTTTGTCCCGTCAACCTTTTAGTTGTTTATGTTTCAAGCTTACAGCATAATTAGCTGTTGTAGTTAATTTCTTTCTGGTTCTTTTCTTAATTTGTTGACTTTCATCAATGTGTTGCGTCAAAATGTATAGCCTTATAAATGTGGGCGTATATGAGCTAAGAAAGTTTTGATACTGTGCATAACTACTTTAGTCTTATACTCTTATATCAGTATTCAAGGTCATAGATTACTAGAATTACATCGGTGAGCATCCAGTCAAAATGAATAAAGAATTATATAGTGTTAGATCATAACAGCAAAATCATGGCCTTTTATATCCAACGTTAGAACGTTAAACATAATATTTACTTTCATACTGCAGTTGGCAGATACATGGATGGAATACAATCCTCTGTATGACGCGAATAAGGGCTTCAATGTGATGCCGTCATCATTCCATGATATCGGTGACGTTGAATTTCAAGACAACTGGGGACGGGTTTCATGGTAATTTTAACAAAGAAGATGAAGGTGTCATCATCGAATTACATAAGAAGATTGGTAATAAGTAAGTGCATAACAAGATAGGTGAATCAGGGCAAACGTTCATCGTACACGATAGTTGTTTCCCTTAATTTAATTCATACGTTAACAAAAAAAAAAAAAAAAAAAAAATCTCAACTTTTGTATTCTGTCTTTCAGACGTTATTCTACAGACATCTCATATCTCTTCCTTGTGTCTCTCATGTCGCTGACACACACAAGATGCGGAATCGTTTTGGTGAAACAAATCCAGAAAAAAAAAAAAAAAAAAAAAAAAAAAAAAAAAAAAAAAAAAAAGGTGCCTAATTCTTTATACAAAATTCATTCGAATTTTTTTTTCCAGGTTTAATAGTTGTTATAGCTTATACATACTGAAAATGTGTTACAGGTCGACTGGGATGAGTGCCTGAGAGACTATGAGAAGGATTGAGGAAGATGGTAGGCGTTCGGCTACTATTTGTGAGGTTCGTTTTTAGTTTTTTTTATAAAAAAAATATATGGGAGTTTTTGAAATTTTGTTATCAAGTAAAAATTTCGTGTCGATTAACTTGCTGTTTTTTCATTCTTCAACTAAACAAGCTGGTAGGGTGTACATTATTTACCATTTTCAATGATGAATCAACAGTGTTTAAAGTGTAGAATTATGAAAACATATAGCTGAAGGTTCACCTGATACTGATACGTCGATGGTTGTTGTCACAGGTATCAATTAAGGAAAATGACAGGCCAGATCACTACTTTACAAGGATGACGCTTTTCCAAACCATTACTTCAATTTCTCTGCTTACAACGAGGTACGGAACATGTTCAATTACTCATGACACAAAATCGATTCATGTTTATCATGTAAAACAAGAACGGGTAAAAATGGGTAGTTATAGGGACTGGTCAAATGGTGTCGCCCAGCTCCACTGACATGAACACTTCCTGCTCAAACTTTATTTTATATTCTTTGTCTAATACATATATTGACTCTGAATTACTGTTGTCGGTTACACACATGCACATATGCACACACTTTCAATTCTGAAACGTTGATATTATCTATTTCCGCGAATAGACACACACACACACACACTAAATTTTACTAATGTTTGCAGATGTACAGAGGACAACCAACCAAGCAAAGAGGGCACAATAATCGCTAAACACCTTTTCTTACTTGACGTTCGTTATAGTCAGATACCTGCACCTGCACTTACCTCTAATACCAGTGGAAGCGGCCTTGGTTTTGGATTCCTCTTATACATTCATGTAAATTTCTTTTCTCTACTTTTTATTGTTTTAATAATTCTTATATTGAACCAAAGATTAAGTGATTTTGCTAAGTTTAGTAATTAAAATTGATATGATGGCATATAAAATGAGCGATGTGGAAAAATCCAATCAAGTATGATTTTATTTGATGTCCATCTTAAGATGATGACACTTTATTCTATAACTTTTACACAGGGAGCTATAGCTATAGGATGTGTGGCTGCTGATAAGGGAGGGAAAAAACGCTCATGCTGCACCTGACGCATTGGACGAGAATTTCCAGAAAATTGTTCACCCACAGGCTGTTTAAGTTTTCCCAGGCATGTCTACGTTTTCTGAATCGTTGTTCGTGCCAAAAGCAGCAGGTTACATGCGAGCACTCTGTCAAGTAGTGGTCGACGCAAAAGCAGCGAGTTACACTTAACCAGACCCCAATGATGATCTTGCCGGACAATATGTAGTACAAAAGGTTTTTACAGCGGTTTATATTTGTGTTTCATTTTATTTCCATAGCAAAACACATCTTTCATTTTGGAGAGTATATAACAAGAAATGATAAAAGACCTTATCAAGATTCCGTTGTCTAAATGAACATGCTTTTAGGACTTGATATTTAGGAAGTAAAGTAGTATAATAGCTGTCTTAGGCTTCGGACATAACTAAACCAAAAACATATGAGTACATCTTAGGTTCTTAACTATTCAACACAAAATACATTTCGCGTACCTAAAATGCCATTTAGTTAAAGTCTCCTTACGTTTAAAATTTTTTTTTAACCACGACTATTTTTTATAAATCTAACGAATAGCCCCCCGCAACGCGGGGGGGTCGTATTCCTCGTTGATTTTAAATACATGATACATAAACTTAAAATTAAAGTATATTTTATTTACACATTACGACCACTACAGGGATTTCAACTTTTAGCGATAGAACAATTCGTCGCTAAAAGTCCACTTCGGTTGTCGCTAAAAGCATGTCATCGCCAAAGCGTTGTCGTACATCCATCGCTAAAACGTTTGGTGACGAAAAGTCAAAGCCTTTAGCGACGAAAAGTAGGGTCCACATGAATTCTACTTCAACACTTGACCGGCATGGGGCCCACTCGGATTGCATCATAATTATCAGTCACAAGTATAAAAGCTCCAACATTATCCACTTCATATCCCACACATTAACTCGGAACGAACCATAGCCACGAGAATACCTCTCAGACGTCCAAACACAAACCATAAGAACCATCTCTTCCAAATGAGCCTATTCTTAAGTGTTCTTCTATCTATCCATCAAAAGAGTATTTGCCAGTTAGCATTCGTCACGATGCGTTAAAATTCATCACGATATGTGAACATTCACTAGTTAACATTCATTAGTGAACTGGATGATGTGAAAATGTTACCGATAAACAAGATAGATAATGATGGTGGTGTTGTTAAAGAAGGTACGCAAAAGATGAAGTTTCCTAGTGACTCAAAAGGAAGAATCAAAACTGAATGTCGAAGATATTAAAGGCCATGTTATTGATGAACCATGTCAGGAGCTTGTGGTACAAATGATAATGTCGTGAGCAGAATTTGTTCAGATGATGACGAAGATCATCGGGATGATATTGACACAAGAGATGTTAAACAGATCAGTCGTCCTAGTTCAAAACGATATCAAGAATGTTAACAGTCAGAAATTAGGGAGTCGAGCGGAGATGGGAAGGCCGCGGTTCCTTATACCGGTACACTAGAAATGGTTCTTAGGGAAGAAGAAAATTGTTGGGAATTAAATATTCAAGAAGTTTAATATCGGATTCTATTCAAAGAAAAACGTTAAGTGTGATTCTGCTGCTAGTGCATTTGGTTCTTGCTGTTAATGTTTGTTCCTGCTGCTAGAACATTTGATTCTGCTGCTAGCGATAAATGATTCTGCTGCTAGGCTTAACATTCTGCTGCTGAAGGATTCTGCTGCTAGCGTTAACTCATTGCTGCTGCTAATGTACTTTCGGCTGCTAGATGGATAAGTATGGAAAAGATATTTGTACACTAAAGTCAACAATATACGGTAGATAATATCTTTCCCCATGTGCTTAGTTAACAAGTTGTGTACACAGATACATGTTGTATCTTATGTACTGACACACTCAAGATAAGTTAGCAAGTAGTTCGACTAGACTTTAAGCAATATTGTAAAGATCTTCTTGGACTATAAAAGAAGATCTTAGACTCGATATTAAGAGTAGAGTTGATAAGTCAAATAGTTGGTTGATATTGTAAAAAAAAACACTTAGAACTTTCATATCTGTTAGAACGAGAACAAACACAACAATATCACAAGTTAGAAAAACTTAAGATTCAAGGTTGTAACCCTAGTGATAATTCAAGATCACTCGTATTATTATCATTAATAATATTGAATCGTTTGGTGATAATCTTTCATTGTTCCTTGTTCAATAACAAACACAACTGTTCCATTTCCATAACACAAATAACCTTCTAAGTGTGATTAAATAGATTTCGCATTCTTAATCATATTAACTCAATATATCATACACACAAAGAACAAAAGGTTTAACCACCTTAACCGTGTGTCGAATCCTCACAAGTGGTATCAGAGATCAGGCTGATATTATTGATTTAGAAGAAGAAGCTGAAGAAATGGACGTTGAATCTATTTAGACAAATGTTGCTGCAAAGATTCCCATGCTCAAACAAAATGAGTTTGAGATGTGGAGGCTGAGGATAGAGCAATATTTCCAAGTGCAAGATTATGCACTTTAGGAAATCATTGAAGATGGAGACTCTTACCAGCCTACCACCACTACATCAACAGTGGAAGGCAAAGTGGTGTCAACTCTGCAGACAAAGCCAACATCTGCAGAAGATAGAATAAAGAAGAAAAATGACTTGAAGGCAAGAAGCATGCTGATGATGACCATTCCCAATGATCAACTTCTAAACTTCAGCAAGTTCAAAGATGCCAAGTCATTATTTGAAGCTATTATTGCAAGGTATGGTGGAAATGAAGCCACCAAGAAAACCCACAAGACACTGCTCAAGCAGCAGTTTGAAAACTTCTCCTCTACATACAATGAATCTCTTGACCACATGTTTAATAGGCTTCAGAATATTGTGAGCCAACTTGCTATTCTTGGGATTGAAATGCCTCAAGAAGATTTGAACTCAAAATTTCTGAGAAGCTTACCAGAAGAGTGGGCTATGCATGTTGTTGTCTGGAAGAACAAGCCAGACCTAGACACCATGGAACTGATGGACTTGTATAGCAACTTCAAGATTATGGAGCAAGATTTGAAGAAAAATGGAGGTACTAGTTCTAATACTGGGAACAAGGCATTTATGTCAACTCCTAGTACCTCAAAATCAAGTGAAGAGGTGAAAGTTGTTGATGATGTTGGTGCTGCTAGTTCATCAAGCAGTACCATAAGTATTTTGGATGAAAAGACTTGTTGTGCATTTCTTACAAGTCAGAATAATGGGTCCATGCTCTTCTATGAAGACCTCCAAGAGATCCATGAAGATGATCTGGAGGAAATGGATCTAAAATGGCAAATTTCTCTTCTTAGCATGAGAGCCAAGAAGTTCTATCACAAGACGGGGAAGAAGCTCATAATCAGCAACACTGATGCTGCTGGTTTTGATAAGTCAAAGATAGAGTGCTATAACTGCCACATGATGGGTCATTTCTCAAGAGAGTGCAGAAGACCAAGGCCGCAAGATAGCAAGAATAGAGGTTTTGGAAGCAAATCCAAAACAGAGGAGGTTATTGAGCCAAAAGCTATGGTAGCTATTGATGGCTTAGGTTTTGATTGGAGCTTCATGGCAGATGAAGAAGAAACTCCTGCTCAGATGGCACTTATGGCTTTTTCTGCTACTGAGGTACAAAATCATAAAGCTTGTTCAAATACTTGCACTGCTCTTAATGCTCTACAGGTTTTAATCAAACAATATGATGATCAAAAGAAAGAGCTAAGCAGCACTTTTCAAAACTTTATAAACTATAAGTGTGGATTAGAGTCTCTAGAGAAACAAATCACACATTATAAAGAAAATGAATTAGCTTTTTCTGATGACAAAGCTCTCCTAAGACAGGACATATTCTTTAGAGATACTGAAATTAAGCTTTTGAGAGAAGCTTTAGATAGGGTCAAAAAGGAAAATGAAAACATTCACTTGACTACACAGGCACTAGAACATGCTTCTAGAGGTGTGCACAACATAGTAGAATGTCAGGTGATTAATAGAGCTAAGTCAGGAGTAGGATATAAAAGTGTCCCACCTCCTTATAGAGGCATCCCAAAACCCCCAGGGATTGACCTAGGGAATTCAGGTTTACCTGAGTTTCAAGAACCAATAATGGAATATGGTTCTAAGACTACTGAGAGTCTTAAGGTAGAAAAAGTAAGTAAAAGTTTAGATAAAACTTTACTTTATCAGGACAAGGTGTCCTTTGTTAAGAAATTAGATGCTATAGTTGTTGAGGATTGCACAACTGATAGTGATGAAGAAGAACAGGTTATGTCTAAACCTGAAGTGGTTAAGAAAGTAGGAACAAGTGTTCCTAAGATAGTCAAACACAATACTGCTAAGCCTAAATCAAACATTAAGCATGTTAGGCAACCAGTTAGATATTGTGAGCAATATAGAACCACCAACAAGCCCAGAGGTAACCAAAGGAATTGGAACAACCTCAAGTCTAACCAATTAGGTGATGACTTTGCTTTTTATAACAAAGCTTGTTACATATGTGGTAGTTTTGACCATCTTGCAGCTTTCTGCAACCATTGGGTAACTGGGTATGAAAACAATAGGGTGAACTTCAAAAGGCAAACTCCTCAAACTCACTTTCACTCTAGTTCTAGTGTTAATAGAACAAAACCCAAAGCAGTCTCAAAAAGGTCTATCTCAAACATAGATCCTGCTGGTAGACGAATGGTTCCTGCTGCTAAACTAATTGTTCCTGCTGCTCGACCATCTATGACTGTTAACCCAAAATCAACAGCTAAGGGTGCAAAAACATTTTTCAAACATGCATCAAAGTCTGTTCTAAGGCCCATTCAAACAAAAGCAGTGGTTCAAAAACAAGTTTGGAAACCAAAGGGTAGAACTGAAAAGTTAGCAGTTCCTGCTGCTAAGCAATCAGTTCATTCTGCTGCTAAGGGAAACAGGGCAATGCTGTTAAGGCCTCAGCATGTTGGATTCTAAGATCCAATGTTGCATCAACTATCCTTAAAAGATTAAATTACATTGATGCAAGAGGCAGATCCAAGTCAGTAATGGCTTGGGTCCCCAAAAGAAACTAATACTTCTCATTTATGTGTAGGAACATTCAAATGATCAGCAAGAGGATCAAGGATACTCAGATAGTGGATGTT
The DNA here is from genome assembly GCA_021014915.2 of Artemisia tridentata subsp. tridentata. Lineage (NCBI taxonomy): Eukaryota > Viridiplantae > Streptophyta > Magnoliopsida > Asterales > Asteraceae > Artemisia > Artemisia tridentata. The sequence continues at coordinate 147,939,459 of CP139506.1, forward strand.
CAAGGCACATGACAGGCAACAAGTCTTATCTCTCAGATTTTCAATCAATAGATGGAGGCTATGTTACCTTTGGAGGAGGTGTTGGTGGCAAAATTTTCGGTAAAGGTACCATTAAAACTGGAAATTTAGATTTTGAAGATGTGTTCTATGTAAAATAGCTAAATTATAATCTTTTTAGTGTCTCACAAATGTGTGACAAAAAGAACAATGTTCTTTTCTGTGAGACTGAATGTCTTGTACTTTCTCCTGATTTTAAGATGCCTGATGAAAGTCAAGTACTTCTTAGAATTCCTAGAAAGGGCAATATGTACAATGTAGACATGAAGAACATTGTTCCTAAAAAGAATTTAACTTGTCTTGTTGCAAAGGCCACGTTGGATGAATCAATGAAATGACATAGAAGGCTTGGTCATATTAACTTCAAAACCATAAATAAAATTGCTAAGAATGGTTTGGTAAGAGGTTTACCTCACAAAAGATTTGAAAATGATCAAACATGCATTGCTTGTCTTAAAGGCAAACAACACAAAGCCTCTTGTAAGCCCAAGATTTTTAACTCTATCAATCAATCATTGTTTATGCTGCATATGGACTTATTTGGACCTGTTTCAGTAAGTAGTATAATGCATAAGAGATATTGTCTTGTTATAATTGATGACTATACTAGATTTACATGGGTTTTCTTTCTATCTACTAAGGATGAGACTACAAGCATCCTTAAGACATTCATTACACAGATAGAAAATCAAGTAGACAAGAAAGTGAAAGTCATTAGATGTGATAATGGGACAAAGTTTAAGAATAGAGTTATGGATGATTTCTGTAAACAAAAAGGTATTAGGAGAGAATTTAGTGTTGCTAGAACTCCTCAACAGAATGGAGTAGTTGAAAGAAAGAATAGAACACTAATTGAAGCTACTAGAACTATGTTAGCTGATTCTAAGCTACCTATAACTTTTTGGGCTGAAGCAGTCAACACTGCTTGCTATGTCCAAAATAGAGTTTTAGTTATTCAGCCTCACAATAAGACATCATATGATCTTTTTAGAGGTAGAACTCCTGCAATAGGATTTCTTAGACCTTTTGGATGTCATGTGACAATTCTCAATACCTTAGACCATTTAGGAAAATTCGATGGTAAAGCAGATGAAGGATTCTTTGTTGGATATTCTCTTAATAGCAAAGCATTTAGAGTATACAACACAAGAACTATGATTGTAGAAGAAAACCTACATGTGGAGTTTTTAGAGGATAAATCCAATGTAGAAGGTCAAGGACCAAAATGGCTATTTGATCTTGAAACACTAACCAAATCAATGAATTATGTGCCTGTTGTTGCAGAATCTAATGAATTTTCAGGTTCACAAGCAACAGATGAGGCAAGGTTAGAAAAGGAGACAAACCAAGATCATGTTTGGATGCCAATATGGTCAAGTACAAGTGTGGAATCAACTTCAACAACTGATGAATCTTCTTCTGGCAAGGCTAAAGAAGGTGTTGAAGATGAAAGGAAAGAAGATGGAACTCAGGAACAACAAATTGTTTCTGCTGGTGATTCTGCTGTTAGGCTTAATGTTCCTGCTGCTAGGCTTACTGATTCTGCTGCTGGCCCTTCAGAAATGAAAGAAGCAGAATTCTCAGATAATGAGGTGGATTTCAACAATCTTCCATCAAATTATCAAGTTCCTTCTACTCCACAAACAAGAATTCACAAAGTCAACTCCCTAGATAATGTGATTGGAGATGTACAATCAGGTGTGAAGACAAGACAACAACTGATGTCTTCAGACCAACAAGGGCTTCTTGATGCCCTTTATGCTTCAAAGCAGCATGAGTTTTCAAACTCTTGTTTGTTTGTATGTTTTCTCTCACAAGATGAACCAAAGAACATTCTGAAAGCCTTAGATAATTCAAGCTGGGTAGAAGCTATGCAAGAGGAGCTTCTTTAGTTCAAGATTCAGAAGGTATGGGTGCTAGTTGATTTACCTAAGGATGCAAAGGTAATTGGCACTAGATGGGTTTTCAAGAATAAAAGGGATGAAAGGGGAATAGTGATTCGAAATAAGGCTAGATTAGTAGCCCAAGGGTACACACAACAAGAAGGAATAGACTATGATGAGGTTTATGCTCCAGTAGCAAGGATTGAGGCAATTAGGCTTTTCTTACATTATGCTTCATTTTTAGGCTTCACAGTTTATCAAATGGATGTCAAGAGTGCATTTTTATATGGAACAATTGAAGAAGAGGTGTATGTTTCACAACCTCCAGGCTTCATTGACCCACAACATCCAGAAAAAATGTACAGAGTAGTTAAAGCTCTCTATGGCCTTCATCAGGCACCAAGAGCTTGGTATGCAACACTTGCTTCCAACTTATTAGAAAATAGATTTCTGATGCGCGTGATGTGTCGTTGCGGTTTAGCAGTTTTAATGCCTACTCAAGTTTTAAATTTATATTTAGCCGACTTATCAATAACACACACACTTAACGAGCAGTGTACCCGGTCAGTATGAATATAATGGTAAGTAGAGTGTCGATCACTAAGAGTGGAACGTATTATCTAGTTATTCTAATCAGTATTTTAATATCCTAACGCAAGGGGGTTTCAGCCTGAGAGACTGGCACGGTTTGTTTGCAATTAAATAATAAAATAAACCAATAGGCACGAATCAGCAAGTAGCACACACGTACACAGATAAATACTCGAGACAATAAGAGGGCTGTCCTTATGATTAAGTAGATTGTCACTTGTTTTATTGATAGCTTTATATGAAGTGTATGTAGTTAACCCTTTCTCGTTGGTCCTAATCTTATCGGCGAGTAAACCCTTAATGATTACTTATGTCTAAAAGTTATTCCTAAGTGATCAATTTAGTAATAACCGTGGGAGCCACATTATGTCCCGCAGTCAAATGCCCGCAAGCCACTAATAAACACAGAGGTTATCAATGCACTAATAAGTAGTAACCAAAGACATCAACATATAAACTTTAATTGATGGGAAAGCAAGTATTAAAGGGAGTGCAATCTTTCGTTGTCACATTACACAAGCCACCAATCCTGATGAATTAAAGTTTGCTAACACAATAAAACAAAACTACTTAATGAATTAAATACATGCAGCACCTTCTTACAGCTCTTGTATCTTTGATTTGGGTGTGTCTTGTGCTGCCTCCTTGACTGAATTCGTCCTTGGTTTCTCCTGTTCGGTCTTCGAATCTCTGATAATGCCTCCGAAATTCGTCTGGCTTTGGGGTATTTATAGTTTCTGTCTGAGGGAAGATGCGGCGCATCTACTAAGTAGATGCGGCGCATTGACTTAACTTCGCGTGGGGTCCAAGATTATAATATTCAGGAATATTCGTACACCGCCAGAAGATGCGGCGTATCTTTATCTTTGGATGCGGCGTATGTCCTCTTGTATCTTGGATCGTATCTGGTGATATCTTGATAGAGATGCGGCGCATGTCATGAGTGAGATGCGGCGCATCTGGAGCAGATTAGTCTTGATCTTCTTCATTTCAGTAGACTCTTAACTTTATGCATGTTTTGCTCCATAATTAGTCCAAAATCGCTAAGTTTCACCAAATGCTTGTTTTTACCTGAGAATTACAAAAGTAAACGATTAAGTATCAATCCTCATACATAATATAGTAAAACAAGTCAAATTAATAGGATAAATGATAGTAATAAAATGTACTTATTTGAGTTCATCAACCTAATTGGTGTCAAATGAAAAATAAACAAAACAAATAAATTAAAATCCTAAGTGTGGTTAATCACTATCCCAACCATCCCATGAATAAGACTCATATCATTGAATAACTCACGCTTTAACACTTGAAACACACGCTTTAGGTAGACACGAATTATACTCAACAAGATCTTAATCAAAGAATAAACCTTAATTGGCGTTCCCATAACTGCCAATTCCCATTCAATCCATAGATATAGTACAAAAAATAGTGGTGATATCGACCACTTACATAACTTTACATAAGTTGGTTAAAACTATCTTCCAACTTTTCTTTCTTTCTTTTTCTTTTCTTATTTTTTCGATTTTTTTTTTTTTTTTTTTTTTTTTTTTTTTTTTTTTTTTTTTTAACTTGAAACATAAACATAGATGTGTAAAATTTCACCACATCACTATAACTTTCTTTCCGGATAATTTTTTTCATACTTTTCATACTTTCAGAAATAACGGTAATAGCGAAAGTAGTAAACACACGAAAAATAAACTCAAATATATACAATATTTACTTTCACTCCAATTGCATTGTGCAATTTCCCGACCTCACCATAGATAATGAATTACGCACGCGAACACAGGTAATGTAAGGAAACACACTTTGCCTATAGCAATTAACCAACCACGGATTCTAATCTACATGGTAGGCTAAGGTGTAAGGGTGTAACGAAACATTTTAAACATAGGTGTAAGAAACGAAAGGAATGGCTCTGAGGGTTTTTCTAGGGGTATCTTACTCTAAAAATGAGAGTAACAAAAGGTTTATACGGGGGTTAACTAACCAGTGTAGTTAGTTAATAACACATAACATAATAAAGGCCATTTGGGTGTAATCCTAGAATTTTACCAAGTTAGACAAGTCATTCCAATTATATAAATAATACTCATTATGGTGGTCTCAACAAGCCCAGAGGTAACCAAAGGAATTGGAACAACCTCAAGTCTAACCAATTAGGTGATGACTTTGTATTTTACAATAAAGCTTGTTATACATGTGGTAGTTTTGACCATCTTGCAGCTTTCTGCAACCAAAGGGTAACTGGGTATGAAAACAATAGGGTGAACTACAAAAGGCAAACTTCTCAAACTCTTTTTCACTCTAATACTCATAGAATTAAACCCAGAACAGTCTCAAACAAGTCTGGACCCAAAGGTCCTGTTAGACAAAAAGGTCCTGTTAACAAGGTACTGCCAGAACAAATTAAAGGTACTGGTAAATATAAAGGTACTGTTAGACCTTTGATGACTGTTAACCCAAAATCAACAGCTAAGGATGCAAAAACAACTTTCAAAACATGCATCTAAAACTGTTCTAAGGCCCATTCAATCAAAAGCAGTTGTCCACAAACAAATTTGGAGACCAAAGGTGTGACTTCAAAGTTAGCAGACTCTGCTGAACATGTTACTCACTCTGCTGCTAAGGGTAATAGGGCAAATGCTGTTAAGGCCTCAGCATGTTGGATTCAAAAATCCAATGTTGCATCAACAGTCCTTAAAAGATTAAACTATATTGATGCAAGAGGCAAAATTCAAGTCAGTAATGGGCTTGGATCCCCAAAGAAAACTAACTTTCTTATTTGTGTGCAGGACATTCTATTGATCATCAAGATCAAGGATACTCAGATAGTGGATGTTCCAATCACATGACAGGCAACATGTCTTATCTTTCAGACTTTCAAGAATTCAATGGAGGATATGTTACCTTTGGAGGTGGTTTTCGTGGCAAAATTTCTGGTAAAGGTACTATTAAAACCGAAATTTAGATTTTGAAAATGTGTACTATGTACAAGAGTTAAAGTATAATCTTTTTAGTGTTTCACAAATGTGTGACAAAAAGAATAATGTTCTTTTTACTGACACTGAATGTCTTGTTCTATCTAAGGATTTTAAGATGCCTGATGAAAATTAAGTACTTCTTAGAATTCCTAGAAAGGCCAACATGTATAGTGTTGATATGAAGAACATCATTCCTAAAAAGGATTTAACTTGTCTTTGTATCAAAGGCCACATTGGATGAATCAATGTGATGGCATAGAAGGCTTGGTCATATTAACTTCAAAACCATAAATAAAATTGTTAAGAATGGTTTGGTAAGAGGTTTACCTCACAAAAGATTTGAAAATGATCAAACATGCATTGCTTGTCTAAAAGGCAAACAACAGAAAGCCACTTGTAAGCCCAAAATTTTTAACTCTATCAATCAGTCATGTTTATGCTGCATATGGACTTATTTGGACCAGTTTCAGTAAGAAGTATACAACATAAAAAATATTGTCTTGTTATAACTGATGACTATAGCAGATTTACATGGGTTTTCTTTTTAGCCACTAAGGATGAGACATCAAGCATTCTTAAGGAATTCGTTACACTGATAGAAAACCAAGTAAGCAAGAAAGTCAAAGTCATTAGGAGTGATAATGGGACAGAGTTTAGAAATAGAGTTATGGATGATTTCTGCAAAGAAAAAGGTATTAGGAGAGAATATAGTGTTGCTAGAACACCACAACAGAATGGAGTGGTTGAAAGAAAGAATAGAACACTAATTGAAGCTGCTAGAACAATGTTAGCTGATTCTAAGCTACCTATAATCTTTTGGGCAGAGGCAATTAACACTGCTTGCTATGTTCAAAATAGAGTTTTAGTTGTACAGCCTCACAATAAGACATCATATGAACTCTTTAATGGTAGAACTCCTGCAATAGGATTTCTTAGACCTTTTGGATGTCATGTGACAATTCTCAATACCTTAGACCATTTAGGAAAATTTGATGGTAAAGCAGATGAAGGTTTCTTAGTTGGATATTCTCTTGTTAGCAAAGCTTTTAGAGTTTACAACTTAAGAACTGAGAAAGTTCAAGAAGAACTACATGTGGAGTTTCAGGAAAACAAATCCAATGTAGTAGGTCAAGGACCCAAATGGATATTTGATCTTGATTATCTAACAAACTCTATGAATTATTTACCTGTTGTTGCAGAAACTAATAATTTTTCAGGTTCACAAGCAACAAATGAGGTGGAGTTAGATAAAGATCAATCTGATGTCATTATGCCATTGTGGTCAAGTACCAGTGTGGATTTAGCTTCAAACAATGATGAATCTTCTTCTGGTAAAGCAAAAGAGGATGTTGAGGCTCAAAGAAAAGATGTTGGAACAGAGGAACAACTCAATATGTTGAATATTGAAAGTACTGCTGAAACAGAGCAAGGTACTGTTAGTACTTCTCAAGGTACTGTTAGTTCAGTTGAAGGTACTGCTGGTCCTTCACACTCAAAAGATGCAGAGTTCCAAGAAGATGAAGTGGATTTGACTAATCTTTCATCATCGTATCATGTTCCCACTACACCACACACAAAAATTCACAAAGTTCATTCCCTAGATAATGTGATAGGAGATATACAATCTGGTGTGAAGACAAGAAGACAATTGGTCTCTTCAGACCAACAAGGGATTCTTGATGCCCTTTATGCTTTAAAACAACATGAACTTTCAAACTCATGTTTATTTGTATGTTTTCTCTCTCAAAAGGAACCAAAGAATATTCTTACAGCCCTAGATGATTCAAGCTGGGTAGAGGCTATGCAAGAAGAGCTTCTTCAGTTCAAGATTCAAAAGGTTTGGGTGCTAGCTGATTTACCTACAGGTGAGAAGCTAATTGGCACTAGATGGGTTTTTAAGAACAAAAGGGATGACAGAGGAATTGTGATCAAGAATAAGGCTAGACTAGTAGCACAAGGGTACACACAAGAAGAAGGAATAGATTATGATGAAGTTTATGCTCCAGTAGCAGGGATTGAGGCAATTAGGCTGTTTCTAGCTTATGCTTCATTTTTAGGCTTCACAGTCTACCAAATGGATGTCAAAAGCGCATTTTTATATGGTGAAATTGAAAGAGAGGTGTATGTTTCACAACCTCCTGGCTTCATTGATCCATTACATCCAAACAAAGTGTACAGAGTAGTGAAAGCTCTCTATGGCCTTCATCAGGCACCAAGAGCTTGGTATGCAACACTTGCTTCCTATTTATTAGAAAATGGATTTCAAAGAGGAAAGATTGATCAGACACTTTTCATCAAACAGCACAAGAAGGATCTTCTGTTAGTGCAGGTGTATGTGGATGACATTATCTTTGGATCTACAAGGAAGGAAATGTGTTTAGAATTTGAGAAGCTTATGAAAGATAAGTTTCAAATGAGTTCTATGGGAGAACTTACATTCTTTTTGGGTTTGCAAGTTAAGCAATCATCTGAAGGCATATTTATTAGTCAAGACAAATATGTTGCAGAGATACTTAGAAAATTTCAATTTGCTGATGCGCGTGATGTGTCGTTGCGGTTTAGCAGTTTTAATGCCTACTCAAGTTTTAAATTTATATTTAGCCGACTTATCAATAACACACACACTTAACGAGCAGTGTACCCGGTCAGTATGAAGATAATGGTAAGTAGAGTGTCGATCACTAAGAGTGGAACGTATTATCTCGTTATTCTAATCAGTATTTTAATATCCTAACGCAAGGGGGTTTCAGCCTGAGAGACTGGCACGATTTGTTGCAATTAATATAATAAAATAAACCAATAGGCACGAATCAGCAAGTAGCACACACGTACACAGATAAATACTCGAGACAGTAAGAGGGCTGTCCTTATAATTAAGTAGATTGTCACTTGTTTTATTGATAGCTTTATATGAAGTGTATGTAGTTAATCCTTTCTCGTTGGTCCTATTCTTATCGGCGAGTAAACCCTTAATGATTACTTATGTCTAAAAGTTATTCCTAAGTGATCAATTTAGAAACAACCGTGGGAGCCACATTATGTCCGCAGTCAAATGCCCGCAAGCCACTAATAAACACAGAGGTTATCAATGCACTAATAAGTAGTAACCAAAGACATCAACATATAAACTTTAATTGATGGGAAAGCAAGTATTAAAGGGAGTGCAATCTTTTCGTTGTCACATTACACAAGCCACCAATCCTGATGAATTAAAGTTTGCTAACACAATAAAACAAAACTACTTAATGAATTAAATACATGCAGCACCTTCTTACAGCTCTTGTATCTTTGATTTGGGTGTGTCTTGTGCTGCCTCCTTGACTGAATTCGTCCTTTGTTCCTACTGTTCGGTCTTCGGTGTTAGGGTTTTGGAACTCTTTAATTCGTCTGGTCTACGGGGTATTTATAGTTTCTGTCTGAGGGAAGATGCGGCGCATCTACTAAGTAGATGCGGCGCATGTACTTAACTTCGCGTGGGGTCCAAGATTATAATATTCAGGAATATTCGTACACCGCCAGAAGATGCGGCGTAACTCTTTATTAGATGCGGCGCATGTCCTCTTGTATCTTGGATCGTATCTGGTGATATCTTGATAGAGATGCGGCGCATGTTGAGAGTGAGATGCGGCGCATCTGGAGCAGAATTGACTTGATCTTGTCCATGTCAGTAGACTTTCACTTTATGCACGTTTTGCTCCTTAATTAGTCCAAAATAGCTAAGTTTCACCAAATGCTTGTTTTTACCTGAGAATTACAAAAGTAAACAATTAAGTATCAATCCTCATACATAATATAGTAAAACAAGTCAAATTAATAGGATAAATGATAGTAATAAAATGTACTTATTTGAGTTCATCAAATATCCCCCACTTGAACTTTACTTGTCCCCAAGTAAACCTTAGAATTTCATTTATGAAAATGTATCCTAAAAGATGTTATGGATTTATTTTTATATTTAAGCATGTATTCGTTCATTTCATAATCACACAACTAAAAAACTTAACGAATTAGAGGTAAAATAAAATAAGTCGATAAAATCAAATCTAATCGTTTCACTGTCCAGTCGCGACGAATATTCTATCATAAGCTTGGCAAGTATACACATCTCCACCACTAAAGCTAAGGAATAACAAGTCTAAAGCGGTAAAAAGGGTTTTTAGGCTTAGGGGTTAATTATTCTTAATCACTATCGATCTCAAATTCCAGAAAAGGCGACAAAATCACAAATACATGATCGAATCCACGAACACGATACTTGCAATTGCTCAAATCCTTAACTCGAATAGGCTAAAGATAGGTCCAAACTTCACCAATAATAATATATCAAAAAGGGCGACAAAATCATAAATACATAGCCGAATCCACGACTACGATACTTAAGATTGCTCAAATCCCTAATCTCAATAAATCAAAGGTTTGGTTGGATAAAGAATAATAAAGGCATGGATAACATTTGGGATATAAATTGGTGTAAAAATAAAAATAAACAAAACAAATAAATTAAAATCCTAAGTGTGGTTAATCACTATCCCAACCATCCCATGAATAAGACTCATATCATTGAATAACTCACGCTTTAACACTTGAAACACACGCTTTAGGTAGACACGAATTATACTCAACAAAATCTTAATCAAAGAATAAACCTTAACTGGCGTTCCCATAACTGCCAATTCCCATTCAATCCATAGATATAATACAACAAATAGTGGTGATATCGACCACTTACATAACTTTACATAAGTTGGTTAAAATAAGCATCCAACTTTTCTTTCTTTCTTTTTCTTTTCTTATTTTTTCCATTTTTTTTTTTTTTTTAATTAAACTTTAAACATAAACATAGATGTGTAAAATTTCACCACATCACTACAACTTTCTTTCCGGATAATTTTTATTCATACTTTTCATACTTCAGAAATAATGGTAATAGTGAAAGTAGTAAACACACGAAAAATAAACTCAAAGATATACAAATATTTACTTTCACTCCAATTTGCATTGTGCAATTTCCCGACCTAACCATAGATAATGAATTACGCACACGAACACAGGTAATGTAAGGAAACACACTTTGCCTATAGCAATTAACCAACCACGGATTCTAATCTACAGGGTAGGCTAAGGTGTAAGGGTGTAACGAAACATTTTAAACATAGGTGTAAGAAACGAAAGGAATGGCTCTGAGTGTTTTTCTAGGGGTATCTTACTCTAAAAATGAGAGTAACAAAAGGGTTTATACGGGGGTTAACTAACCAGTGTAGTTAGCTAATAACACATAACATATAAAGGCTATTTGGTGTAATCCTAGAATTTTACCAATTTAGACAAGTCATTCCAATTATATAAATAATACTCATTATGGTGGTCTCGAATAGTATACAAGCCAAGTTCTAAAGTTTACAAGTCACCGGCACACTCATAGATTTGTGAATTTTGAAAAATCACAATTTTTGAAAATAACGTCATGTGTGCAGTTATGTAACTTAGATCTTAAACAAAAACATGCTAAAAAATTTTAAGTTTGATATATTAAGCACATTTTAAGCATAATTTTTGAAAAAGTTTAGGACAAGTAAGTGTTAAGTGTTCTAATTCTCCAATCCCCCCACTTAAGTTAAACAACGTCCTCGTTGTTTGTATAAAAGGTTAAAAACTGAGAAAATAAAAGAATTAGAACGGAAAAACTCCCCTGAGATTTGCTCGGTATGATCCTCCATTAGTATAAAAGCAAAAATCAACTTCTTGTGGATTAGAACGTTAAAGCTTCATACTTGATGTATCCACAGGAAATCCAGGAAACTATAATACCACCAACACTTTAAAACACACCTAAGATAAGAAAGGTTCAAACTTGCATAATACATTAGTAGTTAGGAAAAATAAAACTTAAAAATTAAAACTGAAAATCATCAGGTCAGTCGATGCGCCGTATCTTATTGAAGAAGATACGCCGTATCGAGCCTGGAATAATACGGAACAGAATAAAGATGCGCCGCATCCTTAACCAGGGATGCGCCGCATTAAAATAAACTGATAAATAGTTTTAAAGTCGAAAGTAAAAATGCAGAAAAATAAAATAAGATATGACCATTGCAGGAGATGCGTCGCATCTCAGAGTTGAGATGCGCCGTATCCTCATGCGGCCTGGACTGACTCGACACAGAAAACAGAATAATAAAAGATAAATCCGGGTTGTCTCCCGGTAAGCACTTGTCTTTATTCCAGAGTCTTCAAGTTAGACTCACGTTCAGCTCCTTAGTATCGATCATTGAAGGAGTCGGAAACATCACGCTCCTTCATCCCCAATTTAGTAATATTGAACACTCCTTGCTCGTCCTTAATTTCCACGCCGTTCTTCTTTAATATCTGTATAAACAAAGTCCTGTCCCTTTCGGGCAGAGATGACAAAATGATAGACGGGAAATTCTTATTATCATATAGGCACAAATAAGCAAGGTGGGGTGGTAGTTCAATAAACACATCATTGTTCAAATTCGTTTTCTCAACTACTCTCCTACGTTTATTAATTACTACACAATCATACCACTCATCATCAGAATCACTAACAATATCGCGTCTAAGTTCGGTAGGTACATTAAGGTCAATGAATTCCTCAAAGTCTTCATGATTAGGATTAGTTGAGTTGTTTTGAATCAATGTTTCTCCCATAAGTCTAGCTTCAAGATCGAGGTCCATACGTTCTCTTAATCCTAGTACATAAACACCTCTAATTATGCTTTTAACCGGATCTTGGCACTTATAGACTAGTTTATTATTCCCTACCCTTAATGAAAATTTTCTCTTAAACACATCAATCTTAGCATGGGCAGTAGACAAGAAAGGTCTTCCGAGGATTAAAGGAATCTTAACATCCTCGGGCATGTCTAGTATAATAAAGTCTACGGGAAAAAATAAACTGCTCAATCTTAACTAGCACATTATTAGCAATCCCTTCAGGTCGTTTTACTGTTTTATCAGCCAATTCAATAAGTAATTTAGTTGGTGCTAATTTTCCTAGTCCTAGGGTAGCGAATGTCTTAAGAGGCATAACACTAACACTAGCTCCTAAGTCAGCCAACACATTATTGAAAGATATATTATTAATAGAACAAGGTAGAGTAAAACTTCCTGGGTCTCTTTCTTTATGAGGCAAGGCATTTGAAATCGGTTGCAGGGCTCTCTTCTTTCATTGTTGCCTTGATCTCCTCTTCAATTTTTGTCTTCTCTTTTAGTAGTCTCCTTAAGCTGATTGAAGAGTTAAAGAAAAATTCGGGTCTTGCACCATCATTACCATTCATCGACCTTCTAGGTATATTAGGAGTGACCTCTTCAGTGGTGCTTATGGCCTTGACATGATCCTTGGGTTGGTTTCAGTTGAGCTCGGTAAACTTCCATATCCCCTTTCTTGAAGAACTTAGCTCATTTGACCAATTTGTTGTTCCAATGCTTTGATCGAAGCTCCTTGATTTCTTGTAGTAGTGTCCGTTTGAAGCTCGAATTTCCTTGATCATAGCAGTATTCTCTTCATGTCTTTAGCAGCATCGGCCATAATTTGCTTTAAAGTATCGTCTAAAGTCTGCCTCCTCTCTTGATAAGCGGGATTGAAGTTGTTCTTTTGATAGAATCCCGGACTAGCTTCCCTAAATCTTCCTGAAGGTCGGAATGGTTGTCCAAATTGGGTGTAATAAGCTTCTTCCAAACGTCTCACTTTCATTCTTACTCGGACAATCCTTAGTGTAGTGAGGTCCTTCACACTTTTCACATCCAACTTGGGCAGCATACGCTCTTTCATCACGCTTCTTCATTTCTCTACTAATTTTATCCAATTGAGCTTGAATAGCAGCAATCCCGTCAAAATTAGTGCTGCTCTTAGATCTAGTAGAGGTCCCATCGTGCCATTTCTGAGAATGATCAGCAGCTTCTTGGATCGCTTTCCTAGCATTAGTTGCACTCATCTGAGGTACAGCTCCCTTAGCATCCAAAATCTGTCTAGTAGGCACGTCCAATCCCTGATAAAACAATATTATTTCCTGCATAGGGGTTAGATAGTGTTGAGGACATTTTATCAATAAATCTTTAAATCGTTCCCAAGCTTGATAAAGGGTTTCATCAGGCTCTTGCTTGAAACTATTGATAGCCTCCATCTTCTTAGCAGTCTTAGCAGGTGGACAATATCTCTTCAGGAATTTGCTTTTCAAACCTTCCCATGTAGTGATTGAACTAGCAGGTTCATTCCTTAGCCACTTGTTAGCAGCTCCTTTTAGTGAGATTGGGAAGATTCTTAGCATGAGTTGATCGGTATTGACACTTTCTGTAGTAAACAAATCTGCAATTTCCAGGACCTTTTCAACATGCTCATTAGCATCCTCTTGTTCCGTCCCACTGAAAGCATTCTCTCTGAGCTCTTTGAGAAATTGTCCCTTCAACTCAAATTTTGACTTGTCATCAAACTTAGGTCTAGCAACTCCTGAAGTGTAATCAGCACGGGTATTGTTCATGTATTCCTCCATAGTAGTGTTTTCGCCCATTGTTTCTGTTTCAACTTCCTCTTTTTCTTCAGGAAAAGTAATCAAGCTCGAGTGAACTTGAAAGATCAAAGCTTCTTGTGTTGAAAAGCCTTTTAAGCGAATGTAGGCTCGTTCAGGATCTTCGAAAGGTTGAATCAAGTTCTCGTAGAACTCCTGGTCATGCACTTCCTGAAATCAATCACAAAAGCATCAGTAGGGTATGCTCGAGAAAGTAATATATCAGATAATTAATAACGAAAATGGAATACGAAAAATTAAAGTTACTGATATCTGCAGACGATGCGCCGTATCCAAAGAGTTGGATACGCCGTATCTTATAATCGTTAAAATTTAATCAGACTTTATTCAGAAAATAGATACGCCGCTTTAGAATTTAAGAATGCGCCGTATCGAATTAATCAATCAAAAATCAGCTTATCTAATTAAAATTAAATGCGTCGTATTAACGAAAGTTAATGCGCCGTATTTTCGTTACGTTTAAAAATAAAAGATTTTGATTCAGTAAGATGCGCCGTATCGATAGAGATCGATACGCCGTATTTGTTTAATAATTCGCAAACTGTTTTTAATTAAAATAATAGATACGCCGTATCTGCTAAAGCAGATGCGTCGTATGGCGTTAACGTTTAGAAAATTTTTTTTATTAATAACAGATATGCCGTATCTGCAAAAGCAGATGCGTCGTATTACTTTATCGCTTAGAAAAATTTTCTTATTAAAAACAGATACGCCGTATCTTGGGGAAAGATGCGTCGTATCGAATTAATTAAACGCGTTGTATTAAAAAAAAATTAAACGCAATACGCCGTATCTGAGAGATCAGATGCGCCGTATCGTTTGATTTAGCACAGTACAACGATAGCAGAACAGAAAAATACGAGAAATAAAAACAAAAATTAAACACACAAACAAAAATAAACACACAAAAATAAAAAGAAAACAATTAACACACAATACAATAAATATGCAAAATAGTACAATGATGCAATTAATCTAAATAAAAGAAAAACCTAATTAAAATACTAATCAAATTAACAGATAATAACAATTCACTCCCCGGCAGCGGCGCCAAAAACTTGATGCGCGTGATGTGTCGTTGCGGTTTAGCAGTTTTAATGCCTACTCAAGTTTTAAATTTATATTTAGCCGACTTATCAATAACACACACACTTAACGAGCAGTGTACCCGGTCAGTATGAAGATAATGGTAAGTAGAGTGTCGATCACTAAGAGTGGAACGTATTATCTCGTTATTCTAATCAGTATTTTAATATCCTAACGCAAGGGGGTTTCAGCCTGAGAGACTGGCACGATTTGTTGCAATTAATATAATAAAATAAACCAATAGGCACGAATCAGCAAGTAGCACACACGTACACAGATAAATACTCGAGACAGTAAGAGGGCTGTCCTTATAATTAAGTAGATTGTCACTTGTTTTATTGATAGCTTTATATGAAGTGTATGTAGTTAATCCTTTCTCGTTGGTCCTATTCTTATCGGCGAGTAAACCCTTAATGATTACTTATGTCTAAAAGTTATTCCTAAGTGATCAATTTAGAAACAACCGTGGGAGCCACATTATGTCCCGCAGTCAAATGCCCGCAAGCCACTAATAAACACAGAGGTTATCAATGCACTAATAAGTAGTAACCAAAGACATCAACATATAAACTTTAATTGATGGAAAGCAAGTATTAAAGGGAGTGCAATCTTTCCGTTGTCACATTACACAAGCCACCAATCCTGATGAATTAAAGTTTGCTAACACAATAAAACAAAACTACTTAATGAATTAAATACATGCAGCACCTTCTTACATCTCTTGTATCTTTGATTTGGGTGTGTCTTGTGCTGCCTCCTTGACTGAATTCGTCCTTTGTTCCTACTGTTCGGTCTTTCGGTGTTAGGGTTTTGGAACTCTTTAATTTGTCTGGTCTACGGGGTAATTTATAGTTTCTGTCTGAGGGAAGATGCGGCGCATCTACTAAGTAGATGCGGCGCATGTACTTAACTTCGCGTGGGGTCCAAGATTATAATATTCAGGAATATTCGTACACCGCCAGAAGATGCGGCGTAACTCTTTATTAGATGCGGCGCATGTCCTCTTGTATCTTGGATCGTATCTGGTGATATCTTGATAGAGATGCGGCGCATGTTGAGAGTGAGATGCGGCGCATCTGGAGCAGAATTGACTTGATCTTGTCCATGTCAGTAGACTTTCACTTTATGCACGTTTTGCTCCTTAATTAGTCCAAATAGCTAAGTTTCACCAAATGCTTGTTTTTACCTGAGAATTACAAAAGTAAACAATTAAGTATCAATCCTCATACATAATATAGTAAAACAAGTCAAATTAATAGGATAAATGATAGTAATAAAATGTACTTATTTGAGTTCATCACAGAGATACTTAGGAAATTTCAATTTGTTGATTCAAAAATAGCAAGCACACCATGGACTCAGAGAAGCACCTTCTGAAAGATGAAGATGGAGAAAATGTAGATGTACACAATTACAGATCAATGATAGGCTCTTTGATGTATCTTACATCATCTAGACCTGATATCATGTTTTCTGTTTGTGTCTGTGCAAGATTTCAAGTTACTCCAAAGGTTTCTCATTTAACTGCAGTCAAGAGAATTTTTAGATATCTTAAAGGTCAACCAAGGTTGGGTATATGGTATTCTAGAGAATCTCCTTTTGATTTGGTAGCATATCGGATAGTGATTATGCTGGTGCTAGCTTTAGATAGAAAGTCAACAACTGGAGGATGTCAATTCCTTGGGTGTAGACTTGTCTCATGGCAGTGTAAGAAGCAAACAAGTGTGGCAAATCAACAACTGAAGCTGAATATATAGCTGCTGCAAGTTGCTCTAGTCAAGTTCTATGGGTTCAAAACCAACTCCTTGATTATGGGTACAATTTCTTAAACACTGTTTATTTATATTGATAATAGTAGTACAATTTGTATTATTAAAAATCCGGTACAACACTCTAAAACAAAACACATTGAAATTAGGCATCACTTTATAAGAGATTGCAATGAGAAAAGATTAATTCAAGTTCTTAAAATTGCTTCAGAGCATAATTTTGCAGATCTGTTAACTAAAGCTTTTGATGTTTCAAGGTTTCAGTACTTAATAGCAAGTATTGGAATGCTTAATCTTTAAATTTTCAATATGATGTGTTTTTGTACATAAATTTTTAAAAGTACTGCTGGATTTATAAGGTACTGCTATATCAAAATTTGAATTGTGTTATTCATACAGTTGGTTTTATGATTAATCTAATGCAAGACAAGTACTTTGTACATTGTTCTTTTGGTTTTTAGACTAACTATTTCAGGTATGAATATGTAAACACAAAGGATATTTCAAGTGAAATGGGAACAGCAGAATGCCTATCAAATTGCTGACCATAGTAGATTTATGATGGACTGAGTTTAGGAATTAAACCTCCTTAAAACTTCTTTCTTGAAATCTAGTTATGATATTTCACATTGAATTGATGACTTAGTTGATCAGATAGTAACTAATACAACTCAATTTCTATCATTTTATACTTTCAAGTATAATGAGTTAGTCTAAGGACATCTGATAGAAATAACAGCTAGTAAAAGTGAATCTAACACTTGTGTTGGAGGTAACAATTGCTATGAGCTGGAAACCCTGTCAAGAAAATCTTTTGAATAGATTTATCTTTTCACAGGCAGTTAGTGATAACTGAAATACATTGGTTCTCACACAACCAGAGGTTATTTTTAAACCGAAATTTTGATTAGGTGTCTGTTACACACTTGATTTCTTCAAAATGGTTGGAAGTAGTATGATTTTTCAATTCTCAAAATCATGAACATACTACTAAGTTAAATGATTTCTTAAAAGGATTTTCAAGGATTCAGAAAAAACCATTCATTTATGGATTATTGAATCAAAATGTCCACTGATTCACCTCTCATAGGAGTTAACACACCTAGAAGTGATGAGGACAGCAACTTAAACTCTTAAGGAATTGATGGCTTCATGTACAATATTGTCTGAAAATAAGTTCAAACTGATAGATCAGGTGATATGAAGAGAAGTTCTTTAGTACATAGTGAGATCTTCCAAACAAGGGGAGGAAACAAAAGTTATTTGCTTCAGGGGAGGTTATAATCTCAGAGAAGGAAATAATTTCCCAGAAAAGGAAGAATAAACCAATATATGGAAGGAGAAGACAAGAGCATACAAGATAATGATGTAGAGGTTGAAAATGATTAGAACAGATCAAATATCTAGAAGGGATGAAGCATTCCTAAAGGAGAAAGTTCTATCTAGATCAAACGAAGGAAAGATTCAATTTCAGTTCATTATGTTTGTTTATCACTTGCAAAGGCATGCTGATAGATGATTTCACTTGTTGAAATCATTGCCTCTTACAATTCCTCCATCCAAGGAAATTGCACCATCTTTTGGTACAATGTTTTGAATTGCTGAAGTCAAAGAAGAACAAAGCAGATGAGTTCAGAATAGAAGAATAGTTCAGATTCATGAAGTGTTTGAAAGATCTTCACAAGTCCTCATTTAATTCAGAAAACATGTTTGAATTGATTCACATGTTTAGGGGAGGATTGTTGGGAATTAAATATTCTGAAGGTACTGCTCGTACATCAAAGTACTGCTAGTACATCAAAGTACTGCTGATCAGTGACTCATAGGATAAGATCGAAAAGATATTTATTGTATTTTGGTCAAACATATACGGTAGATAATATCTTACTCCATGTGCTTAGTTAACAAGTTGTATACATAGATACATGTTGTATCTTATGTACTGACACCAATATGCATAAGTTAAACAAGTAAGTCGGTCAAGACTTTTAGCAAATTTGTAAAGATCTCTTGCAACTATAAAAGAGATCTTAGACTTGGATTTTAAATAGATAGACACACATGCATAACATAGACTCATAACTGTTAAGACATAGAACAAACACAAATCACAAGTTGTAACATAAGATTCAAGGTTTTGTAACCCTAGTGAAAAACTCAAGATCACTCGTATTATTTGGAATAATATTGAATCGTTTAGTGAAATACTTTCTTTGTTCATTGTCAAGTAACAAATATAATTCTTCCATTTTCCATAACATACATAACCTTCTAAGTGTGGTTAAGTAAATTCCGCGTGCTTAATCATATTAAGTCAATATATCTTATACACAAAGACACAAGGTTTAACCACCTTAACCGTGTATCAAACAGAGAGGACCTCCACAATTTATATTTAGCCGACTTATCAATAACACACACACTTAACGAGCAGTGTACCCGGTCAGTATGAAGATAATGGTAAGTAGAGTGTCGATCACTAAGAGTGGAACGTAATTATCTAGTTATTCTAATCAGTATTTTAATATCCTAACGCAAGGGGGTTTCAGCCTGAGAGACTGGCACGGTTTGTTTGCAAATAAATAATAAAATAAACCAATAGGCACGAATCAGCAAGTAGCACACACGTACACAGATAAATACTCGAGACAATAAGAGGGCTGTCCTTATGATTAAGTAGATTGTCACTTGTTTTATTGATAGCTTTATATGAAGTGTATGTAGTTAACCCTTTCTCGTTGGTCCTAATCTTATCGGCGAGTAAACCCTTAATGATTACTTATGTCTAAAAGTTATTCCTAAGTGATCAATTTAGTAATAACCGTGGGAGCCACATTATGTCCCGCAGTCAAATGCCCGCAAGCCACTAATAAACACAGAGGTTATCAATGCACTAATAAGTAGTAACCAAAGACATCAACATATAAACTTTAATTGATGGGAAAGCAAGTATTAAAGGGAGTGCAATCTTTCGTTGTCACATTACACAAGCCACCAATCCTGATGAATTAAAGTTTGCTAACACAATAAAACAAAACTACTTAATGAATTAAATACATGCAGCACCTTCTTACAGCTCTTGTATCTTTGATTTGGGTGTGTCTTGTGCTGCCTCCTTGACTGAATTCGTCCTTGGTTTCTCCTGTTCGGTCTTCGAATCTCTGATAATGCCTCCGAAATTCGTCTGGCTTTGGGGTATTTATAGTTTCTGTCTGAGGGAAGATGCGGCGCATCTACTAAGTAGATGCGGCGCATTGACTTAACTTCGCGTGGGGTCCAAGATTATAATATTCAGGAATATTCGTACACCGCCAGAAGATGCGGCGTATCTTTATCTTTGGATGCGGCGTATGTCCTCTTGTATCTTGGATCGTATCTGGTGATATCTTGATAGAGATGCGGCGCATGTCATGAGTGAGATGTGGCGCATCTGGAGCAGATTAGTCTTGATCTTCTTCATTCAGTAGACTCTTAACTTTATGCATGTTTTGCTCCATAATTAGTCCAAAATCGCTAAGTTTCACCAAATGCTTGTTTTTACCTGAGAATTACAAAAGTAAACGATTAAGTATCAATCCTCATACATAATATAGTAAAACAAGTCAAATTAATAGGATAAATGATAGTAATAAAATGTACTTATTGAGTTCATCAACCTAATTGTGTCAAATGAAAAATAAACAAAACAAATAAATTAAAATCCTAAGTGTGGTTAATCACTATCCCAACCATCCCATGAATAAGACTCATATCATTGAATAACTCACGCTTTAACACTTGAAACACACGCTTTAGGTAGACACGAATTATACTCAACAAGATCTTAATCAAAGAATAAACCTTAATTGGCGTTCCCATAACTGCCAATTCCCATTCAATCCATAGATATAGTACAAAAAATAGTGGTGATATCGACCACTTACATAACTTTACATAAGTTGGTTAAAACTATCTTCCAACTTTTCTTTCTTTCTTTTTTTTCTTTTTTTTTTCGATTTTTTTTTTTTTTTTTTTTTTTTTTTTTTTTATTTTTTTAACTTGAAACATAAACATAGATGTGTAAAATTTCACCACATCACTATAACTTTCTTTCCGGATAATTTTTTTCATACTTTTCATACTTTCAGAAATAACGGTAATAGCGAAAGTAGTAAACACACAAAAAATAAACTCAAAGATATACAATATTTACTTTCACTCCAATTGCATTGTGCAATTTCCCGACCTAACCATAGATAATGAATTACGCACGCGAACACAGGTAATGTAAGGAAACACACTTTGCCTATAGCAATTAACCAACCACGGATTCTAATCTACAGGGTAGGCTAAGGTGTAAGGGTGTAACGAAACATTTTAAACATAGGTGTAAGAAACGAAAGGAATGACTCTGAGGGTTTTTCTAGGGGTATCTTACTCTAAAAATGAGAGTAACAAAAGGTTTATACGGGGGTTAACTAACCAGTGTAGTTAGTTAATAACACATAACATAATAAAGGCCATTTGGGTGTAATCCTAGAATTTTACCAAGTTAGACAAGTCATTCCAATTATATAAATAATACTCATTATGGTGGTCTCGAATAGTATACAAGCCAAGTTCTAAAGTTTACAAGTCACCGGCACACTCATAGATTTGTGAATTTTGAAAAATCACAATTTTTGAAAATAACGTCATGTGTGCAGCTATGCAACTTAGATCTTAAACAAAAACATGCTAAAAAATTTTTAAGTTTGATATATTAAGCACATTTTAAGCATATTTTGAAAAAGTTTAGGACAAGTAATTGTTAAGTGTTCTAATTCTCCAATCCCCCCACTTAAGTTAAACAACGTCCTCGTTGTTTGTATAAAAGGTTAAAAACTGGAAAATAAAAGAATTAGAACAGAAAAACTCCCCTGAGATTTGCTCGGTATGATCCTCCATTAGTATAAGAGCAAAAATCATCTTTCTTGTGGATTAGAACGTTAAAGCTTCATACTTGATGTATCCACAGGAAATCCAGGAAACTATAATACCACCAATACTTTAAAACACACCTAAGATAAGAAAGGTTCAAACTTGCATAATACATTAGTAGTTAGGAAAAATAAAACATAAAAATAAAAACTGAAAATCATCAGGTCAGTCGATGCGCCGTATCTTATTGGAGAAGATACGCCGTATCGAGCCTGGAATAAATACGGATCAGAATAAAGATGCGCCGCATCCTTAACCAGGGATGCGCCGCATTAAAATAAACTGATAAAGAGTTTTAAAGTCGGAAATAAAAAATGCAGAAAAATTAAAATAAGATATGACCATTGCAGGAGATGCGTCGCATCTCAGGATGGAGATGCGCCGTATCTTCATGCGGCCTGAAACAAAAATAAAACAAAATAAAGGATAGGATGCGTCGCATCTGTTAACCAGATGCGGCGCATGTAGATACCAAACAGACTGTTAACAGTCTGTTGTAAAATGACTCGTTCCACGGTTTAATCTTTCACGTCCTCTCGTACTCTCATGCTGAACTTAATGCCAGTCTTCATCAGATATAACAAGAAATATAAACTGAAACATTAAATATATACATGAGAATAGTGATCAGTACAATCCAAAAAATAATAATAATGTGTGGAACAATGTCTGTAAAATCAAGAGAGTAAGATCATGGGTGAGTGTGGTCGTCTGGATGGGTCCCGGAAGTGCTGGCTCCATCAGTCCTCTGGCGGACTCTGCGCTCGTATGCACGTGTCACTCCCGCAACCTCAGTACCATCTGGACGGGTGTGGGTAATACCCTGATGCTCCAAAAGTCTGCTCACACTCCTAACCACCCACTCAGAGTCCCTCCTTAGGGCTCTCAACTCTCCCTCGACTGCCTCAAGTCTCTGACCCATGGTGCGTGGGGGTACTGGTGCCTGTGGCACCTCCTCGTCGGCAAGAGCAGCAGCCGGAGGTCCCTGAGGTCCTCCCTGCTCCGCCTCTGGCCCTGCAGCTCTGGCGGGCCCTAATGCTGCCCAAAAGTGGCCTCCCGCAGCCACCTGGCAGATCCCGAGTCTAACCAAATAGTCCCTATCGATAACCGGGAGACGGGCCACCACAACCTCCAGCCCCGCTGGAATCTCTGCTCCAATCACTCCGAAATGGCGGGCCAACCGAGAAACAAAATGCCCGCCAGTCATATGGCTCCTCCGATCTCTCCCAGCAGCTGATCGGTGGAGGTAGTGTGCCAAAAAGTGGGGGATGTTCACACACAACCCCTCATCCATGCTCCTAAGGAGGAAGAGGTCCAGAGTGGTCACCTTCTCAGTGACTGACCCCTCCCAGCAATGGTAAGCGCAATCAGCCTGTGGCACAGCCTCCTCATCGGCTCTCTGATCAATGTGTAGGATGGGGTGGAAGTAATGATGTCACCCATCGAAGAAATCCTAACCCAGTAATCACTGAATACCCCTCTGTCAGGGACAACCCGTAAACTCTCAGCCCAGTACCTGGCAAACCCAGCAGATCCAAGCTCCTCCTCAGTGTGTAGCCCCATGGCCAAAATAAACTGCCTCATCGACATCTGCCTATGCACACCTCCTAACCTGAATACCAGAGTGTCAGCTGTATCAATCTCCAAATCCGTCTCCCTGTAATGAATCGTGCTAAAGAACTCCAGCATGAGCTCCCTAATCAGAGGCTCGTCAATCCTAAATAGTCTCTCCCAAGTACTAGACCTAAACACCGCCTCCTCATCATCTCCAACAACTACCATCTCCATCTGATGCTGTAAACTCGCAGCTGCATGTCCACCACCGATCAATCCCACATCGTCAAAATTCAAAACCTGGACTCTGAATATTTTCTTGAAGTAAATCGAGTCAAGCCTATGCAAGTAATCCTCTAGAGCGGCAGGAGTAAGTCCCATGTTCTCAAATTGTAGCCACTGATGCCTTAGTGTGACCTCTGGTAATGCCATCTGAAATAGATATTTACAGTCAGTAAACAGTCTGCAAAATAGGTAGATACGGCGCATCTGATTTAATCAGTGCGGCGTATCTGTATAAAATATAAGAGATGCGGTGCAAGACAATAGATACGGCGTATGGAGATGCGTCGTATCTAGATTAATCAATACGGCGTATCTAGAATTTTATCAATTTTGAAATAGGTCGTTACGCCGCATTAATCAACCTAGATGCGACGCATCTAAAAGCATATCAGTATAAAATAAAGGGTCAAGCACGTTTATCAAGAATCCGTATCCGTGACGTAAACTACCACTAAATATTACAGTATTATATACTCCTTATATCAGTTCTAATATCTCATTCCACCACTACTAGTTCGCCTTCCCGCTAAATATTCAAAATCGAACCCAAAACCTTAATTTTCGCAAAATCAAATTAGGTTATAAGTTCAATTATTTATGCAAATTAAATACGGGGGAAATTATCTAGAGCAGGTTCTAATCATATCTCAACATCATTTAAGCACAAATCGATTCAATCATATAAACCCTAATTTTCGCATTGATCAAGATTAAATCGAAAATGGAATAATTACCTTAATTTGATGATTAGGTGATGAATTATAGACCGGATTAGAGGTGGGTTTAAGAAGAATGATCGGAATTAGAGTGTAACTTTTAGTGTGTGAAGGTTCTTAACTGTGTGTGTTTATGCGGTAAGAAGTTTAGATCCGGCGCATTCCCGTCGTATTTATAGGGCGAAGAGATGCGCCGTATTGGAAAATTGGGATGCGCCGTATCTATTTAATTTCGTTGACTAGTCAATATGTTCTAGTTGGTCAGAGATACGGCGCTTTGGATATTTAGATCCGCCGTATCTCTATGTTAGTGAACGAAATTCAAATAAGGAACGTACCTTGGCCTCCGCAACACGATTCTCTATACATCCAATTGGGGTTAAACGGCATACCATATAAATAAATTCAAGATAAGAGCAATATGCATAAACGTTTTATTAATAACCGTAATCTTATTGTTTAGTGGATAAGGATTTATTCCGAGGTTAGGAACAAATATCGTTTTTAAGCGTGCAAAATTAAGATTACGATTTGAATCAGATGTATAGTGTGGATAATAAAACTGAGGTTATAGTGGAGAGGACTTCCCTTAGGGCTGGTTGAATAATCGAAGAGGTTACGTTTTGATCACTCCAGCAATCTTCTCTCGGTTTAGTTCAGAATGTAATCTCGCTTGGTGATGCTTGAGTCATCATTTATCCTGAAAAATAAACAACTTGCACACGAGAGTAGCGGACCGATCAAAGTAAATATCAAAAATCAACTATATTTATCAAATTATATTTGTCGTATTAACGAAAGTTAATGCGCCGTATTTTCGTTACGTTTAAAAATAAATATCGATTTTTGATTCAGAAAGATGCGCCGTATCGATATAGATCGATGCGTCGTATCTGTTTAATAATTCGCAAACTGTTTTTAATTAAAATAATAGATACGCCGTATCTACGAAAGCAATGCGTCGTATGGCGTTAACGTTTAGAAATTTTTTTTATTAAAAACAGATACGCCGTATCTGCAAAAGCAGATGCGTCGTATTACTTTATCGCTTTTAAAAAAAATTTCGTATTAAAAACAGATACGCTGTATCTTGGGGAAAAGATGCGTCGTATCGAATTAATTAAACGCGTTGTATTTTTAAAAATTAAACGCAATACGCCGTATCTGAGAGATCAGATGCGCCGTATCGTTTGATTTAGCACAGTACAACGATAGCAGAACAGAAAAATACGAAAAATAAAAACAAAAATAAAAACACACAAACAAAAATAAACACACAAAAATAAAAGAAAACAATTAACACAAAACAAATAACACACAGTACAACAAATATGCAAAATAATACAATGATGCAATTAATCTAATAAAAGAAAATCCTAATTAAAATACTAATCAAATTAACAGATAATAACAATTCACTCCCCGGCAGCGGCGCCAAAAACTTGATGCGTGTGCGTGCGTAGTATAGTTTTAGCAGTTTTAATGCCTACTTAAGTTTTAAATTTATATTTAGCCGACTTATCAATAACACACACACTTAACGAGCAGTGTACCCGGTCAGTATGAATATAATGGTAAGTAGAGTGTCAATCACTAAGAGTGGAACGTATTATCTAGTTATTCTAATCAGTATTTTAATATCCTAACGCAAGGGGGTTTCAGCCTGAGAGACTGGCACGGTTTGTTTGCAATTAAATAATAAAATAAACCAATAGGCACGAATCAGCAAGTAGCACACACGTACACAGATAAATACTCGAGACAATAAGAGGGTTGTCCTTATGATTAAGTAGATTGTCACTTGTTTTATTGATAGCTTTATATGAAGTGTATGTAGTTAACCCTTTCTCGTTGGTCCTAATCTTATCGGCGAGTAAACCCTTAATGATTACTTATGTCTAAAAGTTATTCCTAAGTGATCAATTTAGTAATAACCGTGGGAGCCACATTATGTCCCGCAGTCAAATGCCCGCAAGCCACTAATAAACACAGAGGTTATCAATGCACTAATAAGTAGTAACCAAAGACATCAACATATAAACTTTAATTGATGGGAAAGCAAGTATTAAAGGGAGTGCAATCTTTCGTTGTCATATTACACAAGCCACCAATCCTGATGAATTAAAGTTTGCTAACACAATAAAACAAAACTACTTAATGAATTAAATACATGCAGCACCTTCTTACAGCTCTTGTATCTTTGATTTGGGTGTGTCTTGTGCTGCCTCCTTGACTGAATTCGTCCTTGGTTTCTCCTGTTCGGTCTTCGAATCTCTGATAATGCCTCCGAAATTCGTCTGGCTTTGGGGTATTTATAGTTTCTGTCTGAGGGAAGATGCGGCGCATCTACTAAGTAGATGCGGCGCATTGACTTAACTTCGCGTGGGGTCCAAGATTATAATATTCAGGAATATTCGTACACCGCCAGAAGATGCGGCGTATCTTTATCTTTGGATGCGGCGCATGTCCTCTTGTATCTTGGATCGTATCTGGTGATATCTTGATAGAGATGCGGCGCATGTCATGAGTGAGATGCGGCGCATCTGGAGCAGATTAGTCTTGATCTTCTTCATTTCAGTAGACTCTTAACTTTATGCATGTTTTGCTCCATAATCAGTCCAAAATCGCTAAGTTTCACCAAATGCTTGTTTTTACCTGAGAATTACAAAAGTAAACGATTAAGTATCAATTCTCATACATAATATAGTAAAACAAGTTAAATTAATAGGATAAATGATAGTAATAAAATGTACTTATTTGAGTTCATAGTAGATTTCAAAGAAGAAAGATTGATCAGACACTTTTCATCAAACAGCACAAGAAGGATCTTCTATTAGTGCCGGTGTATGTGGATGACATTATCTTTGGATCTACAAGGAAGGAGATGTGTTTAGAGTTTGAGAAACTTATGCATGATAAGTTTCATATAACATCCCGTAAATTTCCCTTTCATTTGTAAATAGTAAACGAAGAGTAATCCATCGTCACGATTTAATTAACCATTTTTACAGACTAAATTTTTGCTTTTATTCAACATTATTACTAAACGAGACGATTGTGTTAAAACTCCTTCCATCATTTTGATAACTTGTATACTCAAACAATATCGACCAAGATTTAAAAGGAATTGACCTTCTAATGTCACCAAACAAATATTAAAAACTTTCATTTCACTCATTCTCCTTTGGTTCTTACTACCGACTAAAACAACCACAATAAACCATCATTGCCACTCATGCAATGACTACTGCCACACTCCATCAAAATATCTTGAGCAAACAAAACCAATACAAAGTCCCATGATTTCATTTTGGTTCTTCCTCTTTGTTCCTTTCTTCTGCTCGAACTACACAAGGACAAATTCACCAATTTATCCAACCTTTTTAAATCCCACGTGCTACAAACCAAATCGACCTTAATAGATATTTATGTAGAATCGGTTTCTAGACAACAATGACCAAACAAAGAACCATGATTATTTTTTTTTGTTCGAACACAACCACAAGGATCAACATTACCAATTCATTTGTTTCTTCCTCTTGGTCCTTAGCACCGACCAATACCACCAAGAACCCTCATCATATTCTTTACTTACACACTCAAGTACACATAATCGAGCTAAACACAAGAGTTCACATGTTGTTTTTGTCTCGACTCAACTGGAGTTATTAAGAATAGAACACATGCATATTTGCTATCATTATAGATACTTACACACATCAAGTCTCATGTGATTTCCATGCTCTTTTCATCATTTGCTTACACTATCTCTTACACACTCAACCCCACACATTCACACCACAACAAAACAAATACCTAAGTACAAACTAGCTTATAAAAGCCCTCACCCCATTTCCATTTTATACGTATATACATATGCACATGCAATAAGCAAACAAACCAACCCTTAGTAAACTACAAACACAATCGGTTTCCCCCTCCACCTTTGTCTTAATCGACTAGCAAGCAAAGACAAACCATGATACTTTTCTTACACACCTTGGACCACACTTATGCTCCAAGTACCATGTTTTCTCTTTTCTTTCTTCTTCCTTGTTTCTTGGTATTCGAACCAAAGCCATCACCACACTCTTAGTTTTGTGGTCCACTTCTCATTAGTACAAGGCACATGGGTACTCAAAAACTAGTATATATGAACTTCCCTTTTCTCCCCATATTATACGTACAAACACAGAACATGCAAACTTACACATTCATTTGTCTTGTTGCTTTTGGAAGTGGTAAGGAAGAATCGCATGCTCTCTTGGTAATCATTTGAGAAGCTTTCATACTCCAAGTCTTGCATATTCCCTGCACATTTCACCACTTGTCTATGCACCAACTCGTGTATATAAGGATACATACATATTGATAGTTTACTCACACACAAACAACTCATTTCTTCTCTTCTAAATTCACGAGCAGCAGCTAGAACAAGAAACTTAGTTTTTACCTTGGGTTCTAGTCACTTGATTAAATGTTCTAAGTTGTTATAGCAAGGGTGTTCATACTCGGATTCTTTGGGTTAGAAACTCCTTGGGTTCCTCCTTCTTTTCTGCTCGGCACCACCTCTCAACCTCACTGTAAGAGATTCTCTAATCAACTCTTGTGTCACATTAGCTTTACTTAAACTTTCGTGATATATGTTGACATGTGTGGTTAGAAACCAAAAAGTGTTACATGGAAATGTTTACACATGACATGCATATGTATATACACGCTCGTATATACATGCTAATATACTTATAGGATTGGTTTTGTTGTCTAGACTTGCGTGGAAATCCTTAACTTGCTTAACACTTATGAAAGCTAGCACATACTTGTTTTCAAAATCAACATACACCTACATATATGCCGAGCCTATTAAGGTTTCGAACTTGAAATAACTAAAGAGAACATGAAAATAAAGTTACCATAAGTATTGACTTGTTTGAGTTAGATTAGAACTCGTTAAAAACTTGAGTCATGTTTGAATCAAAAACCCACAAGCGGTCGCGGACCACAGTGGTGTGTCGCGATGTGTTTTGTGTTATACCCCTGTCGTGTGGCTTATTTGTGCTCATTCGACCTAGCCTTGCAACACAAGCACTTAACTTGAAAAACTTGGAATACTCGTGTACATGGAAAAATAGTTTTGAAGAAGAAACACATTTTATAAACACAACTCACGCACACACTGTGTTATACATGCAATATATAACGCAGATTCGAAATACTATATAAACAAAACGTTTGGTATTGAAACACAACAAGCGCCCTTGGCTCAGTTGGTTTGGGCTCTGTGTTGCTAAGCGTGAGGTCAGGGGTTCGAACCCTGCACCTAATGTTTTTATTTTGGTCATCTTTTACAACTTTTGCCTTTTGGCAGTTTCAACCCTTCAGCTTTGCACCACTTACTATTTTCCTAAAAGACTTTTATAAGTTTAAAACTATTATTAATCTTTTTACAATTTCAACCCCCAACTTTAACTCACTTGACAAAAACTTCTATGAGTTGCAACTTTGACACTTTACATTATAAAACTCTTATAAGTTTAACTTATACATTTTTCTATTCTTCCATCTAAATAAATGTGTTTAACATAGTGGTTATAAAACATACAACTTAACGTTATCAGCGGTTAACTTGAAAATATATCAAGAAATGATTATTTCTCAAAACTCACCGATTCATTTAATTTAAAAAATTGACATTTACTACAAATTTATCATTCACCAACTTTTGATTCATATCATTAATTCATGACGAGAAATATAAATAATAAACGATACTTATACATAAAGACAAGTTATATAGTATATAACTTTGTTCTTGAACTTTAAGCATTTTACCACGCAAGCCACCACTGCCACAAAACCACTTTGTCATCCGACATTGTTTCAAATCACTATTCTCGATAAGTCAAACTTATCTCAGACTTCCATATTATCCAGATTGTCTTTTGGAGCCATTCCCATTCTACCTTTGACAATACTTTACTCTGTCTACCATTCCACCAAGGTGAGTTCATAGCCCCACTTTTCTTGTTTACTATTTTATAAACTCTTTGGGGGAGATACATGCTCAAATACAATGCTTTATACTTTTTCAAGTACTCTACACTTTACATACTACTGTGAGTTCCATAGACCACTATTTTACCTATTCTAAATTACTTTTGCGGGAAATACATGCTTGTATTTTAGATAAACTTTGCTAGTTTACTTTAAACATTATACTCAGTTAATAAACCACTTTGCTGTTATTGAAACGTGATGCGTGGTTTTGCGACCTTACAACAGGTTTTACCTCTCGAGGGATCTCAAGAGGCTTACAACCCCACCAGGCAGTGTACCTGACCGATGTAGTATAGTGTAGTGGTAAGTACGGGGGATTGATCGTTCTCCACAGGGAATAGTGTTCGTTAGGTATGAAAAATTACTCTAATAGGTCTAAGGGTGAGAGAAGATTCTTTTTATGTTTTAATATTTTTTAAGAAAGCAAGTAAAATCTCGGGTTTGAAAGAGTGGGCGGAATTAGTTGCTAGTCAACTAACCCAAATTACTACGAATGCAAATAAAATAAAATAACAGAAAATGAAAATGTTGGTGAAAACTTATGTGGAGGGAAATGTGTTTACTTAGATTTCCTTACTCCCTAACTATCTTTTACCGGTTGATTAGTGTGTATTAGTCGCGTGGATGACGGGTGTATTCCTTAATACCATTCGTGGGGTGGCGTACGTACTTCCCCAACTCTACAAGCTCCTACTTCACTCCTATGTCGAGCCTGGCTAGGAAGCTCCTAACATGGGATCACTAGAATTCGCTTGTGCATTAAATACAACCATAAAAACCTTTAGTACGCATTGGTTCATGTTTCTTAAGACGTTCAAGCAAGTTACCGAATAGGAAGTTAGCCAGTTTTCTTAAGCCTAACATAGATGAACAATCATCCAATACAACTAACAACACACTAATAACCAATAATCAATAGCTAGGTTTCATTAGATCTAAACAAACACAAGATAAATCTAGCCTAACATGTTAAACAAAAGACAAGAATAAGATAGAATCAAACAACACATAGACATATTGAATGATTAATTGATAACTTATCTTCAATGTAACATGGAAGATCTCAAGGCAAAAAGCCTTGAAAGAGCTGCCAAATTCGTCCTAGGGTTTTCACACACAAAGTTCCCCAATAAGTTCCACACTAATGACAAAGAATTGCAAAACTATATATAGATTTTTGGATCTGACGGCGTCACGTTATGGAGTGTGACGCCGTCACCTCGCCGCTTTTAGGGTTCTCGGATGACCTTCTTGACGCCGTCCCTCTTTAGCTCTCCAAAATCCGTTCTGGCTTATCAAGGCTTGACGCCGTCAGACTGTGAACGTGACGCCGTCCCTATTTGAATTATAACGTGACGACCTTGATCAAATTAAAGGGTGACGCCGTCAGAATTTCCATGCAATTTCTCTGGCTTATCATGAGTAAATTTCACATCCACCACTTTTGCCAAGCCATGACGCCGTCCAGGGTTAATCCTGACGCCGTCAAAGGTAACTTCCAGCAAGATTTTGAGACTTTGTCGTTTTCTTCACTTTTATGCTCCAAAAACGTCCAAAATGCTTCCTTTTCCAGATTTCTTCTCAAAAGTACCTAAAATGACAAAAGGAACGATTTAGGGCAATATTTGATCAAATAAATACGATTTAGGGCTTAAATGACCCCTTAAAAGCGGTACACTTTTCGCTTCATCAAATACCCTTACACTTGAGATTTGCTTGTCCTCAAGCAAATGCGCTTTTATTCTAATCAAAATACAAGTTAGGGGTCATTTAATGCTAACATAAAAGTAATTACAACAAATATTCGTTCCACTTTAATCCTAATAAGCACGAAGATTACAAACTAGCACCTCACAAGTAGTGTTTAGATACTCACATCTCTCAAGTGTCATCAAAATAAATCTCATAAATGGAAACGGATAATATCTCTCACTACCTGTCATAGCAAATAGATTACCATAGGCTTGGGAAAGGATCGAAAACCTCCTCCACTCGGCGTAAGCACCAAAGATAAACTATCAAAGAGGGCTTTTACATGGGTTATAACGTTAGGTGTAGGGAAAAGGAAAACACGGTTTTGTTGGATAAAGGATATTTTACTGGTGGCGAGTTAAAGATCTTGATCAATTACATGTACTATACAATGTTGCTAAGCCAAGACTCGACTCATTCTTAAGCTAATGAAAGAAAATAACAAAAACATAAAATAAAACAGGATGGTAGTCCGTATGTTTTTTCTACTTTTCTTTTTCTCATTTTTTTTTTGTATTTTTCTGATTTATTTTTTTTTTTTTTTTTTTTTTTTTTTTTTTTTTTTGCATACACTCTTACCCTACCATCCAAAATAATACATCATAGGGGCATTGCATTCCCCTTACACTTGAACTTTTACATAACTTTACAAATAACTATTCTAATGACTCGAATTAAGATAATCAAAACACTTGGAGTACTTTTAAAATATTTAGCACATATGGGGGTAATAAATGATGTTCTTCCCCATTACTCTATTACACTAGTACTTTACCCATGAGTCCCAATCATCCCAAAACAATATGTACAAGGATATGACTCGACTTAGCAACCATGTAATCAATCAGATAATTAACTTGGGTTTAAACAAATGTTGTCACAATAATGCACTAAAGATGAGTGCATACAAGGTAGGCTAAGGCGATTTGGGTGTACATTTTAGTGGGGTGTAAACAAATTCTTCCTTTAAGTAAAATGCTTAAAGTTAGAAACGAAAAGATAGGCTCTGAGGGGTGTACTAGGGGTATCGTGTACTAAAAATGAGTACAACGCAAAGGGTGTGGGAGAATTACTTGACCAATGTAGCCAATGTAATTATAACAAAAACACAGGTGTAAAACAATGGGTGAATCCTAATGCCTCTTATCATGTAGTAAATCTAACTACACGAATGTAGTCTCACTTGTGGCCTCGGAATGGTCCTAACGCAAGTTCTAGAATCTAAGTGCTACCGGTACACACATCATAGCAAAATGCTTTTCCTACCAATTCTAGGGGCGAACCTCACATATTTGGGGGTGGAAAATTTTTTAGTGGTACGGTTTTTGTGCTAGTCATATAACTCCTATCCGTGAGACGCTCATTAAGATCAAAGTTTCACTCCTATATGTTGTAAAAAATTTTAAATTTGGCACTAAAATTACCCTAACAGGTATTTATCTCAGTTTTATTACACATCTATTATTAAACAAACAAAAATCAAGCGCAATTGTATTTTCTAATCGTACTTTTACCCCCCCTTACACTTAAGATGAACATTGTCCCCAATGTTCAAATAACAAGATGTAAAAGCATAAAGTAAAAAAAATGAAATCAAATACTCCCCTGATTCGTTCGGTGGATAATGAAGTAACACGGTTAGATCTTCTTCCAAAGAGAATGTTGAAGCTCCATGACTAATGCATCGCCATAAGCTTGATCCAAAACATTTCCTTGTCCAAAATAACCTGTTAAACCTGAGAAAACAAACACGAGAACCTGCATAACATCGGCGGGATAAATCTATATATAAGGATATAATGCTTGTGGAATGATAACTTTGCAGATTCCTGGAGATTATAAGTTATAGATTTAATAAAAACTTTTTTATGAAAACAAAACTTTCAAAAATTTTCAGAAGATTAAACCTGACGCCGTCAGGTTGTAAAGCCTGACGCCGTCAGAAATGATCTGACAGAATTCCCATGTTACGTTTCCGGAAAAATTTTTGGAAAAACCTATACCTTACTTCCTGGAAATCCTGCAAAACATCATTATGACTCGATACAAGCATTTGACTCAAACAAATACTAATATGTATGTTAATTTATTATTATTATGATTCATGTTCATTTGTGTTCTAATAAACCGATTTAGATTTCCCTTACACTTATCTTTTGCAAAATACCTTTATATGTAGTTAAGACGAAGTTAAAAACAAGATAAAGCATTTTCACAAATTAGTTTTTAACATGAATCAATAATAATAAAATTTAAACATACATACGGAAACAAATAAAATCAAACAAACAAATAAATAAACACACAAAGCAAATAAAGCTTGGGTTGCCTCCCAAGAAGCGCTTGTTTTTGTTCGAGTCATGAGCCTGACTCTACCCTTATTTAATGGATAAAGGAGAGGTTTTCCCTACACTTAGGATTAAGTGCGGGTGATAGTAGCGATACACACCAGCTCGGTAGGAGTATGCCACGTGAGGAAAGAGTGGTGGATGAATTATATGCTCAAAGGGGTGTGCTCCTTTCATCATAACCTTGCCTAGTTCACTTTGGTCAATGGGTGATTTTGAGTTTCCTCCTAAAAAGGGATCATCTTCTATCAACTTCGAGAGACTCCTAGTTGGGAATCCATCTTGACCTAATAAACCCGGTTTAAACCCATAATGTTTCTTGTGATCAATCATGAATGGGTGATGTAGACATGTAAGGTCATTTTTCACTCCTATATTGTCTTCCTCACTACAAGGCTTAATGTCTACTACCTTAAACTTAAGACTACCCGGACTATATGTTTTGATGGGTGGATCGGGACTTAATTCAATTCCTAAATTTTCATCCAAGGATGGAAGATTAGGTAACGGTTTTGGTTGAGGCTCCGGCTCATCAAAACTAGGAACTTTCATAGGACTAAAAGAAAGGTTGTGATCACTAAAATCATTCAAACCTATTTCTTCTAGTTGTGTTTGGTCCAAGGGCTCTACCTTTATTGGGGTTCCTATAGTCTCCTCAACTTCTTCCGGGTAAGTCACGGGCGGTGTGTATGCCTCAAGTGATGGTGGGATTTGTGGGGTACTTGGTGGGCTTGGGTTTTCTACTATATCCTCCATCTCATTAAGATCACCTATGTGTTCATCTTGTATTATGGTAGTGCCTAACCATGACATGCACTTAGGTACCTCAACTCTACCCACCTCATTCCTAAACAAACCTTCCGATTGATTTATCCAAATACCAAATAGGTCTAAGCTTGCATTTTTTGGGTCACATGTTCCACTTCTTTTTTGGGCGAGAATCTCAAAGATTTCCCATGCCTCTTCATCACCATAATCCCACATTTTCCCATCTTCCATATTTTCAATCTCCTGCTGGGTTTGGCGGTCGATACGAGTGTAAAAGATTTGAAGTGGAAACAATAAGTCAAGACCATGATGAAAGACCTTTTTTAATAAGTATTTGAAACGAGTCCATGTATCGGAAAAAGATTCACCATTATGTCGTCGGAACATAAAGATGTCATTTTGGAGTGAAAGGGGTAGATTATGTAGTGGATTCACGTTCTCCATAATGGTGAACGGAAGAGTCAATGGAAATTTCTTTTACGAACAAAGACACAAACAAAAAGATAGACTAAAGAAAATCCTAGAAAAAGAAAATAAAAATCTCACTAGAAAGGAATCTAGTGAGTAGACCTATAAAATAAAAATTCAACCTAAACAATAACTATTCCCTGGCAGCGGCGCCAAAAACTTGATGCGTGGTTTTGCGACCTTACAACAGGTTTTACCTCTCGATGGATCTCAAGAGGCTTACAACCCCACCAGGCAGTGTACCTGACCGATGTAGTATAGTGTAGTGGTAAGTACGGGGGATTGATCGTTCTCCACAGGGAATAGTGTTCGTTAGGTATGAAAAATTACTCTAATAGGTCTAAGGGTGAGAGAAGATTCTTTTTATGTTTTTATATTTTTTATGAAAGCAAGTAAAATCTCGGGTTTGAAAGAGTGGGCGGAATTAGTTGCTAGTCAACTAACCCAAATTACTACGAATGCAAATAAAATAAAATAACAGAAAATGAAAATGTTGGTGAAAACTTATGTGGAGGGAAATGTGTTTACTTAGATTTCCTTACTCCCTAACTATCTTTTACCGGTTGATTAGTGTGTATTAGTCGCGTGGATGACGGGTGTATTCCTTAATACCATTCGTGGGGTGGCGTACGTACTTCCCCAACTCTACAAGCTCCTACTTCACTCCTATGTCGAGCCGGCTAGGAAGCTCCTAACATGGGATCACTAGAATTCGCTTGTGCATTAAATACAACCATAAAAACCTTTAGTACGTATTGGTTCATGTTTCTTAAGACGTTCAAGCAAGTTACCGAATAGGAAGTTAGCCAGTTTTCTTAAGCCTAACATAGATGAACAATCATCCAATACAACTAACAACACACTAATAACCAATAATCAATAGCTAGGTTTCATTAGATCTAAACAAACACAAGATAAATCTAGCCTAACATGTTAAACAAAAGACAAGAATAAGATAGAATCAAACAACACATAGACATATTGAATGATTAATTGATAACTTATCTTCAATGTAACATGGAAGATCTCAAGGCAAAAAGCCTTGAAAGAGCTGCCAAATTCGTCCTAGGGTTTTCACACACAAAGTTCCCCAATAAGTTCCACACTAATGACAAAGAATTGCAAAACTATATATAGATTTTTGGATCTGACGGCGTCACGTTATGGAGTGTGACGCCGTCACCTCGCCGCTTTTAGGGTTCTCGGATGACCTTCTTGACGCCGTCCCTCTTTAGCTCTCCAAAATCCGTTCTGGCTTATCAAGGCTTGACGCCGTCAGACTATGAACGTGACGCCGTCCCTATTTGAATTATAACGTGACGACCTTGATCAAATTAAAGGGTGACGCCGTCAGAATTTCCATGCAATTTCTCTGGCTTATCATGAGTAAATTTCACATCCACCACTTTTGCCAAGCCATGACGCCGTCAAAGGTAACTTCCAGCAAGATTTTGAGACTTTGTCGTTTTCTTCACTTTTATGCTCCAAAAACGTCCAAAATGCTTCCTTTTCCAGATTTCTCCTCAAAAGTACCTAAAATGAAAAAAGGAACGATTAAGGGCAATATTTGATCAAATAAATACGATTTAGGGCTTAAATGACCCCTTAAAAGCGGTACACTTTTCGCTTCATCAAAACGCAACACTTATATTTAATTACAAGAACACTATAACCTTTGCGAATTACTATGAACTTATGAAATCTCTTTTATACGCTTTTATATCTCATGGAGAGATACCTGCTATAAACATGATCACAAATGATTTTCAACTGTATGCTATACCTGATCCACTATTGCCTAAGTTTACTTTTATTGCCATGTTCGAAGTCCCTCACATCATGAACCTTAATCACTTGCGAGTGAACGTAAATAATTGTGAATAGATCTATTTGGGACTGACAATCCTCGTTTGGGTCTGCTAGGATGAGCCACCCAGGCGCACTTTATTTGAACAAACTTATGGGTTATTGGCAAATACCCATCCTGAGGGCCTGTATACTTTACATCATTTTGATGCCTGTTAAACGTTGAGTGTCATGAGACTTAGGGCAAAAGAAACGATACTGTAGTCATGATACAGTATTGCCATTATTTTATTAAACTTGAACTTGTTTTCACTATATAGCAGAAAATCACTACTTGGCAAAACAATAACTATTTGGTGTTGACCTAGTTAGGGCAACCAAACCAACTATGGGTGTATAACAACTTAACCCACCAATTAATTTATAACAAACCAACTATGGGTGTATAATATCGTAACCCACCGCTTATTTTAGTAATAATTGTATTTGTTACAATTAATACCTAAACTTGAAACTATTGAAAAATCAACTGATTTTATGCAAACTCTAGGGATTCACTCACAACTTGAATTTGATAATCAACTGCTTTAACTTTAAACTCTATGGATTCACTCACACTTTGATTTTTGACAAATCAACTGGTTAAACTATAAACACTATGGTATTACTCACTCTTTGATTTGATAATCAACTACTTATTTACAACTACTATGAACTCACAAACTCTTTGATTTCAACAGTAATTACTCACAAACTCTTTGATTTTGGAAATCAATAGTTTTTACTTACAAACTCTATGAACTCACCAACCTTTGTGTTGACGCTTTTAGCATGTATTTATCTCAGGTCCATGATAAGCAAGGATGGCACGGAGGAGCACGAATACTTTTGAAGGCTATAAACTTTATTATCATTCGAAAACCTATTTAATAAACTCTGGAACCACTGGGACCTCATTTTGTAAACTCTGATATTCGAATGATAAATCTTTTAAAATGACCAAATTGGTGATCATTTTCTACTATTCAACTGTTGTGCCATGAAGTAACACCCAATTTAAATTCCGCTGCATATCACAAAATTGGGGGTGTTACAGATTGGTATTAGAGCTACAGTTTTAGAGAAACGGGTCTAAATGAGGTCCGAACTATAACTACTTTTACAAACAAAACATTTTATAGCCTTACGCTCTCCGTGCTTACCATCCGCCAGACGCTCATGTGACTTCCACCAACACTCTAAGATATTGATATGTATATACTCACCAACTATTTCGAGTACCGTACCAACCATTCTTAATTATCTTACTCATATCTTTATAGATGCGTGTGAAGTACTTTTCCTGTATTTCCGGAAAATCCGCGCCTGGATTATTTTGTGGATTAGTACGAGTGTTAAATCAGAAATTCTTAAGTAGGATGGTTTACAATGTCTTTATTTGAATGATTGGGATGCCTTTTATTTAAATAAAGAAATTGTAAAGCGCCGAACCATAAGTTTATATTTCCTTGTTTACATTGTTTGGGACGCCTCTCTATGTAAATAACGAATTATAAATAAGTGGGCTTATTTGTATCTGTAATGACACGAGTATGAAACCGATAATCACAAAATTCATCAAACACACAGCATAACCTTCATTAGAAACTATAAATATTGATACATAATGATATGATTAGCATTGGTAATGCTAACATTAAAAATATCACTAAGAAAGGCATAACATCACCAATCGGTTGACCCGCTATGCCCATGAAAAACACCACTACACCAGCAAGAGCAAGAACCACGACTGGGTGCAACACCTCGAATATCCTGTACGACAAGAATACACAAGTATTAACGCAATAAAACATTAATACATGGTGTTAGTATACGGATTCAAAGCAACACTCTTATCGAAATACTATCTCTTACCTCCATATTTCATCTGCGCTGACGGCCAAAACCACGAGTGCTATGAGAAGCGCTATGACCTCGGCCAGGGACTCCAGATCTTCATCTGGGACGTAAGCCAAGAAGATGGCTGCAGCAGCGTACATAATTACGAGAATGGTGTATGTGTAAGACATTTCGAGAAGAGGAATCGTGTGAAGTGAGGAGTGAAAAGTTGGCATATATATAGGAGGAATAGCCGGTAGGCTACTATCCTAGCCACTTGCATCTACTATTCCTCACACAAGGACAAACAAGATTTCTCATCCCCTAAAGCTGAGATTCATCAACTTTCTCTACATATACCCAATCCCCATCCAAATATCTCTATGTAAGGATCTGTTATCAACAAAACTCTTTTGTTTAACGGGTAGGTTACCCGCACAGATCCTTATAATTGAAAACCATGTGTAATTTCAAACCATAAAAGAATAACAATAGTCATTCCAAAAGAAAATTTTCCAAGTTATGTTAACTGTGGAACCATTGTAATCTCAGTTCCATCCACTATTAAGACATTATGAACTACACAATGGTCCTACTTATTCCTCTAACGTTGTGAATTTCACGATGTTTCCTCTAAACTCCCAGACATTGTATGTGATTACAATGGTCTCAAAGTTTCTTCGTAACCTTACGTCTTACCACTTTGAATTTATCACAAGAATCTAGTGGTCTCTATTTTCCTTAGCAGACACTGTAAGTAAATACAGTGGCCTCTACTTTTCTTGGACACTGTAAGTGATACAGTGATCCCTATATTTCAACCTCAGGCACTGTAAATTCTACAGTAATCTCAATTAAATTCAAACACCATATTATTCAAATAAACTTGACAGAAATACTTAAACATTACAAACGATACTGGATTAAAACATCACATAAACATAAACTTAGACTTCAAAGGTAGTCCGGATGATCCCAGGTTTGAGAATTGTTGGAATGATAACCGTCATCATAAGGATCAAATCTCGCCAATTTCTCTTCTTCCCATTGAGCTTCCAACCTGCTCAGATCCCGCTCCATGTCAGAAGTCCAACCACCATCATCAACTGCCATATTTTCCTCGAAACTTGGCTGGAAGTGATCCAGATGAGGAAAATGTTGTTGCACAACCACCCTTGGTGCGGATGAACTTGATGCACCTTGTTGTAGTTGTGGTTGTTGTTATGGTGGTGGTAGATTTTGTTGTTGTTGTTGTTGTTGTCGTTGTTGTTCAACCCTAGCAGCTTCAACATTCTTTTCAAAACTCCAACGGACCTTGTTGGAAATCTGGTTCTCTATCTGATGAACACAAACCCACAACGATTCGATGACAGCAGCATCCTTACAATATTCATTATACAAAAACGTGTCGATCACATA
This sequence comes from Artemisia tridentata subsp. tridentata, assembly GCA_021014915.2. Taxonomy (NCBI): domain Eukaryota; kingdom Viridiplantae; phylum Streptophyta; class Magnoliopsida; order Asterales; family Asteraceae; genus Artemisia; species Artemisia tridentata. Next base: position 147,980,397 of record CP139506.1, read on the forward strand.
CTTCCTATCATCTGAAATGTCTGTGCACATGGCATAGCTTTCTCTAAGTCGTCGTTTCAGTTGCTTCATAGCCTCAAACTGCAGGATGACCTTCACAATAGCATTTGACGATCCACATCACTACCCTCAGTTTCTGCCTTGATAAACAATTGAAATTGCTCAGCGGTATGTGGTAGCTTACAAGCCATTGATTGTGTGTGTAGGGATAACACAAGCATGCCAATGGTATTTATAAGGGTTTGAAAAATATTTTTCAATTATTTTATTCTGAGAATTATAACCGTTTGTATTCAAACGGTAAAACTTTCAAAAATTTGTGTCTATTAAAACTAGCAACTAGTTCTGAGATACGTGGTAAAAAAATTATACTTTGAATTTCACATTTCAACGCAAGAGGCAGGAACAGATCGCGTTAAACACGCCACTCCATGACTTAAAAATCATGAACGCGCCACGTATGAATAACACTTTTCGTACGATTTGACTCCTTAATCTCTAGGAAATTGTGAATCTCCTAACGCCCTCTCGAAACTCTCAGGCATTATACGAGATTTCAATGATCTCGAAACTACCTCGTAACCATATATGTCATGAACGTATGTTCAACATTTCATATTCGCCAAACCAAACTTACCCTTGAAACGTTTGGGCCTCAGCCCATGGCTACAGTAACCTAACGCACCCTTGTTTCTCTATGATGAAGCGAAAAGTGTACCGCTTTTAAGGGGTCATTTAAGCCCTAAATCGTATTTATTTGATCAAATATTGCCCTAAATCGTTCCTTTTGTCATTTTAGGTACTTTTGAGGAGAAATCTGGAAAAGGAGACATTTTAGGACGTTTTTGGAGCATAAAAGTGAAGAAAACGACAAAGTCTCAAAAATCGGCTAAAAGTTACCTTTGACGGCGTCAGATTTTACTCTGGACGGCGTCATGGCTTGGCAAGAAAAGGTGGATGTGAAATTTACTCATGATAAGCCAGTGAAAATTGCATGTAAATTCTGACGGCGTCACGCTTTAACCTGATCAAGGGCGTCATGGCTTAATTCAAAGAGGGACGGCGTCACGTTCAAGGTCTAACGGCGTCAAGCCTTGATAAGCCAGAACGGATTTTGGAGAGCTAAAGAGGGACGGCGTCAAGAAGGTCATCCGGGAACCCTAAAAGCGGCGAGGTGACGGCGTCACACTCCATAACGTGACGCCGTCAGATCCAAAAGTCTATATATAGTTTTCTAATTTTTTGTCATTAGGGAGGAGAACTTAGTGTGGAATTTTTGGGAGAAAACCCTAAGACGATTTTAGCATCTTTTTCAAGGCTTTTTGCCTTGAGATCTTCCATGTTACATTGAAAGATAAGTTATCAATTAATCATTCAATATGTCTATGTGTTGTTTGATTTTATCTTGTTCTTGTCTTTTGTTTAACATGTTAGGCTAGATTTATCTTGTGTTTGCTTAGATCTAATGAAACCTAGCTATTGATTATTGGTTATTAGTGTGTTGTTAGTTGTATTGGATGATTGTTTATCTATGTTAGGCTTAAGAAAACTGGCTAACTTCCTATTCGGTAACTTGCTTGAACGTCTTAAGAAACATGAACCAAATGCGTACTAAAGGTTTTTATGGTTGTATTTAATGCACAAGCGAATTCTAGTGATCCCATGTTAGGAGCTTCCTAGCCGGCTCGACATAGGAGTGAAGTAGGAGCTTGTAGAGTTGGGGAAGTACGTACGCCACCCCACGATTGGTATTAAGGAATACACCCATCATCCACGCGACTAATACACACTAATCAACCGGTAAAAGATAGTTAGGGAGTAAGGAAATCTAAGTAAACACATTTCTCTACACTTAAGTTTTCACCAACATTTTACTTTCAGTTATTTTATTTTATTTGCATTCGTAGTAATTTGGGTTAGTTGACTAGCAACTAATTCCGCCCACTCTTTCAAACCCGAGATTTTACTTGCTTTCATAAAATTATAAAAACACAAAAAGAATCTTCTCTCACCCTTAGACTTATTAGAGTAATTTTTCATACCTAACGAACACTATTCCCTGTGGAGAACGATCAATCCCCCGTACTTACCACTACACTATACTACATCGGTCAGGTACACTGCCTGGTGGGGTTGTAAGCCTCTTGAGATCCCTCGAGAGGTAAAACCTATTGTAAGGTTGCAAAACCACGCATCAAGTTTTTGGCGCCGTTGCCGGGGAATAGTTATTGTTTAGGTTGAATTTTTTATTTTATAGGTCTACTCACTAGATTCCTTTCTAGTGAGATTTTTGTTTTATTTTTCTAGGTTTTCTTTAGTCTATCTATTTTCTTCGTGTCTTTGTTCGTAACCATACCATCCGACATCATGGAAGATGGTAATATCCTTAATCCCAACAACCCACCACCACAACAACCACCACCTCCTAGAGCCCGTACCTTAGGAGAGTATTCCCGTCCTAGCCACCATGGCTATCGAAACACCATTGAGCTCACTCAAGGAGCCAATGTCACACCCTTGCGATCCGACACCATCCGGTTGGTGCAAAGCGGATGTGCATTCCATGGACTTCGTTCTGAAGATCCTAATCAACACCTCAAGGACTTTCTCAAAATTGTTGATTCTATAGACCTTGATGTTGCCACTCGAGAGACGACCCGATTGCGTCTCTTCCAATTCTCTCTGCGGGATCAAGCTAGCCAGTGGCTAGAACGTCAACCCGCAGGATCCATCACCTCTTGGGATGATCTCACCACTCGTTTCCTTGCTCAGTTTTTCCCACCGGGAAGAACTACCAAGCTAAGGAATGATATCTTGATGTTCCAACAATGTCAAGGCGAAACTCTCTACGAGGCATGGACTCGATTCAAGGACTTACTCCAAAAAGTCCCTCACCATGGCATAGAACTTTGGCTCCAAATCCAAATCTTCTATGACCATATCAATCTCTCCACGAGGCAAACCATTGACCAATCGGCCGGTGGTAAGCTACGTGATCTAAGTGCGGAACAATCATGGGCTCTCCTAGAGGATCTTGCTCTTTATGACAACGAAAGTTGGAGTGATCCCCGTGATTTGAATAAAACGGTCAAGGCAATATCTTTGCCTTCGAACAATTCAAGCACTTCCGACCGTAGGATCATAGAACTTGAAGACCAAGTCAAGTTTCTCATGAAATCCTACGAGGCTCCTAAACCTTCAAGCCAAGTGAACAAAATCACTTCTTCGTGTAAATTATGTAGTGGTCCCCACGACACTCATGATTGCATGGAACTCCCCAAACAGGCTTTCAAAGAATTCGCATCCTCGCGAATCGATAAGGCGGGAGATAGGTGGCTCACTACTAATTCCGAAGATAGGTATGAGGCATGGAAGAATAAGCCAAATTTTAGTTGGAACCAAACTCGAAGCGTATCATTCAATGACTCTACCCCACTCACCTGGTCTGAACATTATCCTCAGCAACATACGCATAAACAACAAAATCGCGAGGAATCACTGCAAAAATTCATTCTCTCTCAAGAAACACAGCTCTCCAAACTTGAGAATCAATTCAGACAACAGCAAGTTGATATGAACAACAAGGTTGATAACCTGTTAAAGGTTATCAATGATCGCCTTGCTGGCAGGTCAACTTGTGAGTTGGCACGAGTTAATGAGATCAAATCTGTTACGGTGACTCACCAAACACCCCCTCCTGTAAAAATCAAGCACCCTAGTAAACTCTTCAAATACATATCACAAAACGAAAAAAAAAAACAGGAGATACTCATACCCCTTCGAAACCTCTCCACTTCGTGAACACCATTACAACAATACCTGTTCCTAAACCAAATTCGGACCAACAAACAACCAAGAATGTGGACAATGAAATGGAGGGTGAAGTTCCCGATAAGAAACCCGAGGCGCCCGACGACTATCTAGACTCACCAAAAAACTCGAGTACAAGAGAGGTGAGTGATGAGGAGGGCTCGGAAGAGAAATCCTGAAATACCTCATGGGCTCCCAGGACTGCTAGACCGCCCCCTGGTAGAGGAACTTGAGAGGGGCACAGCAAGGTTGCCTATGGGATTCGGAGAGAGAATAGAGGATGGCGCTCCTAGGGTTTTTAAGATATCTTGCACCACTAGGAAAAAGTTTATAAAAGATGCCTACATAAACCCCAACTCTTCTATGAGCGCAATATCCCTCTCTTTATATAACGAAGCCTTCACCGAACAAGTCAAATATGAAGGGTCTAATATCATCGGGGTAATAAGGAGGGTACCAATTGTGATAGAAAAGTTCCTCTTTCATATCGAGTTAACTGTAATTAATAACATGAACTCTATCATCAGTCCATCCTTAACTGGCCTTGTTCTAGGCAAACCATTCATAAAAGCAACGGGAGTGATACTCGATGAGGATGATAGGAGTGCATTATTTACTGATGGTGTCAGGAAAGTGATTTTTCGGGATGGCTGTGAAGAAGTGTATGAGTATCAACCATCAGCATGTGGCAACACATGGGGACTATGCGGTAGGAGGCCTGGCCGAATTAAGCAATATGATCCGAATAATCTCAAGATACCTTGCATGATTGGTTTCACAAGCATTTTTATAATGTTTACATTGACACATGTTTGCCCAAAAATGTGATGTCCCTGTTTCATTATAACAATATTTGCAGATGGGGGATGATTCATAATAGGGAAGGACGACATTGGCATAGATGATGATGTACAGGTGTTTGTAGGAAACATGACATTCACTATGAGCTTCGCAATCGTCGATAATATCAAAAAGTACATCGATCCCGGGTTATCACAAGTTGTTTTTGGGGCACCTTTTTGCAAGGCCACAAGCTTGGTTGTGGACGAGCTCAATGGGATCATGACTTTCACCGATGGGATTAGGGAAATCTCATACCAAATGCCTTACAAGATGAGAGAATTCAAGGAGATTGATTATGATGGGCTCGATAGGTTAAGTTCCCAACTCGTGTTGTGTGATGATGATGTGAGAAGGGGGTGTAAGGACACTTTTGACCTGTCAAGTGGATTCTTTAAGCATGATAAGGAGCTTAGTTCTAAATACCGAAATAATCCCTTTGATCTCGAGGACCCAAAATACCTTCACTATGAAAGTGATTCTGATAGAGAATCAAAGGAAAATGGCCTAGGAACCGTGACCGATGATGGAGTCACGTAATGTACGTGACTTTGAGTCTAGCTACAAGACTCGTTAATAAAGAAAAGCGCTTCTTGGGAGGCAACCCAAGCTTTATTTTATTTATTTGCTTTGTGTGTTTATTCGTTTGTTTGTTTGTTTTTATTTGTTTCCGTATGTGTGTTTAATTTTTATTAGTATTGATTCATGTTCAAAAGTAATATGTGAAAATGCTTTATTTTGTTTTTAACTTCGTCTTAACTACATATAAAGGTATTTTGCAAAAGGTAAGTGTAAGGGAAATCTAAATCGGTTTATTAGAACACAAATTAACATGAATCGTAATAATAATAAATTAACATACATATTCGTATTTGTTTGAGTCAAATGCTTGTATCGAGTCATAATGATGTTTTGCAGGATTTCCAGGAAGTAAGGTAAAGGTTTTTCCAGAAATTTTCCGGAAACTTAAAATGAGAATTTTTGTCAGGTCATTTTGACGGCGTCAGGTTTAACCTGACGGCGTCAGATTTAATTTTCAGAAATTTTTGAAAGTTTTGTTTTCATAAAAAGTTTTTATTAAAATCTCCAACTTATAATCTCCAGGAATCTGCAAAGTTATCATTCCACAAGCATTATATCCTTATATATAGATTTTATCCCGCCGATGTTATGCAGGTTTTCGTGTTTGTTTTCTCAGGTTTAACAGGTTATTTCGGACAAGGAAATGTTTTTGGATCAAGCTTTTGGCGATGCATTAGTCATGGAGCTTCAACATTACCTTGGAAGAAGATTTAACCGTATTATTTCATTATCCACCGAGCGAATCAGGGGAGTATTTGATTTCATTCTTTTACTTTTTACTTTTACATCTTGTTATTTGAACATTGGGGACAATGTTCATCTTAAGTGTAAGGGGAGGGTAAAAGTACGATTAAGAGAATGCTATTACGCTTGATTTTTGTTTGTTTAATAGTAGATGTGTAATAAAACTGAGAGAAATACTTGTTAAGGCAATTTTAGTGCCAAATTTAAAATTTTTTACAACATATAGGAGTGAAACTTTGATCTTAATGAGCGTCTCACGGATAGGAGTTATATGACTAGCACAAAAACCGTACCACTAAAAATTTTTTTTCCACCCCCAAATATGTGAGGTTCGCCCCTAGAATTGGTAGGAAAAGCATTTATGCTATGATGTGTGTACCGGTAGCACTTAGATTCTAGAACTTGCGTTAGGACCATTCCAAGGCCACAAGTGAGACTACATTCGTGTAGTTAGATTTACTACATGATAAGAGGCATTAGGATTAACCCATTGTTTTACACCTGTGTTTTTGTTATAATTACTTTGGCTACATTGGTCAAGTAATTCTCCCACACCCTTTGCGTTGTACTCATTTTTAGTACACGATACCCCTAGTACACCCCTCAGAGCCTATCTTTTCGTTTCGACCTTTAAGCATTTTACTTAAAGGAAGAATTTGTTACACCCCACTAAAATGTACACCCAAATCGCCTTAGCCTACCTTGTATGCACTCAATTTTAGTGCATTATTGTTACAACATTTGTTTAAACCCAAGTTAATTATCTAATTGATTACATGGTTGCTAAGTCAAGTCATATCCTTGTACATATTGTTTTGGGACGATTGGGACTCATGGGTAAAGTACTAGTGTAATGGAGTAATGGGGAAGAACATCATTTACCCCCATATGTGCTAAATGTTTTAAAAAGTACTCCAAGTTTTTCGATTATCTTAATTCGAGTCATTAGATTAGTTAATTGTAAAGTTATGTAAAAGTTCAAGTGTAAGGGGAATGCAATGCCCCTATGATGTATTATTTTGGATGGTAGGGCAAGAGTGTATGCAAAAAAAAAAAAAAAAAAAAAAAAAAAAAAAAAAAAAATCGAAAAAAAAAAATATACAAAAAAATGAGAAAAAGAAAAGTAGAAAAAACATACGGACTACCATCCCGTTTCATTTTTTGTTTATGTTTTTGTTATTTTGTTATTTTGTTTCTAGCTTAAAATCGAGTCGAGTCTTGGCTTAGCAACATTGTATAGTACATGTAATTAATCAAGATCTTTAACTCGCCACCAGTAAAATATCCTTTATCCAACAAAACCGTGTTTTCCTTTTCCCTACACCTAACGTTATAACCCGTTTAAAAGCCCTCTTTGATAGTTTATCTTAGGTGCTTACGCCTAGTGGAGGAGGTTTTCGATCCTTTCCCAAGCCTATGGTAATCTATTTGCTATGACAGGTAGTGAGAGATATTATCCGTTTTCATTTATGAGATTTATTTTGATGACACTTGAGAGATGTGAGTATCTAAACACTACTTGTTAGGTGCTAGTTTATAATCTCCGTGCTTATTATGATTGAAGTGGAACGATTATTTGTTGTAATTACTTTTATGTTTGCATTAAATGACCCCTAACTTGTATTTTGATTAGAATAAAAGCGCATTTGCTTGAGGACAAGCAAATCTCAAGTGTAAGGGTATTTGATGAAGCGAAAAGTGTACCGCTTTTAAGGGGTCATTTAAGCCCTAAATCGTATTTATTTGATCAAATATTGCCCTAAATCGTTCCTTTTGTCAATTTAGGTACTTTTGAGGAGAAATCTGGAAAAGGAGACATTTTGGACGTTTTTGGAGCATAAAAGTGAAGAAAACGACAAAGTCTCAAAAATCGGCTAAAAGTTACCTTTGACGGCGTCAGATTTTCCTCTGGACGGCGTCATGGCTTGGCAAGAAAAGGTGGATGTGAAATTTACTCATGATAAGCCAGTGAAAATTGCATGTAAATTCTGACGGCGTCACGCTTTAACCTGATCAAGGGCATCATGGCTTAATTCAAAGAGGGACGGCATCACGTTCAAGGTCTGACGGCGTCAAGCCTTGATAATCCAGAACGGATTTTGGAGAGCTAAAGAGGGACGGCGTCAAGAAGGTCATCCGGGAACCCTAAAAGCGGCGAGGTGACGGCGTCACACTCCATAACGTGACGCCGTCAGATCCAAAAGTCTATATATAGTTTTCTAATTTTTTGTCATTAGGGAGGAGAACTTAGTGTGGAATTTTTGGGAGAAAACCCTAAGACGATTTTAGCATCTTTTTCAAGGCTTTTTGCCTTGAGATCTTCCATGTTACATTGAAAGATAAGTTATCAATTAATCATTCAATATGTCTATGTGTTGTTTGATTTTATCTTGTTCTTGTCTTTTGTTTAACATGTTAGGCTAGATTTATCTTGTGTTTGCTTAGATCTAATGAAACCTAGCTATTGATTATTGGTTATTAGTGTGTTGTTAGTTGTATTGGATGATTGTTTATCTATGTTAGGCTTAAGAAAACTGGCTAACTTCCTATTCGGTAACTTGCTTGAACGTCTTAAGAAACATGAACCAAATGCGTACTAAAGGTTTTTATGGTTGTATTTAATGCACAAGCGAATTCTAGTGATCCCATGTTAGGAGCTTCCTAGCCGGCTCGACATAGGAGTGAAGTAGGAGCTTGTAGAGTTGGGGAAGTACGTACGCCACCCCACGATTGGTATTAAGGAATACACCCGTCATCCACGCGACTAATACACACTAATCAACCGGTAAAAGATAGTTAGGGAGTAAGGAAATCTAAGTAAACACATTTCTCTACACTTAAGTTTTCACCAACATTTTACTTTCAGTTATTTTATTTTATTTGCATTCGTAGTAATTTGGGTTAGTTGACTAGCAACTAATTCCGCCCACTCTTTCAAACCCGAGATTTTACTTGCTTTCATAAAATTATAAAAACACAAAAAGAATCTTCTCTCACCCTTAGACTTATTAGAGTAATTTTTCATACCTAACGAACACTATTCCCTATGGAGAACGATCAATCCCCCGTACTTACCACTACACTATACTACATCGGTCAGGTACACTGCCTGGTGGGGTTGTAAGCCTCTTGAGATCCCTCGAGAGGTAAAACCTGTTGTAAGGTTGCAAAACCACGCAGCCCATGGCTACAGTCACCTAACGCACCCTTGTTTCTCTATGTTTATTTGATCCGAAACTCTTATTATTACTTAGAAACTCTTTGTTTGACGGGTAGGTTACCCCCATAGATTTCTGATTTTCAAAAGTTATGAACCATGTTTATTTTCAAAACACGATAGAATAACAATTTTCATTCAAAAATGAAATTTTCTCAAGTCATGTTTACTATGGGAATAGTAATTTCCACGTAAACCACAATAAATTCATCTCTTTCAAAATTTAAATGACTCCAACACTTGAAATCCTTGTGTATGCATACACTCCTTCCAACACCTCGTATAGAGGATTGCACATCATACGACTTCATAACAACTTATCATGTAGAAAATCTTCATCCCAATGACTCCCACTTATTGCAAAACAACCCTGACTGTAACACCCCAACCCGGCAAGGGTAGAAGTATCACACTAATGGCTCCATATCAGATCAAACAAGCATACAATCAATAGTAATACAATGGTTCTCAAAGGTTACAAATGAAATCTTGCAATACAAAGGGTTACAAAGGAAAATAAAAGCTGTCTATCAAATCTATAAGTACATCTTTTCTAATGGCTTCTACTCAAAGTCTTCTAAGTCCAAAGTCTCTTCTCTCATACCCAGCTTCCAACTAAAACCTGCCGCACACGAAAAGAAAACGTGCGGCTGAGCTTAAAAAGCCCAGTGAACAGATATAACGTAACAAGCAGTAGCATAATGAATAATACATGAGTAAATGAGAATGGAAGCATGAATACATGGTAAGGATGCATGGCAAGAATACATGGTATCATAAGGAAAAGGATAAAGGTGCAGGGTAGAGAAAGGGTCAGTAATCCACTACGAGCCCATAACATGAAATCATAATCATAATCATAGCCATAAACATGTAGAGGGGAGACCTCTTAGTATCCTGTAAATATGAGGGGTGTCCTCATCATGGGTATCTTGCAAATATGAGGGGTGTCCTCAATCATGGGTTGGAGTAGCTAGCTCCCAGAGTGTGAAAGACGTGTATCGCACACACCATCAGTCACCATGAATATCATAACATAACATAACATAACATGTACATGAACAAATCTAGGATGCATCCATACGCCCCAGGTGGCCATAATCTGCCTCTACGTAAACATAACATGCAGGGACGGGACAGGTCATCACTCTCCTGCCCTAGAGTCATGCCATCGGTGCATCGACTGACATGGACATGAAACCCTCATGCCTAGTGAGTGGCTCGTAGTATCAAACTGAGGGTAAAGGTCAAGTATCATGAATCATGTTTTTTAGTTTACTTGCATAGGTCAATATCATGTTTCATAAGTTCATAATCATGGTTCATAATCATGGTTCATAAGCATGGTTCATAAGCAAAGGTTCATAAGCAAAGGTTCATGGTCAAGGGTTCATAATTAAAAGTTCCTGAATGAAAGGTTCATAATCATAAAAGGTTCAATATCATGATGGTTCAAAAGGTCGGAGTTCATGAATGAAGGGAACATAGCAATGGTATAAGGAAATCTTAACAGATTCATAACTCATAATCATAATCAAGGTTCATCTCAACAGTTCATTTTAAACTTCCATCAAAAGTCCATTTTAAACAATCATTTATTCGTGATTTTCATAAAACCATCCTTTAAAGTAATTCTCATGAAAATATTCTTTCAAAACGGTTTTTCATAAAAATTAGTCTTCCAAAATAGCTTTCATAACAGTTAGTAACATTTATATAAAAATGGTTTTGCCTCATTTATAAACATCTTTTAAAATAGTTTTTCTCAAAACATTTTCAAGAAATAATTAGAAAAGGTTTTCATAGCATAGCTTCAGGTCAGAAATCATATCCAATGGAATCAACAGGGAAGGTTCAAGCAAGGGAAATCATGGCCATCGAATCAGAAACTAACGGATCAGAATACGAAAGAGATCATGAGAAACCTTAAAAGAAAGGTCAGAATATCTGTACCTTATACCGCAATGAAAACACAACAGAACAACAAGGTCGGAAGCAACTCCATCTTCAGCGGATCTACACGAATTTATGACTGTCTTATTAATAGCTTGTTCAATTCAGATTACTTATTTTAGTCGGCTTTCCATTTTTTAGTAACTTTCCTTTTTAGATAACTTTTCAGATTTAGTAATTCAATACTTTAAGGCTATAATTGATAATTAATAATATTTAAGGGCTAAAATGACATTTAAGATTAATTATGTCAATTTAATGAAGTTTAAGGTTTGATATGACACCTTTTAATAATTTATGGTTTAATTATTAAAGTTGAGGGCTTGTTTGCAAATTACCGATTTTAAACAAATCCTCATACGTGGATTACTTTATACATTCCCATGCAACATCACACTAACCACACTACAACAAAGTCTTCTTTTTTTTTTTAACCATTTTAGTGACGCAACACAAGAACACAACCAAGAAAGAGGAAACCACCCATTTATTATTACAATAATATACCCATTTAACCATTTTCTTTGTCTATATGATGTGACCCAAAACTCACACAAATATCCCCTTGTCGACATGCCCAAAACAAACCTATTTGCCATATACAAAAATACCATATCAGCACACGCCAAATTCACTCGATTTTACCCTACTCGACACGCATATGACACACCCATCATGACTACATACAATCATATTATCATAACCCATGCCCTCGTTGTCCCAACGACACCCCATAACATCATTAAACACATTAACTTACAACTCCATTTCTGCCCTACACGACATACTTATATGTACTCACACACGCATTAACAACCCTCTTCCAAAACAGCTCATAATCATGCTTAATGACCCCTTTTCGAATCACCACCCTTCACATGCGACACACCCTAAACAGCCACATTAACAAGACCATGCACTCTATATTCTTTTTCCCATGTAGATCGATTAACACACACACATTGACATATTTCCAACCTGTTAATACTCTTTACACATGCATGCAAACCAATCCTAAAAGATGACTTACACGACTCTCCAAAATTACATAAATCAGTCAAGAACAACCAGATTTCACCGCCACTTGTTCAACATGACTATCACACTTTTACACGTTTATAGTTACAATTTATATGCCCTTATTAACCTACGCACAACTTGTTATATTATATACATCAAGGATCCAAATTCATGCAACATTACTTATCATTTTATGTGGCGCACTCATGTGTTTTAAGCCAGGTTAACGACTTGAATAATAAGGACATCATATTCAGTTCGGCCTATCGAGATTTGGGTTTTTAGATGTGTTGTTTATATTAGATCGTACAATTATATGTATGACGAATGGATCAAAGAAAATTCAAGTGAGTTGTAATACCTTGATAACGAGACAAGGACAAGGAGAGCGCGAACAAGGAACCCACGAACACCCACAACACGAACAGCATAATAATAACTCTTGCACTTTGCGAACAACACCAAGAGTAACAACCTTCAACTAGCTGATCTTAGAGGGAAAACACGCAGCAGACTTGTGTGTTTATATTTGTGATTTGTTCGAATGGTTTGAATGGGAGAGAAAACAAATATATCAACACCTCAATAGGAGGAGCGTGTATCCACTTTGGTAAGTTATAATGACGAAATAAATTTGCTTGATTGTATTTTTAAATTGTCGGTTATTTAGGCTATCATAAAGCCGAGATTTGTGGAATTGAAGGTACATAAATAGGGTGTTATGAAAGTCAAACTTGTAGGGTTGAACTAGTAGAACGTGTGTGGCCTAGGGGATTTTGTAAGGTATATATTGTGAAATAAATATTTTATTTAGGCATTTTACTTAGGTTAGTTTTAATTAATTAAATTGTTGGGTAATGACACATGGTTAAAAAGGAAAATATAATGCTGTCGTATCATTATTTGCATGTTCTTATAAATTCAAATTCTTTTGAGGGCAAAATGGGAATAAAAAAAATGAACGGAAATTTCGGGTTTTACAACTCTTCCCCTCTAAAAAAAAAAATTTTTCGTCCTCGAAAATTGATGTCGTAAAGTTAAACGGAGTCGTAGCAATTCGCAAAAGGTTGTCGCGAACAATTCTCACGCCCGAGGAGTTTCTTCCAGAAGGATCTTCAAAACAAATGGTTTCTCATGACTCGATCAAAACAAGATGGGTTCAGATTCTTCAGAAGGAGACAAATTAGGTTGATTCAAAACAAAAGGTCCACGCAACAAAAATGGACGATAGGTGAATCTTCTGAAAAGCTTACATGGAATACAACAGAACTTCAAATCAGATTAACTGTGTCAACAGTAGAGAGCTCTTCACAGAGTTTAAGATATATGAATGAGGCCAACAGAATGAAATACGAGAGTTCAAACTCATCCAGATTATTAATGAACGGAAACAGAGTATACGCATAGGTAGAATGAACCTAAAGTCTCACTAATCACAGATAATCCTACGGAGATTCAGATTCTAAACTTCTTTGGTACTCCCCCAAGACATACTATGGCCACAATGAGTGCACGTTATATGGTGTAAGTATTATCACGTTGATCAGGCGTCATAATACTAGCACCACATAAATATGCCTTCATGATGATCATACTTTATCTCAAGTTGTAATCAAAACCACCTATCTTAATCCACCTAGTACTTCTACAGTCTCAGAGGTCATCAAAATCGAACACCATAACTAAGAGGAGAACGAACTCCTCGAAGGAGTTAACAGAAGTCCCAGAATGTCTATCAGAATTTGGTACATCGATAAAAGCATCAAATCGTTCATCATTCGTCAATTTCTCATAAGAAAACCATCGTCCAGCATTCGCAGAATGAACACCAAGCGGAATTTCTAACAGAGAACATAACTCGTTCAAGGGGTCCTATCATCAGTTAACGGAAATTGAGTAGGTCAAGAGGAAATGAATAACGTCATCCATAGCTTCACTCTTCACAAAATCAACTCTTCAAACACAAACGTTCGCTTCAGAATTATCGTCCATTTAAATACATGATCTTAAACTTCTTCCAAGTCCATGCAGTCTATCATATGATCATAGGGTGGAAAGGGAAAATATAACTCGAGTCTGGTCCCTCAAGCCTTCGGCACCTTCTCTTGGAACTGTGGTGTAGTAACGTGAATCTCCAGTATGGTCACTTGTGCATTCTTCCATCCGCGAGTCTACTTCTGCTCTCAATTCATCTTAGTACAACTAAAATGAATAGAGAAGCAAGACTGCGGTTTTTTTAGACAGGTCTTCAGCATAGTTCGAAATTCGCCCACTCAACTGCCGTCGTCGCCAGCTGCATGGTAGTGTTATCTGCTACAATCTCTGGACGCCAATCAAATCTACTTCTTTCAGAATAAAGGGTCATTCTACAAGATGGTCTACATGTTCCTCTTCGTGCATAAAACTGAAATACTTTTCGGAGGTTACTCTCAAATAGTCATCTCTTTTCTTAGAAGTCTTTGGGGTTGCTTCTTCAATCCTTCGATCATTAAAAGAGGCCGTCTGGTACGGAGTTTACAGAGATAGAATCAATCATTGATACGCTGAATTGAAAGATGGTCCTGGTAGTGATACGATTAGGTTTACGATAGTCAATACTCCAAAGTTTTCTTCTTTCTTCTTCACAAGCTAACAGGGTATTAAAAACACTGAGGTGAACAAAATCGTATTCCATCATCTTCTCCAATTTCTCAACTTTTGTGGCATCATGGTCCGTCAACTGAGATTGGTTCCAATTTCATTTTACTTCTCGACCAGGAGGGAAACCCAAGAGTTCCATCGGAGAACACCAGAAAATTTGTACAACAAAACTTCCAGTGCCAAAGTTTTCTAAGAGTGGATAATAGGTGTCAGGAGGCAAATCAACAATCAAATGAGATCGAGGCAGATGTTTCCATAGTAGTGTTAACAGATTTGAGCGGTTACCAGTTATCATAACGAAAGTGGGATGAAACATATTACTAAAGGTCACAAATCAGATACGGTAGTCCCTGGCAGCGTATGAGGGCCAGCCAATCCATAACTTAAAGACCTCAAAATCGAATATATCAAAAGTAAACGGATTCGTAGGATGAGTACGGTCGCCAAGCCAGACAGATAGTTCATATATCAAGGTCAAGTACATGGTTCATCAAAGTGTGGAGATAGATAAGCGAACAATTCAAGGTGTTCGATTCTTATTTGGCTATATAGCATAAGTGGCAGGTAGGTTGTGAATCATCGGTAATACGAACATCGTATAACTGTCAAAAGTGAGGCGTATAGAATATCAGTAATCAGCATCATCATGCTCAGTTAACAACTTCATATCGGGACAAAATTATCGTCACAGTCCATGGCTAATAATCACCAGGGTTACCATAGGAGTAGTAACGGACTTTGGAAGGACAGAGTAATATCAGACGATACATTTATCTCCAGCATGGGTAATTAATTCACAGAATGTGCCAAGCACCTTAAGGTTAAATGACCTTCGGGATGGTCAGAGGAGTATCAAACTGCTTATCAAATAGGTCGGAAGTGAAGAACAAAATCCGGTAGGGATAGCAAAAGTTTAACAATCGGAAATCATGGTAGGGAGTTCAAAATGGTTTCAAACACCGAAGGTGAAACATAGGAGGGTAATCGTCAATGATCAATCAACCTATCCTTTATCAGAATACAAATCAAAGCTAACTATTCAATGAAAACATATCGGCAACGCTAGTCTTATCGTTCAAAAGTGGGAGGAAAGCATTCTTATACTCATGGAAATAGAAATGTTTAAGACGAACTCATATAGGGTCAGAAGATTCATAGATTATCAAAAGCATATAACAGAATGCATCAAGTAAGTCATCGTCATAGAGATTCTCAGAATACCCGAAAAGACATCCAAATGACTAACAAAAGAATCAGAGGTCGGAGTTGGAATCTTAGGTGGTGCAAAGCGTAAGCTTAATAAGCAGGGCATAAATCAGAGTGATGCGGAAGCAATGCTACTTAAACAAAAACCTTATAGTCTACCCATTCCTCACTGGTCAGAACTTAAGTTCCTATAGGGAAATCCAAAAGCAAATCTTAAAGGTTGTCTTATGAGCGCTTACAGTGGAAACTTAGTGGTCTAACTTACACAGGTCAAGGGTAAATGTATTACGAGTCGCAGCCTGTCTCTCTGATACCATAATTGTAACACCCCAACCCGGCAAGGGTAAAAGTATCACACTAATGGCTCCATATCAGATCAAACAAGCATACAATCAATAGTAATACAATGGTTCTCAAAGGTTACAAATGAAATCTTGCAATACAAAGGGTTACAAAGGAAAATAAAAGCTGTCTATCAAATCTATAAGTACAACTCTTCTAATGGCTTCTACTCAAAGTCTTCTAAGTCCAAAGTCTCTTCTCTCATACCCAGCTTCCAACTAAAACCTGCCGCACACGAAAAGAAAACGTGCGGCTGAGCTTAAAAAGCCCAGTGAACAGATATAACGTAACAAGCAGTAGCATAATGAATAATACATGAGTAAATGAGAATGGAAGCATGAATACATGGTAAGGATGCATGGCAAGAATACATGGTATCATAAGGAAAAGGATAAAGGTGCAGGGTAGAGAAAGGGTCAGTAATCCACTACGAGCCCATAACATGAAATCATAATCATAATCATAGCCATAAACATGTAGAGGGAGACACTCTTAGTATCCTGTAAATATGAGGGGTGTCCTCATCATGGGTATCTTGCAAATATGAGGGGTGTCCTCAATCATGGGTTGGAGTAGCTAGCTCCCAGAGTGTGAAAGACGTGTATCGCACACACCATCAGTCACCATGAATATCATAACATAACATAACATAACATGTACATGAACAAATCTAGGATGCATCCATACGCCCCAGGTGGCCATAATCTGCCTCTACGTAAACATAACATGCAGGGACGGGACAGGTCATCACTCTCCTGCCCTAGAGTCATGCCATCGGTGCATCGACTGACATGGACATGAAACCCTCATGCCTAGTGAGTGGCTCGTAGTATCAAACTGAGGGTAAAGGTCAAGTATCATGAATCATGTTTTTTAGTTTACTTGCATAGGTCAATATCATGTTTCATAAGTTCATAATCATGGTTCATAATCATGGTTCATAAGCATGGTTCATAAGCAAAGGTTCATAAGCAAAGGTTCATGGTCAAGGGTTCATAATTAAAAGTTCCTGAATGAAAGGTTCATAATCATAAAAGGTTCAATATCATGATGGTTCAAAAGGTCGGAGTTCATGAATGAAGGGAACATAGCAATGGTATAAGGAAATCTTAACAGATTCATAACTCATAATCATAATCAAGGTTCATCTCAACAGTTCATTTTAAACTTCCATCAAAAGTCCATTTTAAACAATCATTTATTCGTGATTTTCATAAAACCATCCTTTAAAGTAATTCTCATGAAAATATTCTTTCAAAACGGTTTTTCATAAAAATTAGTCTTCCAAAATAGCTTTCATAACAGTTAGTAACATTTATATAAAAATGGTTTTGCCTCATTTATAAACATCTTTTAAAATAGTTTTTCTCAAAACATTTTCAAGAAATAATTAGAAAAGGTTTTCATAGCATAGCTTCAGGTCAGAAATCATATCCAATGGAATCAACAGGGAAGGTTCAAGCAAGGGAAATCATGGCCATCGAATCAGAAACTAACGGATCAGAATACGAAAGAGATCATGAGAAACCTTAAAAGAAAGGTCAGAATATCTGTACCTTATACCGCAATGAAAACACAACAGAACAACAAGGTCGGAAGCAACTCCATCTTCAGCGGATCTACACGAATTTATGACTGTCTTATTAATAGCTTGTTCAATTCAGATTACTTATTTTAGTCGGCTTTCCATTTTTTAGTAACTTTCCTTTTTAGATAACTTTTCAGATTTAGTAATTCAATACTTTAAGGCTATAATTGATAATTAATAATATTTAAGGGCTAAAATGACATTTAAGATTAATTATGTCAATTTAATGAAGTTTAAGGTTTGATATGACACCTTTTAATAATTTATGGTTTAATTATTAAAGTTGAGGGCTTGTTTGCAAATTACCGATTTTAAACAAATCCTCATACGTGGATTACTTTATACATTCCCATGCAACATCACACTAACCACACTACAACAAAGTCTTCTTTTTTTTTTTAACCATTTTAGTGACGCAACACAAGAACACAACCAAGAAAGAGGAAACCACCCATTTATTATTACAATAATATACCCATTTAACCATTTTCTTTGTCTATATGATGTGACCCAAAACTCACACAAATATCCCCTTGTCGACATGCCCAAAACAAACCTATTTTGCCATATACAAAAATACCATATCAGCACACGCCAAATTCACTCGATTTTACCCTACTCGACACGCATATGACACACCCATCATGACTACATACAATCATATTATCATAAACCCATGCCCTCGTTGTCCCAACGACACACCATAACATCATTAAACACATTAACTTACAACTCCATTTCTGCCCTACACGACATACTTATATGTACTCACACACGCATTAACAACCCTCTTCCAAAACAGCTCATAATCATGCTTAATGACCCCTTTTCGAATCACCACCCTTCACATGCGACACACCCTAAACAGCCACATTAACAAGACCATGCACTCTATATTCTTTTTCCCATGTAGATCGATTAACACACACACATTGACATATTTCCAACCTGTTAATACTCTTTACACATGCATGCAAACCAATCCTAAAAGATGACTTACACGACTCTCCAAAATTACATAAATCAGTCAAGAACAACCAGATTTCACCGCCACTTGTTCAACATGACTATCACACTTTTACACGTTTATAGTTACAATTTATATGCCCTTATTAACCTACGCACAACTTGTTATATTATATACATCAAGGATCCAAATTCATGCAACATTACTTATCATTTTATGTGGCGCACTCATGTGTTTTAAGCCAGGTTAACGACTTGAATAATAAGGACATCATATTCAGTTCGGCCTATCGAGATTTGGGTTTTTAGATGTGTTGTTTATATTAGATCGTACAATTATATGTATGACGAATGGATCAAAGAAAATTCAAGTGAGTTGTAATACCTTGATAACGAGACAAGGACAAGGAGAGCGCGAACAAGGAACCCACGAACACCCACAACACGAACAGCATAATAATAACTCTTGCACTTTGCGAACAACACCAAGAGTAACAACCTTCAACTAGCTGATCTTAGAGGGAAAACACGCAGCAGACTTGTGTGTTTATATTTGTGATTTGTTCGAATGGTTTGAATGGGAGAGAAAACAAATATATCAACACCTCAATAGGAGGAGCGTGTATCCACTTTGGTAAGTTATAATGACGAAATAAATTTGCTTGATTGTATTTTTAAATTGTCGGTTATTTAGGCTATCATAAAGCCGAGATTTGTGGAATTGAAGGTACATAAATAGGGTGTTATGAAAGTCAAACTTGTAGGGTTGAACTAGTAGAACGTGTGTGGCCTAGGGGATTTTGTAAGGTATATATTGTGAAATAAATATTTTATTTAGGCATTTTACTTAGGTTAGTTTTAATTAATTAAATTGTTGGGTAATGACACATGGTTAAAAAGGAAAATATAATGCTGTCGTATCATTATTTGCATGTTCTTATAAATTCAAATTCTTTTGAGGGCAAAATGGGAAAAAAATGAACGGAAATTTCGGGTTTTACACTGACAACCCCCTTAGACTGGAATCCCAGGACGGGATTCGGTTTAACGGGTAGGTACTATAACAACCCGTAAATTTCCCTTTCATTTGTAAATAGTAAACGAAGAGTAATCCATCGTCACGATTTAATTAACCATTTTTACAGACTAAATTTTTGCTTTTATTCAACATTATTACTAAACGAGACGATTGTGTTAAAACTCCTTCCATCATTTTGATAACTTGTATACTCAAACAATATCGACCAAGATTTAAAAGGAATTGACCTTCTAATGTCACCAAACAAATATTAAAAACTTTCATTTGACTCATTCTCCTTTGGTTCTTACTGCCGACTAAAACAACCACAATAAACCATCATTGCCACTCATGCAATGACTACTGCCACACTCCATCAAAATATCTTGAGCAAACAAAACCAATACAAAGTCCCATGATTTCATTTTGGTTCTTCCTCTTTGTTCCTTTCTTCTGCTCGAACTACACAAGGACGAATTCACCAATTTATCCAACCTTTTTAAATCCCACGTGCTACAAACCAAATCGACCTTAATAGATATTTATGTAGAATCGGTTTCTAGACAACAATGACCAAACAAAGAACCATGATTATTTTTTTTTGTTCGAACACAACCACAAGGATCAACATTACCAATTCATTTGTTTCCTCCTCTTGGTCCTTAGCACCGACCAATACCACCAAGAACCCTCATCATATTCTTTACTTACACACTCAAGTACACATAATCGAGCTAAACACAATAGTTCACATGTTGTTTTTGTCTCGACTCAACTGGAGTTATTAAGAATAGAACACATGCATATTTGCTATCATTATAGATACTTACGCACATCAAGTCTCATGTGATTTGCCTGCTCTTTTCATCATTTGCTTACACTATCTCTTACACACTCAACCCACACATTCACACCACAACAAAACAAATACCTAAGTACAAACTAGCTTATAAAAGCCCTCACCCCATTTCCATTTTATACGTATATACATATGCACATGCAATAAGCAAACAAACCAACCCTTAGTAAACTACAAACACAATCGGTTTCCCCCCTCCACCTTTTCCTTAATCGACTAGCAAGCAAAGACAAACCATGATACTTTTCTTACACACCTTGGACTACACTTATGCTCCAAGTACCATGTTTTCTCTTTTCTTTCTTCTTCCTTGTTTCCTGGTATTCGAACCAAAGCCATCACCACACTCTTAGTTTTGTGGTCCACTTCTCATTAGTACAAGGCACATGGGTACTCAAAAACTAGTATATATGAACTTCCCTTTTCTCCCCATATTATACGTACAAACACAGAACATGCAAACTTACACATTCATTTGTCTTGTTGCTTTTGGAAGTGGTAAGGAAGAATCGCATGCTCTCTTGGTAATCATTTGAGAAGCTTTCATACTCCAAGTCTTGCATATTCCCTGCACATTTCACCACTTGTCCATGCACCAACTCGTGTATATAAGGATACATACATATTGACAGTTTACTCACACACAAACAACTCATTTCTTCTCTTCTAAATTCACGAGCAGCAGCTAGAACAAGAAACTTAGTTTTTACCTTGGGTTCTAGTCACTTGATTAAATGTTCTAAGTTGTTATAGCAAGGGTGTTCATACTCGGAGTCTTTGGGTTAGAAACTCCTTGGGTTCCTCCTTCTTTTCTGCTCGGCACCACCTCTCAACCTCACTGTAAGAGATTCTCTAATCAACTCTTGTGTCACATTAGCTTTACTTAAACTTTCGTGATATATGTTGACATGTGTGGTTAGAAACCAAAAAGTGTTACATGGAAATGTTTACACATGACATGCATATGTATATACACGCTCGTATATACATGCTAACATACTTATAGGATTGGTTTTGTTGTCTAGACTTGCGTGGAAATCCTTAACTTGCTTAACACTTATGAAAGCTAGCACATACTTGTTTTCAAAATCAACATACACCTACATATATGCCGAGCCTATTAAGGTTTCGAACTTGAAATAACTAAAGAGAACATGAAACCAAAGTTACCATAAATATTAACTTGTTTGAGTTAGATTAGAACTCGTTAAAAACTTGAGTCATGTTTGAATCAAAAACCCACAAGCGGTCGCGGACCACAGTGGCGTGTCGCGATGTGTTTTGTGTTATACCCCTGTCGTGTGGCTTATTTGTGCTCATTCGACCTAGCCTTGCAACACAAGCACTTAACTTGAAAAACTTGGAATACTCGTGTACATGGAAAAACAGTTTTGAAGAAGAAACACATTTTATAAACACAACTCACGCACACACTGTGTTATACATACAATATATAACGCAGATTCGAAATACTATATAAACAAAATGTTTGGTATTGAAACACAACAAGCGCCCTTGGCTCAGTTGGTTTGGGCTCTGTGTTGCTAAGCGTGAGGTCAGGGGTTCGAACCCTGCACCTAACGTTTTTATTTTGGTCATCTTTTACAACTTTTGCCTTTTGGCAGTTTCAACCCTTCAGCTTTGCACCACTTACTATTTTCCTAAAAGACTTTTATAAGTTTAAAACTATTATTAATCTTTTTACAATTTCAACCCCCAACTTTAACTCACTTGACAAAAACTTCTATGAGTTGCAACTTTGACACTTTACATCATAAAACTCTTATAAGTTTAACTTATACATTTTTCTATTCTTCCATCTAAATAAATGTGTTTAACATAATGGTTATAAAACATACAACTTAACGTTATCAGCGGTTAACTTGAAAATATATCAAGAAATGATTATTTCTCAAAACTCACCGATTCTTTTAATTTAAGAAAATTGACATTTACTACAAATTTATCATTCACCAACTTTTGATTCATATCATTAATTCATGACGAGAAATATAAATAATAAACGATACTTATACATAAAGACAAGTTATATAGTATATAACTTTGTTCTTGAACTTTAAGCATTTTACCACGCAAGCCACCACTGCCACAAAACCACTTTGTCATCCGACATTGTTTCAAATCACTATTCTCGATAAGTCAAACTTATCTCAGACTTCCATATTATCCAGATTGTCTTTTGGAGCCATTCCCATTCTACCTTTGACAATACTTTACTCTGTCTACCATTCCACCAAGGTGAGTTCATAGCCCAACTTTTCTTGTTTACTGTTTTATAAACTCTTTGGGGGAGATACATGCTCAAATACAATGCTTTATACTTTTTCAAGTACTCTACACTTTACATACTACTGTGAGTTCCATAGACCACTATTTTACCTATTCTAAATTACTTTTGCGGGAAATACATGCTTGTATTTCAGATAAACTTTGCTAGTTTACTTTAAACATTATACTCAGTTAATAAACCACTTTGCTGTTATTGAAACGCAACACTTATATTTAATTACAAGAACACTATAACCTTTGCGAATTACTATGAACTTATGAAATCACTTTTATACGCTTTTATATCTCATGGAGAGATACCTGCTATAAACATGATCACAAATGATTTTCAACTGTATGCTATACCTGATCCACTATTGCCTAAGTTTACTTTTATTGCCATGTTCGAAGTCCCTCACATCATGAACCTTAATCACTTGCGAGTGAACGTAAATAATTGTGAATAGATCTATTTGGGACTGACAATCCCCGTTTGGGTCTGCTAGGATGAGCCACCCAGGCGCACTTTATTTGAACAAACTTATGGGTTATTGGCAAATACCCATCCTGAGGGCCTATATACTTTACATCATTTTGATGCCTGTTAAACGTTGAGTGTCATGAGACTTAGGGCAATAGAAACGATACTGTAGTCATGATACAGTATTGCCATTATTTTATTAAACTTGAACTTGTTTTCACTATATAGCAAAAAATCACTACTTGGCAAAACAATAACTATTTGGTGTTGACCTAGTTAGGGCAACCAAACCAACTATGGGTGTATAACAACTTAACCCACCAATTAATTTATAACAAACCAACTATGGGTGTATAATATCGTAACCCACCGCTTATTTTAGTAATAATTGTATTTGTTACAATTAATACCTAAACTTGAAACTATTGAAAAATTAACTGATTTTATGCAAACTCTAGGGATTCACTCACAACTTGAATTTGATAATCAACTGCTTTAACTTTAAACTCTATGGATTCACTCACACTTTGATTTTTGACAAATCAACTGGTTAAACTATAAACACTATGGTATTACTCACTCTTTGATTTGATAATCAACTACTTATTTACAACTACTATGAACTCACAAACTCTTTGATTTCAACAGTAATTACTCACAAACTCTTTGATTTTGGAAATCAATAGTTTTTACTTACAAAACTCTATGAACTCACCAACCTTTGTGTTGACGCTTTTAGCATGTATTTATCTGAGGTCCATGATAAGCAAGGATGGCACGGAGGAGCACAAATACTTTTGAAGGCTATAAACTTTATTATCATTCGAAAACCTATTTAATAAACTCTGGAACCACTGGGACCTCATTTTGTAAACTCTGATATTCGAATGATAAATCTTTTAAAACGACCAAATTGGTGATCGTTTTCTACTATTCAAATGTTGTGCCATGAAGTAACACCCAATTTAAATTCCGCTGCATATCACGAAATTGGGGGTGTTACATTTCAGATGAGTTCTATGGGAGAAATTACATTCTTTTTGGGTCTGCAAGTTAAGCAATCAAATGAAGGAATCTTTATCTCTCAGGACAAATATGTTGCAGGGATACTTAGAAAATTTTAATTTGCTGATTCAAAAGTGGCAAGCACACCAATGGACTCTGAGAAGCCACTTCTAAAAGACTTAGATGGAGAAAATGTGGATGTACACACATACAGATCTATGATAGGATCCTTGATGTATCTTACATCATCTAGACCTGATATCATGTTCTCTGTTTGTGCCTGTGCAAGATTTCAAGTTACTCCAAAGGTTTCTCATTTAACTGCAGTCAAGAGAATTTTTAGATATCTCAAGGGTCAACCAAGGTTGGGTCTATGGTATTCAAGGGAATCACCTTTTGACTTGGTAGCATTTTCGGATAGTGATTATGCTGGTGCTAGCTTGGACAGAAAGTCAACAACTGGAGGATGTCAATTCCTTGGGTGTAGACTTGTCTCATGGCAGTGTAAGAAGCAAACAATGGTGGCTAATTCAACAACTGAAGCTGAATATGTAGCTGCTGCAAGTTGCTGTGGTCAGGTTCTATGGCTTCAAAACCAACTACTTGACTATGGGTACAATTTCTTAAACACTGTTATTCATATTGATAATAGTAGTACAATTTGTATTATTAAAAATCCAGTGCAACATTCTAAAACAAAACACATTGAAATTAGACATCACTTTATAAGAGACTGCAATGAGAAAAGATTAATTCAAGTACTTAAAATTGCTTCAGAATTCAATTTTGCAGATCTGCTAACCAAAGCTTTTGATGTTGGAAGGTTTCAGTACTTGGTAGCAAGTATTGGAATGCATAATCCTCAATGATTTTAAACTTTGTGTTTTTGTAAATAAATTTTTGTTTGTGCTGCTAGTTTTAAAAGTTTCTCCTGCTATTACAAAAGTTTATGCTGCTAGTACAAATTTAAATTGTGTTATTCATACAGTTAGTCCTATGATTATTCTAATACAAGACAAGTACTTTATACATTGTTCTTTTGGTTTTAGACTAACAATTTCAGGTATGAACATGTGAACACAAAAGGATGTTTCAAGTGAAATGGAAGAAGCGGAATCAGAATATTAGTTGCTGACATATTAGGTTTATGATGGACTGAGTTTGGGAATTTAAAACTCCTTAAAACTTCTTTCTTGAAACCTAAGTGTGAAATTTCACATTAAATTGATGACTTAGTTGATCAGATAGTAACTGATGCAACTCACTTTCTATCATTTTATACTTTCAAGTATAATGAGCAAGTCTAAGGACATCTGATAGAAAGAACAGCTAGTAAAAGTGAATCTAACACTTGTGTTAGAGGCAACAATTACTATGAGCTGGAAACCCTGTCAAGAAAGCCTTTTGAATAGGTTTATCTTCACACAGGCAGTTATTTATAACTGAAAACATTGGTTCTCACACAACAAGAGGTTGCTTTAAACCGAAATTTTGATTAAGTGTCTGTAATACACTTAATCCCTTCAAAATGGTTGAAAGCAGTATGGTTTTTCATAATAAAATCAATTACATACTGCTAAGGCAAAAGTTTCTTAAAAGGATTTTCAAAGGGACTCACAAAAACCATCCATTGATGGACCATGAGTCAAATGCCCCATGAATCACCTCTCATAGGAGTTAATACACCTAGAAGTGATGAGGGCAGCAACTTAAACTCTTAAGGAATTGATGGCTTCATGTACAATATTGTCTTATAACAAGTTCTCATTGATAGATCATATAATGGAAAAAGAAATATTTTGGTACATAGTGAGAGATCTTCCAAACAGGGGAGGATATAAAATTTTATTTGCTTCAGGGGAGGAAACATCTCAGGGGAGGAAATAAAAGCCCAAGAAAGGAAGACAAACCCAATGTAAGGGAGGAAAAGACAAGAGCATACAAGATGATGACATGGAGGTTGAAAATGACAAGAATAGAGCTTATTCTGGAGTATTATATATATTCAGAAGGGATGAAGCATTCCAAAGGAGAAAGTTCTATCTAGGTCAAACGAAGAAAAGTTTCAATTTCAGTTTACCACGTTTGTTCATCACTTGCAAAGACATGCTGTTAGATGATTTCACTTGTTGAAACAAGCATCCAAGATACACAGCACCATTGCCTCTTATAATTCCTCCATCCAAGGAAATTGCACCATCTTTTAGTCCAAGATTGGAGCAATGTGTTGATATTGTTAAAGTCAAAGAACAAAGCAGATGAATTACTGAGAAAGATATTCAATCTTGAAGAACATAAGTGTTTGAAAGATCTTCACAATCCATAATTTAATTCAGAAACATGTTGAAATGGATTCACATGTTTAGGGGAGGATTGTTGGGAATTAAATATTCAAGAAGTTTAATATCGGATTCTATTCAAAGAAAAACGTTAAGTGTGATTCTGCTGCTAGTGCATTTGGTTCCTGCTGGTAATGTTTGTTCCTGCTGCTAGAACATTTGATTCTGCTGCTAGCGATAAATGATTCTACTGCTAGGCTTAACATTCTGCTGCTGTAGGATTCTGCTGCTAGCGTTAACTCATTGCTGTTGCTAATGTACTTTTTGCTGCTAGATGGATAAGTATGGAAAAGATATTTGTACACTAAAGTCAACAATATACGGTAGATAATATCTTTCCCCATGTGCTTAGTTAACAAGTTGTGTACACAGATACATGTTGTATCTTATGTACTGACACACTCAAGATAAGTTAGCAAGTAGTTCGACTAGACTTTAAGCAATATTGTAAAGATCTCCTTGAACTATAAAATAAGATCTTAGACTCGATATTAAGAGTAGAGTTGATAAGTTAAATAGTTGGTTGATATTGTTAAAAAAAAAAAACTTAGAACTTTCATATCTGTTAGAACGAGAACAAACACAACAATATCACAAGTTAGAAAAACTTAAGATTCAAGGTTGTAACCCTAGTGATAATTCAAGATCACTCGTATTATTATCATTAATAATATTGAATCGTTTGGTGATAATCTTTCATTGTTCCTTGTTCAATAACAAACACAACTGTTCCATTTCCATAACACAAATAACCTTCTAAGTGTGATTAAGTAGATTCCGCATTCTTAATCATATTAACTCAATATATCATACACACAAAGAACAAAAGGTTTAACCACCTTAACCGTGTGTCGAATCCTCACAAAAATATTGTTGCTAAAACCGAAGAACAAGTGACGCGATCTTGATTTTGTCGAAGAACGAAAATGAACCGATTCCCACACGCGATCTTGATCCACCGAATCATTTCTTCTACATCTACAAATCCCCACCGTATTACCACCATCTTCCACCACCACATGTTCTTCATCTTCAACCCTTACTTAAAATCAATTGGAAGATATAACACTACTTAAAATTAGCAGGAAGATAGACAAAATCAAAAGCAGAATTAACACCAAAATCAAAAGCAGAATTAACACCAATTTTCACCATTCCCACACGCGATCTTGATCCACCGAATCATTTAAGGCTTCTTTAAAAACCGTCGTGAACCATCGATAGTGATGGTGACACATTGTTTCTCTGACGTGCCAACTCAAAACGTTATTGTGGGTTAACACTGTCCGATTTAGTTATGTTTTTTTTATAATACTTGTGGTATTTTTCTAATTAACTTAATATTTTTTTAGATATTTGTAAACCAATCAAGAGTCTCCATATTCAATCGAGTTTCATTATCGCATTTTATTTAATTTTATTGATCACGCATATACGGAAGAACTATTGGTTATGTGTACATAGCATAACATATAAACTTATATTGGTCATCATTTATGAGGCCTGAGGGTCACACACAATAACACGAGACTCTTGAATTATATATGTATATTGAGAATGAAACTATCAAAACTAGTGAGGAGACATTTAGAACAAGTTATTTCTTATATATTGTAGATCAAGCTATTTCATAACTTGAAAGTTAATTTGATAAATTTGGAATGCATGAAGTTATCTAGTTTACTATTTAGCATTGAAAAAAATAAAGTCACTCAATAATAAAATACTAAAACATAGTTGTTTGAACCTTGAAAGATCTATAAGCCATAACAATTGTTTGGACATCAATGACATAGATTATTTTCGAAAATAAGAGTTTTGAAAAAAATTATACATGTAAATGATAACATCAAATAGTCCTGATATTTTAGTGTTAATTTCCCCCTAAAATGCTCACTATTTGTATAGTTTTGCATGAATATATACTCCTATTACTTAAGCTATAACTATCATGGTTCTAGGTTTGGAGTCTAAAGTGCTCAAATAAGTGCATCAAGATTCGAACTCAGATTTATAACTTTTCTGACAACCAGTTTCTTGTAAAATATTAAAAATACTAAAAAAACTCCAAAAATTATAAATTCTAGCTAGGATCTACCTAAGACATGGTAGAACATTGAGGAGCAAAACGTTTGTCCATAAGCGTCTTTTAAAGTGGTGAAAACAAGTACATAATTTGATGAAAAATCTGGGCAGAATTAGAGTTTGTTTCAACTAAAGTTCAAATCAAGTTTTTACACAACAAGTCTATAGAGGTGATACAAAATAATGCATGATAAGTTAAATAAGAATGAAATAGTGTAAAATGAGTTATATGAAATGCTTACAAAGATTGGTGGTGAATGGATGATTAAAGTTGCACAAAACTACCCAAAACTATAAGAAAACATTAATTTGAAGCACCAAAACCCTAGCTTTCAACTCCAACCCTTAAACTAATTTTACCAACAACCAAATACACTTGATAGACATTTATTTTCTGCTAAAAATAATACAGTGAAAGGTGTGTGTGATTTGTGTTTTTGGTGAGTGAAAATGGTTGCTAGCTAAGCCTTTTTATAGTTGGAATTTTGGTAAGTTTGAATGGTACATCATGGCTCACATCAATGTGTATGATCATTTTAGGCAATGAGGGTCACAAGGGCACCTTGTGCCATGTATCATGCATGGGGGAGGGCGGGTTGGTTTCAAGGCTTGTTAGCTTTATAGGATAGCATGGTTATGTAACTTTGAAGTTCAATGTTGGAAAACACTAGTTGGAACTCCCCAATAGAGCATGGCTGGATATTTAGTCTATAAAGGTGTAACACCCTCGTTTTTGATAATCACAACGGAATATAAGTTGGGGTGTTACTTCAAGCATCACATTCATGAAAATAGAAAACGACTCGAAAAGAGACGTTTTAAATAAAATTGTTATCATTCATTTATTTAAATCAGAGTACCTAGTATAGGTCCTAGTGGGAAGTTTCGAAATACGTTATATAAGTTACATTATTTGTTGAATGATAACAAAGTGGACACTCTTTTTATAATAAGAAAGTCCACAGCCACTCCGTGCCAAATCAAGCTTCTAATTACCTGAGATAAAACATGCTAAAAAGTCAACACAAAGGTTAAGTGAATCCATAGCGTTTAAAGTTATAATCAGTTTGAACACAAGCTAAATGGAAAGTAATACAGTAATATTTCTATTCGTTATATATATATTGCCCTAAGTCTCATGACACGCAAAACATTAACTGGGGATCATCAATAGTTATGAGCTATTGATGTATATTACTCCATAATTAAATGAAGTAATTTTGCCTCCGAGTAGGAGATTGCCGGTCTCTTTATTCATCTCAAATAAAGTACATTTGGTCACGTTATTGTAACACAAAGGGGTCGTCACACCTAATAGATCTATTTACTATATTCGCGCTCACTCGAAAGTGATTAGAGGTTCATGATAGGAGGTCTTTTAGGAAACAGGTAACTTAGGCAATGTTAATCAGGAAAACATATAGGAAAATACTTGTGTTCGGTTTTGTAGCATGTATCTCCCCACAAATTTGGAAAATGTATAAAAAGTGGGACTATGAACTCACCTTTGCAGTCTGGATGGAAAACAAAATTAAATAGAGTTGATAAACGTCTCCGGCGCGCATCCTGGGTTGTTCGGTCAAGTTTCAGTAATCGTATTCCAATATATATAAGTTTTAATGTTCGTTTCGTAACGTTTTTGGTTGTCGAATAAATGTTGAAATTGAGACAACATGAAGTCTCTTCAAAAGTTGGATAAGATTTTATCTTATTTCTCATTTTTATGTTTCCGTTTGTTCGTTATTGAAATAAATGTATTTAGTTTTTATTAGTTTTAATTATAAATATATTTAGAATATATTAATAATAATAATAATAATTATATAAAATTACGCTTTTTACCCCATGGTTTCATATATTGACAGTTTATACCCCTGAACTTTCATAAAATGACAATTTTTACCCCTCAACTTTGGTGAAATGACAATTTTTACCCCTGTAGTTTTGAAAATGACAATTTATACCCTCAACTTTAAGTCGTTGGCAAAAGTAGTCCTTGGTTTAATAACTTTGAGATATTTACATTTTTGGCCCAATAAAACTCTAACTTTCAAATATGGCAGGTTTTACCCTTAAACGCTTTGTCGATTTCATTCTAAGTCCTAGTTATAAAACTAGTTGGAGTCTTGGCAGAAAATACCCTCAAAGCATTTTTGTTATTTCACTCGTGGCCCTTATTTCATTAATACGCGTTTTAAGCTTCGGGAAAAGACTCGACTTGCTACGACTTCTTTATACACGTTATGAAAAGTTTGTAAATAAGCTAATAAGGGCTTGTTCGATTATATTATAGCTTATATCTTTTCGAAATAAAAACTAAAGATTTAAAAGGGTGCGCTTGTTTTTAGTTGAGACAGGCAGAATTGGGACCAAGATAAAAACGAGGCGAGCCAATGTTTTCACGATGTTCTTTTTCCTTCTAATAGCCAGTTGGGTGGTCTTTATCATGGCGAAAATTCAGATTTTATAAAGGTCATTTAGTGGTCAAAATATTTATTCAAAGTGGGTCGAGTTGGGGCACTTATTAGGTGCGTTTGGTTTTTATCAGCGACAAGGCTAAAAGAACCTCAAATAAAATCGAGGCGAATCGAGATTTTTACAACGTTCTTTTTCCTATTAATAGCTAGTTGGGGTGTCTTTAATATGGCTAAAATCAAGATTTTATTGAGGTTGTTTGGTGGTCGAAATATTAGTCCCAAGTTGGGTATTTGGGACACCTACTCGATAAGAACAGAAAAGGGAAAAC
The DNA here is from genome assembly GCA_021014915.2 of Artemisia tridentata subsp. tridentata. Lineage (NCBI taxonomy): Eukaryota > Viridiplantae > Streptophyta > Magnoliopsida > Asterales > Asteraceae > Artemisia > Artemisia tridentata. The sequence goes on from CP139506.1 coordinate 148,012,124, forward strand.
AGTTTGGTTCCCGATTTTTAAGCTTATGTCCTGGTATGTTTAGCATGTTGACATGATTATAAATATATCTAATCTGTTTCATAAGGTTTTTTAAGTCTCTTGATTAGAAATGTGAAAAATATACAATTAGGGTGTGTTTGGTTTTAATCGACAAAAGAAGAAAAGAAAAGGAAAAGTTCGATCTTTGATTTTCTAGTTCACGATACTATTTTTAATGCATGTTAACATGATCATAGACCATTCAAATCTATATTTTATGTGTTTTAGAGTTTCTTGATTAGTTATATGTAAAAATGAAATAATTAAGGTTGTTTTGTTTTGCTCGACAAAAAGAGAAAAGAAAGAAAAGCATGGTTTAGGCCTAGCTTCATATTAGAGGTTGTTTAATAACATTTTTAAGAGTATTTAGAACTTATAAAAGAAATGAAAATGGTTTGGATTGCTTACTATTTCGATTATAGGAAATGTTTGGCGAAGTGTTTTGGAAATTGATCATCAATGGCTCTCCTCCTTCCAAGCCTTTCTAGGATTTCTCTTTAGCTTATATTTGAATTATAAGATCAGTGGTAGAGTGAGATGGGGCTGTTTTTGCGTATGTCAATTTAGGGTTGGAAGTATTATGGTTGTGTGGTTCGTTATTTATAGAAAAGGAATGAGTTAGGGCTTTCAAAGTGCTACATCACCTTGTTAAGGGAGTAAGGGGACAGGGTGATGTAGTCTAAGTAACTTGAGGACAAGTGGAAGGAGGGGGAAGAGTGGCGTGAGGTGTGGTGATGTGTTTTAGTTTGGTGCCATATATTTTACCTACTTGCTAACTATCCTAGAGACATTGTGATGTGTAACAATCTATGTCTTGGAATATTGTTTGTAGTATAAACCTTGCTTAAGTATAAGTGAGGTAAAAGTTTAGTGTAGTTTAATTAGGATCGAACTAAAGAAATAGGGTGTGGATCGAATGGTTTTATTGAGTAGTTCATTGGCTATAGGTTGTTGTACTTAGGGTTTATGTGGTGTAACTAGTTAGGTTTAGGGTTTAGTGTAAGTATTTGTGGAGTAGAAATAAAAGCTAGGGTTTTCTATATATATTTTGTGTGGCGAATTGGGAAGAAAAGAAAAGAAAATCATGTTGTGCTTTAAGGAGTTGTACCATGAGCTTAATAGAGGTGTACTAGGGTTTATGAAATAGGAAAAATATATTTTTAATGTTTGGTTAAGTTATATTAATTATTTGTTGATTTTATTAAGTTTAAGTATATATAAATGTAATTTTTAGTTTTTATGCATTAGGCACTTGTACATTAGGTTTAGGGACTTGTACTTTTAATTAGTAAGTTTAAGAAATTTATTCTTAAGGCTTATGCATAAAAGACATGGATAATGTGCTTTAAAATGAATACATTTAGAGTTATAATGGGATTTTTATTAATATTTAGTTTTTATGCATAAATGACTTGTACCTTGGCTTGAAAAACTTGTACACTTATAATTTGTAAAAATTGTATATGCATTATTTAGGGTTTGTGATTTTATTACATAAAATCATGGTTTTGTGAGATTAGGGTTTGTATCGGGAGTTAGGGTTTTTGTGCTTTAGAAGCTTGTACATTAGCTTGGATGAGTTGTACTTAGTGTTTTAGGGTTTAGTTATTCATAATCATTGTTCGGTACAAAAAGAATCCTTTTTTAGTCGTATCTACTGTGATAAGAAATCGTTCTTAGTTCAGTTCGGTAGAATGTGGGTCTCCAAAACCTGATGTCGTAGGTTCAAATCCTACAGAGCGTGATTTTGTTCTTGTTAGGTCTAATTAGAATTCAATAACTTCACTCATTTGAACAGCAACCTAAATTGAACCTCCTGCGGATAAAAAAAAGGAGGAAGTAAATAAAAAAGAGATGTTAATGAATCAAAGGTCCAACTGATCGCCGCGTCTGTATTGTAAATATGCAGTTACGAATAATCCAGCCAAAAAGTAATAGGAATTAGACCTAACACGATTCCAAATAGAAAAACTTCAATCATTTCAATTTATTTGAAAAGGGAAAAAATAGAGGGTTCCAAACCTAAATAAACATCTGAATCGCCCATTTTCTCTTTCCTTGTAATAAGGAAAGGCCTTTCCCTATCACGACCGCCTTCCTTTATTCGGAATTCATTCGTCTCAAAAGAAAGAGCTAGCAAACCACACCAATTCCATTCCAATTATCTCTGACAGAGCAGGATAGCTGCCATCAACCCTTTAGAGCGAGGGCCCTCCGAGACCAATGCAGAAGGAATAAGAGCCTTTATGCCTTGAGCCTTGAGCGAAATCATTGACCTTGCGCCTGGTTTGATTAGGACATTGCCGCATTTCATCTCAAAGAGGATCTAACTCTTTCTTTTCGGCTTAGCCGAACTACTTGGCTCGGATCAATTCACTCTTTCTTTATCGCAAGCAAATAGCCAAAGAGCTAGAAACTCTAATAGATAAGAAATGTTTAGTTTGTACGTTTGTTAATGAATTAACGTAAAGTGGCAAATGGTATATCGTAATGTTTTAAATGTTTATATAAAATAAACATTAAGTAAGTTGATGTTGGTCCGCATGAGAGCACATTTATTGAGGATGTGAGTTACGTCACATTAGATAGTAGTTATGATCAGATAAAAAAAATTTATACCTAGAAAAATGGATAAGTATTCTGTAAGATAGTTTATTATAATGTGGGATTTTTACAGTGGTTACAAAAGGGGGAGGGAATTTCAAAATTTGGAAGTGTATAAGGGTATATATTGGTGTATGATGCAAATGTGGTGAGTTGGTTAAGTATTGCATACATGCATGAGACTTAATGCAAGTCTTAGATGATTTACGTAAAAATTATGAAACCAAATGCAAATGACTTATAAAATATGCTAATGAGAGTGTTAAAGTACTTATTAGACGTAGACTAAAGTTAGTCTAGTGCCGGTATACGTTCAAAGTGGTTTTTCGTTGTACGCGGGTTAACCTATCGGTTATACGTTAAAGCAAGAAATCACGTGTTCAAAGTAAAACGTTTAAGTTTAGGTTTTAGTATTAGCCTGATAAATTTGAGTTGTCACATTGGGCAAGAGGTTTAAATCTCTTAACGCATTTAAATGAGGGGAAAAACTGTTGTTCCCGTTACACAAGTAGAAGTAACTACAAAGTTAATCTAATTGTGTTCCATGACTGAATTAACATAATGATTAATTATAACAGATAAGTAAAACGTAAATATAAAAACACAAGTTTTTCAACTTTTAAATTCTTATTAGAAATCAATCAAAAGAATCTATTACCCAAGTGTTTGCGGAATAAACATTTGGGATCGAATAGACAAGGTATTGTGTGTTCTACTCTCTAAACCCCACTGAGCTATCTCAGGGATGTGGTTGCTCTTTGGAGGAGAAAAGTGGTTTTGTGAAAGTCTAAGCTTTTAATGCACAAAACTGATTCCACTTTTCTCCATCTGTTCCTATTTGTACACAAGTATAAAAGAGCACATATGATTAAAAAATACAAAAAGGATAACCTAGCGCGTCTGACAAGATACAACAGTGTAGAAAACTAGAAGGGGGGTTGAATAGTTTTTACCATTTTTAAATTAATTCGCTTTGTATACTTAACGTGATTCCAAAGTAAAGTGAACAATCAAGCATACAAACAAGTAATATAAGTAAAGAAGTAAAGATAGGAAAGATCAAACCACACAACACAGATGTTTATAGTGGTTCGGCTACAAGGACTCTCTTCCTTGCCCTACTCCACTCCTCGAGCCTCTAACTCGAGAGTTTTTCTTCATTAAGAAACAAACTCCCTACTCGGCGGAGAAAACCTTAATACACGTTGCTTACACCTTTTTTCGGTACAAAGCTAGATATCGGGTTCTAGTTTAAGGAAGAACCAACCTAACGTCGCCTAAATAATTACCGACACTAAGCTAGATGTCAAGTTCTTTACAAGGGTACAATTACTCCCTTTCACTCTATGTGTTTTGAGGACTAAAACACTAACCGGATTCTACTGAATAAAAGATGCAACAATGATGCCTAAATTCTAATGAGTTACACAGTAGGTAACTATCAAGTCTTGCAACAGAATGTTGAAGCTTGTTAATGCTTGATCTCTTTTGCTACAAAAAGGAAGATCACTATGAATGATATGGGTTAGTAATATGTAAATGAAGGAATGTATAACTTATGCTATGTAAGTGATGAAAATGGCCAAATGATCAGCTTGCTATTTATAGGCAAAGCTGAACAACAGTTGGCGGATCCGGCGGATCCCAAAAACTGGATCCGCCTTTGTATGGCTTTGGATCCGCCATGTCAGGCCAGCTAAGATATTCCCATATCTTTCCATATCTCCTTTGTTGTTCACAAAGAATAGGAATGTCGTTTGAGTTTAATTCCATAGTCGACGAGAGCTTGTTTCATCCACAGTGCTTGTTGACACGCCTTTCCTGTAGATACGTACTCTTCTTCAGTTGTTGATATTGCAAGGGCAGTTTGTTTCTTAGCAAACCATGAGGTGAGACAATGTCCTACAAAAGTACAAATACCACTTGTACTTTTTCTATCTACATAATCACCGGCATGGTCTAAGTCGGCATACACTATGGTTTCTATGCCCGTTACTTTGGGATACCGTAATCCTAATTGTGTAGTGCTTTTAATGTACCTAAAGATCCGTTTAACGGCTTCAAGATGGGATGTTTTGGGATCTGCTTAAAAGCGTGCACATAGACAAACACTAAACATAATATCCAGTCTACTAGCCGTTAGGTAGAGTAAACTACCAATCATCCCTCTATATTTAGTGCTATCTACGGATTCACTTTCGTCATCCTTGGTGAGTTTGGTTTCGGAAGACATTGGTGTTTTCATAGGTTTAGAATCTTCTAGACCAAATTTCTTAAGCATATCCTTGATATACTAAGATTGGTTGAAGAATGTCCCATCTTCTAATTGTTTTATTTGGAGACCTAAGAAAAAGTTTAGCTCCCCCATCATACTCATTTCAAACTCATCATGCATGATTTTCGAAAATTCATCGCATAACTCTTGACAAGTTGAACCGAATATAATGTCATCCACATATATCTGGACTATGATAATATGTGATCCCTTTTTCTTGGTGAAGAGAGTATTGTCTACTAGGCCTATGGTATACTTATGGTCAACTAGGAAGGTCTTAAGTCGATCATACCAAGCTTTTGGTGCTTGCTTAAGTCCGTATAATGCTTTCTTAAGTTTGTAGACATGATTAGGTTTTTCAAAATCGGCAAAGCCGGGAGGTTGTGCTACATACACTTCCTTATTTGTGAAACCATTTAGAAATTCACTTTTGACATCCATTTGAAATAGTTTAAAGTCATGTGCACATGCATATGCAAGTAATATCCTAATTGACTCAAGTCTAGCTACGGGTGTAAAAGTCTCATTGATAATCTATACCTACTTTTTGATTGTAGCCTTGTGCTACTAGTCTAGCTTTGTTTTAGTATTCAAAAACTTAGTTCATGTATATCTAGAGTAATCATCTACTATTACCAAAGTATAGAAGTTTTCCCCCGAAACTTTGTATAGTGGATGGACCAAACAAATTCGTATGTAACAATTCTAGACACCTAGATGTAGACATCATGTTTTTAGCCTTATGGCTATAATGAACTTGTTTTGCAAGCAACATAAAAGTGTTGGTCATATTTCAACTTGGGTAGGTTCCTAATGGGTTCCTTAGATGAAAAGGATTGAATTAACCTCATATTGGCGTGACCTAAGCGTCGATGCCATAGAGTTGAGTTATTGTTCAAAGAAGTGAGACAACGTTTGTCTTTAGGTGTTTTATCTATAACATTTACGTTATTCTTTAAAACACCTTTTCTTACGGTTATGCCGTTTCTACGTATTTTACTTCCATTTTCACTGAAAAGGACGTTATACTTTTTATGGCACAGTTGACTTATACTAAGCAAGTTAAAGCCTAAACTATCTATAAGAGCAACATCATTGATAGAGAGAGAGAGTCATGAGAGATTGTACCTTTTCCGATGATTTTACTTTAAGTTTGCTACCGATTGTGACATTACCTTCGTCGTAGACTTGGTAGGTTGAGGAAATGATTTTGTTTCTCATCATGTTGTCTTGAACACCTACTGTCTTTAATCTACTCATCTGGTTCTAAACCAGATTTTGAGCATACCTTAGTTCAGGAAAAAATCAAACGTTTGGTCCCCAATATCTCATGGGTCTGTTTGGATTAAACATAACATTACCATGGTTCACTAATATCTAGCAGATAATCGAGGGAATCGCCGCTAGTTGTTCTCTAAGCATGGTTCCTTCATCAAATGAGGAGTCTACAATTGTTTTGACTCTATACTTATTTTGACATTTTCCTATAGAGACTGATGGTTTTTGTTTGTTAACAGTTGTACTAGTGCTAGGTTTTCTAGGGACTTTAAAAAAATCTGCACGATCTGATTTAATAGCCTTCTGTTCATTTTTTGTTTCCACGGATCCTTTGGATACAACTGGCAAAACCAAAATTTTGGATCCGCCAGATCCGTGGTTCTCAGAAGTTGTTGGAACAGTTTCTTTTTCTTTTACAGTTTGTTCCTGAAAGTCACTTAAGTCTCCATTTCTCATAAAATCTGGTTTGAAACTACCATGAGGTATTTTTGGTAACACCCCAACCCGAAAAGGGTAGAGATGTCACACTAATGGTTCCATATCAGATCAAACAAAGCATACATCCATAGTAATACAAGAATTTCAAAGGTTACAAATGAAATACTGAAAATACAAAGTTACAAATGAAACTAAAACTAAATACTAAGTTTGCAAATACAAATCCTTTTAATAGTCTCCACTTCAGAATACTATCAAAGTCTTCTAAATCCAATGGTACTCTCCACTCATACCCAAACTTCCAACTAAAACCTGCCGCAGGAAAAGAAATGCGGCTGAGCTTAAAAAGCCCAGTGAACAGATATATATAAACGAAAACGAAAGCAAAAGAAACGAACATATATGGTATAGTGCAATGGAATAATATAAGGTATAGGCAAGGTACAAAGTAAGAAAGGAAAAAGGGAAAGGTCAGTAATCCACCACGAGCCCAAACAAACCAAATCAAAGTAGTAACCATGTCTTCAATATCATATAGAGGGGAGACCTCTCAGATAATCAAATAATATGAGGGGTGTCCTCATTCTTCAAATGGAGTAGCTAGCTCCCGAACTTGTGAAAGACGTGGATTGCACCCAGCATCAGTCACCAAACAATATATTATATCAAATCATGAACAGTCCACGAACACGGACTCGAACCTAGGATTGCAATCCATACGCCCCCCGAACAAATCATATTGGCCATAACAAATATAATGCGCATATCATAATCAAAATGGGGACGGTGTGAGAAATCACTCACCCACACGTGAGTCATGTCAAAGGTGCATCAATGACACGGCCATGTTACCTTCATGGCTAGGAAACGAACTTGGCTCGGGTATCAAACTGAAGGGTCAAAGTCAAAGGTCCAAATCATAGCAAAGGTTCAAATAGTCTAAGTCATCGAATCATAGTCCAAATCCAAATATCAAAGGTTCATGGCAAAGGTCATATCCAATATGAAAGTCAAATGAGTCCAACGAACTGATCAAAGGTTCATCATCAACTGGTTCATTTTAAGAAATCTTTATTAAATGGTTTCCATTAAAAGTTTAGTAAAATTCCAAATAAAAGTGGCATCGCATATTTCAAAAACATCATTTTTAAATAAGTTTTCCTCAAAACATTTCCATGATATAATTGAAAAGGTTTTCACATCTGTTTACCAAAATTAAATGAACCTTCGAAGCATCAAGTGATACGAATACTAATATCCCAAGGTAACGAACGAATATCAAATGAATCATTGTAAGGATCAAAGCAAAAATGGGCATATCGAACATCAAGGTCAAAAGAATCGAACAACGAACCAAAGTGTAGGGAACATAGCAATGGCATAGGAAATCCTAATACGAATCAAATCAAAAGAAACGAAGGCACCTTACTGAAAGGGCAGAATATCTGTACCTTAACGAAATACGCAAGCAAAGAATGAAAAGCAAATCAAATAGGAGGTTACTCCCTCTTCGACGAATCTACACGAATAATGATATTATAAATAACTTGCTCAAATTAAATTCCTCATTTCAGTCGGCTTTTCACTTTTTGTAACTTTCCATTTTTAGCAGGTTTCTCGAATTAGTAAGCATCCATATTTAGCAATATTCAAAAGATGTGAATTAAGTTAAGTCATTAATTAGCTTATTATGGAAGTAATATTCATATTAACAAGTTATACAAATTTAGGGTCATATATGACAAGTTTTCATAGTTTAAGGTTACAAACGTAATTTTACCAAAGTTCAAGGTTCACATTAGAAATATTATCATTATACCATTCAAACCCTTATGTTTACCAGAATTACATATTTAGCCTTCAAGTTCCAATAATTTACAATTTACACCCTCTTACTTTATTAATATACAAATTAAACCTTATAATTATATAAATTACAATTTAATCCTTATCATATTTACATTACACATCAAGCCCTTTTATTTCACCAAATTAAAAAATAACCTTTAATATTAATATGCACACAACAGCCCCTTAAAGTTTCAGTATTTACAAATTTAGTCCTTGTACTTATTAAAATACAAATCGAATTATATATTTAACCATAATTACATATTAAGCCTATAAATGTCCAATTTTACATATTATACCCTCATTATCTTTATTTACACGAACCAACCTCAACTTTCAGAATTTACATCTTTGGTCCCTCCAATTTATTTATTTATAATTCGAACTATTTAATTATTAATTAATCAAATAAACCCTCTAAAATGCAAAATTTACACATGAGACCCTCCTTTTATATTTTATTCGAATTACACATGGTCCAAATAATATTCTAAAATTAACCCACAAGTTTCACAATTTATAAAACACCCCCTTATAATTTAAAAACCAAACCGTATATAATTTATTTAACCAAACCCTAACCCTAAAAATACAAATCATTACCCAATCATTTTATCATCATTATATCATCATTAAATAATTAAAAACAAACCCTAAATCCAAACCCTAAGTCGAATCCCATTTTATTTTCTTTTTCTTCTTTATTTTTCTTAAACCCGATAATAAAAATAAATCCAAAATAATTATTCTAAGCCTTGTAAATTCGAAAGACCATTTTTCCCAGATTATTTAGATTATAAGGAACGTGAATAAAATAAATATGAGGCCCAGAAAATTCGTATGTAATTATTTAGGACTTATGCACGTTTTTAGGGTTTAATTCACAAATAATCCATAGATCATGCATGGTTCGAATTGAGCATTTTATATGATGTTTATGTGATGCAAGGGACCAGAGAAAAATACCAAACCAGATCTAGATCGAAGGGAATAGGCTGGACGAATTTAGCTCTCTCGGCTAGAATGAAAACGACACCAAAATTCTCCACGAGCACAAACGCGACCAATAAACCTTGTAATCATTTTTCACAGATCATACATGATATGAGGAGTAAGAGAAAAATGATAAACGAATTTTATAGGGTTCGAATGAATTGATTTGGAATATTACCTCAAAATTACACTCGACAAAGAAATAATTCACAAGGGTCGAACCAGGCCAAAGCAGCTTCAACCTTATTTTTCTAGGCTTCTATAGATGTCAAAGAATCCTGGAAAAATGATTTAGGGCCTTGGAAAAATCGAATAGAGTGTGGAGGTATTTTTGTGTGATTTAGGGTTTTTAGATGGAAAATAAGATAAGAATGGACTAAATAATTGTTTAGCCGAGCAATGAGGGGGAAAATGGCCAAAATTTCGGCCCATTGAATTACCAAATCAAGGAATTAATTTTCTTGGTCCCTTTCCTATTTTATCTTGAGCTTATTCTATTTTAAAATGTTTTTATAATGATTTTAAAAGAATGTTAATACAAAAGGAACAAAATTTCGGTCCATATGATTGTGCATGTGTGTTTTCTTAATTTTTTTGTACTTCATAAAATGAAAAAATATAGTAGCAAAATTATATTGTATCATATCTTGTTCCTCTCCAATTGTTTGGAATTAATCTGGTACTTTATATGCTTAATAATCAAAGTTTAAGATTGTAGGGGCATTTTGGTCATTTGGCAAGCTTTAGATTTTTGGGTTTTACAACTCTTCCCCTCTAAAATAAAAATTTTATCCTCGAAATTTGAAGTCGCAAAGTTAAACGAAGTCGTGGCAAATCGCAAAAGATCGTCAAAACATTCTCACGCTCGAGCAGGTTCTTCCAAAAAGGATTTTCAAACCAAGTAGTTTCTCATGACTCAAATCAAAACGAGGTGGGTTCAAATTTCTCAGAAGGAGACAAATAAGTTGATTTTGATCAAAAGGTTCATGGATCATAAAATGGACGATAGGCGAATCTTCACGAAGTTCATCTGAAATACTAATCAAGATTTCAATCGAATTGACTGTATCAACAGTAGAGGTCTCTATAAAGAGTTCAGGATTTGCAACATGGGTCAACAAAATGCAAACGAGAATTCAAACTCAATCAGATATCTAATGAACGAAAACAGAGTATACGCATCGATAGGATGAACCTAAAGTCTCACGGATAATTCCAACGGAGATTCAAATTCTAAATTTCTTAGGTACTCCCCAAGATATCCTATGCCCACAACGAGTGCACGTTATATGATGTAAGTATTATCACGTTGGCCAGACGTCATAATACTGGCATCATATAAATATGCCCTCATGATGGTCATACTTTATCTCGAGTCGAAATCAAAACCACCTATCTTAATCCGCCTAGTACTTCTATAGTCGTCAAAGATCAACTAAAATCGAATGCCAAAGTCAAGAGGTAAAACAAAACTATTCGCACGAGTATCAAAATCCCAGATTGCCAAACTAAAGTGAGGTACGCCGTTACAAACATCATATCTTCCACAATTGTCCAAAATCTCTCAACCCAGCCATCATCGAACATATGAAATATGGATACAAACTGAAATGCTTCTAGGGAACTTAGATCATAAGAGGATCTTTTAACGATATAACGAAACTTAAGAGGGTCAACAAAATGAAAATTAGTCGCCAAGAACTTCAGTCTTCATAGAATCAACTCTTCCAAACATGAAAGGTCTGCTTCAAAACTCCGCTCATTCAACACATTCAATCTCTTCAAGTCCGGTTAATCTGTCTTCGTCTGTCTATTAATCAAAAAGTGAAACCACTATCGGAAACTTGTGTCTGGTTCGTCGAGCCTCCTGCAGTTCTTCTTGGAATGTGATGGAGTGTTGTGGATTTCTGGCACGGTTTTTAAATCTCTTCATCATCCAGTCTGCTTCCGCTCTCAATTCATCTTAGTACAACCAAGATGAATAGGGAAGTGAGGCTGTACGTCTTCATCAGCTCCAAGTTCGCCATCTTGACTAGAATTTCTTCATCGCCAACAACTCTGTCTTGTAAGGACTGTCTTCACTCTTTAGGGTAGCCGCCGTTGTAGTCAACTCCAGGTCTGGCAGTGAAATACTTCTTCTGACGCGCTTCTAGTTGTCTTGATGCATACGCAAAACTTTCTGTGCTGCAATGGAGTATAACCGAGTCTCTTTCTGGAATGCCCCAAAATTTCATTCCGTCCGAAGATATGGAAGCTAATTTCTATTTCAGCTTTTCCAAAACTCCATTCTCAATTAAACTAAGCTGCTTTTCTCTGTTCCTGAAATTTCTCCATGGTATCATCAGTTGCAATCATCTTCCATAATTCTTCTGCAAGGTAAAAAAAAAGGTTTCCGTTCTCCATTCTGTTATTGGTTTTGACCACTTGGTGATAGTTTTCAACACTTGCGGGATTAAAAGAGGTATCCTCAATTAAGAACATCGTTGTCTCAAAAATATCGAACTCTCAGAATGTACTAACGATCGACGAATTTCCTAGCAAAGTGCAAAGATGATTTTCATGCTCTTCCTCGTTTCCGATCACACTATTAAGTCATACAATGACCATTAGCCCAGTACTTACGAGGAGACATCATTTATCAAACTCACAAAACAGTCAGAACTTTAGCTAATACCATTAGCATCACCAACCGTCATAGCAGTCGTTTACGAATATGGAAAGCGATTCCAAGAATAAAATTAATTCATCAGAAGGAAACTTCGTGTTCTGAAATTAAACAAACACATAGCCGTTTCAGGGTGGAGGAATATTGGCTCCTAGCAGTAATACGGTTCAGCTTCCTGTAATCAATACATAACTCCAGTCACCGTCCTTCGTCATCGCGAACGAAACTAAAACACGCCCAGAAGATACACTTAAGCAAACTTACTTCCTGGTCTTCGGTTGCTGCTCTTCCCGGTTGTTCAAAAAAACTGGTACGATCCCGGACACATCTGGAAGACACCCTCGCTCGATGACTAGACAATCTCTCGGTAACATGTCAAATCCTACTTCACGCTCCGGTGGAAAAACATGTGGTTCAGTCACGAATCATATTCAGAAAACTCAGGGTGCCAAATACTTCTCAAGGTAAGATTCATTTATTGGGGTACGAAATGGTTTATAGGAAAACTTCATAACCGCGAAAGTAACACTTGTGTCTCCAGAGTAATAGTGATAGTAAAGGGTTTAACAATCTGTAAACGTGGTAAGGAGTCCAAAATTATTACCAACGTCAAAGGTGAGACATAGAAGGGTAGTTGTCAATATTTGACTGATCACTCAACAAAGTCCTCGTCAGAATAAAATCGAAGTTACCTATCCAAAGAAAGACGAATCAGCATAGTAAAACTTATCGTTCAAAAGTGAGAGGGAATACATTCTTATACTCGTGGTTAAACACCAGGAGACTTCTCGTAGGGACGGGGATGGATGAAACGAACTCAAATAGTGTTGGAAGATTTACAGACATTTACCAAAGCAAAAGACAAATAACAAAACATGTCCAGTACGTACTCGCCATAGAGGTTCTCAGAATGTCTGAAGAGGTGTCAAAGTGATTAACAAAAGAATCAGAGTGAAACGCGGGTCTTAATTAAAAGATTAACAGAAGGAATCTGAAGATAAGGATCAAACAGTGTCGGGCAATCATTATGCAATTTCAATGCCTTCACGATTTAGGTCAGGTTCAAATCTTAGGTGGTGCAGAGCATAAGATGTCACTTTCCAAAAGTGGTATCAAAGGATCTAACCAAAAGCAAGGCATAATCAGAGTGATGCGGAAGCAAAGATACTTAAACAAATGCCTTAAAGTCTACCCATTCCTCACTGGTCAAAACTTAGGTTCCTAAGGGGAAATCCTAAAGCAATTTTCAAAGGTTGACTTACGAGCGCCTACAGGGAAAACTTAGTGGTCCTAACTTACACAGGCCAAAGGTAAATGTATTACGAATCGCAGCCTGTCTCTCTGATACCATAATTGTAACACCCCAACCCGACAAGGGTAAAGATGTCACACTAATGGTTCCATATCAGATCAAACAAAGCATACATCCATAGTAATACAAGAATTTCAAAGGTTACAAATGAAGTACTGAAAATACAAAGTTACAAATGAAACTAAAACTAAATACTAAGTTTGCAAATACAAATCCTTTTAATAGTCTCCACTTCAGAATACTATCAAAGTCTTCTAAGTCCAAAGGTACTCTCCACTCATACCCAAACTTCCAACTAAAACCTGCCGCAGGAAAAGAAATGCGGCTGAGCTTAAAAAGCCCAGTGAACAGATATATATAAATGAAAACGAAAGAAAAAGAAACGACCATATATGGTATAGTGCAATGGAATAATATAAGGTATAGGCAAGGTACAAAGTAAGAAAGGAAAAAGGGAAAGGTCAGTAATCCACCACGAGCCCAAACAAACCAAATCAAAGTAGTAACCATGTCTTCAATATCATATAGAGGGGAGACCTCTCAGATAATCAAAAAATATGAGGGGTGTCCTCATTCTTCAAATGGAGTAGCTAGCTCCCGAACTTGTGAAAGACGTGGATTGCACCCAGCATCAGTCACCGAACAATATATTATATCAAATCACGAACAGTCCACGAACACGGACTCGAACCTAGGATTGCAATCCATACGCCCCCCGAACAAATCATATTGGCCATAACAAATATAATGCGCATATCATAATCAAAATGGGGACGGTGTGAGAAATCACTCACCCACACGTGAGTCATGTCAAAGGTGCATCAATGACACGGCCATGTTACCTTCATGGCTAGGAAACGAACTTGGCTCGGGTATCAAACTGAAGGGTCAAAGTCAAAGGTCCAAATCATAGCAAAGGTTCAAATAGTCTAAGTCATCGAATCATAGTCCAAATCCAAATATCAAAGGTTCATGGCAAAGGTCATATCAATATGAAAGTCAAATGAGTCCAACGAACTGATCAAAGGTTCATCATCAACTGGTTCATTTTAAGAAATCTTTATTAAATGGTTTCCATTAAAAGTTTAGTAAAATTCCAAATAAAAGTGGCATCGCATATTTCATAAACATCATTTTTAAATAAGTTTTCCTCAAAACATTTCCATGATATAATTGAAAAGGTTTTCACATCTGTTTACCAAAATTAAATGAACCTTCGAAGCATCAAGTGATACGAATACTAATATCCCAAGGTAACGAATGAATATCAAACGAATCATTGTAAGGATCAAAGCAAAAAGGGGCATATCGAACATCAAGGTCAAAAGAATCGAACAACGAACCAAAGTGTAGGGAACATAGCAATGGCATAGGAAATCCTAATACGAATCAAATCAAAAGAAACGAAGGCACCTTACTGAAAGGGCAGAATATCTGTACCTTAACAAAATACGCAAGCAAAGAATGAAAATCAAATCAAATAGGAGGTTACTCCCTCTTCGACGAATCTACACGAATAATGATATTATAAATAACTTGCTCAAATTAAATTCCTCATTTCAGTCGGCTTTTCACTTTTTGTAACTTTCCATTTTTAGCAGGTTTCTCGAATTAGTAAGCTTCCATATTTAGCAATATTCAAAAGATATGAATTAAGTTAAGTCATTAATTAGCTTATTATGGAAGTAATATTCATATTAACAAGTTATACAAATTTAGGGTCATATATGACAAGTTTTCATAGTTTAAGGTTACAAACGTAATTTTACCAAAGTTCAAGGTTCACATTAGAAATATTATCATTATACCATTCAAACCCTTATGTTTACCAGAATTACATATTTAGCCTTCAAGTTCCAATAATTTACAATTTACACCCTCTTACTTTATTAATATACAAATTAAACCTTATAATTATATAAATTACAATTTAATCCTTATCATATTTACATTACACATCAAGCCCTTTTATTTCACAAATTACAGAAAATAACCTTTAATATTAATATGCACACAACAGCCCCTTAAAGTTTCAGTATTTACAAATTTAGTCCTTGTACTTATTAAAATACAAATCAATTATATATTTAACCATAATTACATATTAAGCCTATAAATGTCCAATTTTACATATTATACCCTCATTATCTTTATTTACACGAACCAACCTCAACTTTCCAGAATTTACATCTTTGGTCCCTCCAATTTATTTATTTATAATTCAACTATTTAATTATTAATTAATCAAATAAACCCTCTAAAATGCAAAATTTACACATGAGACCCTCCTTTTATATTTTATTCGAATTACACATGGTCCAAATAATATTCTAAAATTAACCCACAAGTTTCACAATTTACAAAACACCCCCTTATAATTTAAAAAAAAACCGTATATAATTTATTTAACCAAACCCTAACCCTAAAAATACAAATCATTACCCAATCATTTTATCATCATTATATCATCATTAAATAATTAAAAACAAACCCAAATCCAAACCCTAAGTCGAATCCCATTTTATTTTCTTTTTCTTCTTTATTTTTCTTAAACCCGATAATAAAAATAAATCCAAAATAATTATTCTAAGCCTTGTAAATTCGAAAGACCATTTTTCCCAGATTATTTAGATTATAAGGAACGTGAATAAAATAAATATGAGGCCCAGAAAATTCATATGTAATTATTTAGGACTTATGCACGTTTTTAGGGTTTAATTCACAAATAATCCATAGATCATGCATGGTTCGAATTGAGCATTTTATATGATGTTTATGTGATGCAAGGGACCAGAGAAAAATACCAAACCAGATCTAGATCGAAGGGAATAGGCTGGACGAATTTAGCTCTCTCGGCTAGAATGAAAACGACACCAAAATTCTCCACGAGCACAAACGCGACCAATAAACCTTGTAATCATTTTTCACAGATCATACATGATATGAGGAGTAAGAGAAAAATGATAAACGAATTTTATAGGGTTCGAATGAATTGATTTGGAATATTACCTCAAAATTACACTCGACAAAGAAATAATTCACAAGGGTCGAACCAGGCCAAGAGCAGCTTCAACCTTATTTTTCTAGGCTTCTATAGATGTCAAAGAATCCTGGAAAAATGATTTAGGGCCTTGGAAAAATGGATAGAGTGTGGAGGTATTTTTGTGTGATTTAGGGTTTTTAGATGGAAAATAAGATAAGAATGGACTAAATAATTGTTTAGCCGAGCAATGAGGGGGGAAATGGCCAAAATTTCGGCCCATTGAATGACCAAATCAAGGAATTAATTTTCTTGGTCCCTTTCCTATTTTATCTTGAGCTTATTCTATTTTAAATGTTTTTATAATGATTTTAAAAGAATGTTAATACAAAAGGAACAAAATTTCGGTCCATATGATTGTGCATATGTGTTTTCTTAATTTTTTTGTACTTCATAAAATGACAAAATATAGTAGCAAAATTATATTGTATCATATCTTGTTCCTCTCCAATTGTTTGGAATTAATTTGGTACTTTATATGCTTAATAATCAAAGTTTAAGATTGTAGGGGCATTTTGGTCATTTGGCAAGCTTTAGATTTTTGGGTTTTACATTTTTTGCATTTTCATTATGTCATCTGTACAACTTAAGTGTTTATCAAATCTTTTGAATTTGGAGTTTTGTTTGATAAGACTTTCCTGTGTGGACTTTAGTGTTTTTATTTCAAGTTTTAGTTCTTGACATAAAACACATGTTTCTCTAATACCATTTCCTTTTTCTAACCTTATAGCTTTCTCTTTTAACCTGTGATTTTTTTTTTCTAAAAATTCCTTTTTAGTTTTTAAGAACTTATTTTTGCTTATGATTTTTAGGGTGATTTCACACAGTTTGTTATATTCTATATCTAATGTATCATCATCAATAAAGAAGTATGGCGAGTTAGAATGTACCTCTTCTGTGTTGTTGGCCATGAGAGCAACTTCGTTGTTCTTAGGCTCGTCGTCATCACCTTCACTGTCACTCCAAGCTCCACTAACAAGTGCTTTTTGAGATTTGTTCATTGGAGGTTTTGGACATTCTCCTATTAAGTGATTAGAATCCCCGCATCTAAAACACTTCCCATCTATTTTTAATTTCCTATCATCACGGTCTTTCCAGAAAGATTTCTTTTCTTCACAAGGTGGTCTTACGAACTTTCCTCGTCTCCTGAAGAACTTCTTGAAATCTCTTACGGCCATGGCATACTCTTCGTCTTCGCTACTAGAACAAGACTCTTCATCACTTGATTCTACTCTAGCTTTTAAGGCAATGGACTTCATCTTCTCCTTTTTGCCTTTAACTATTTCTATGTCTTTTTCCATCACCATTTCGTGAACTTTGAGATTTCCGATGAGCTCGTCAAGTGTCAAGCTTGAAAGATCCTTAGATTCTTCAATAGCCGTCACTTTTGCTCTCCACTTTGGATGGAGTGCTCTTAGAAATTTCCTGACAAAATTTTTACTAGAAAAAGATTCATCAAGTGCTTTAAGAGATGTAATAATAGTATTAAACCTAGCAAATGCACTATCAATGGTCTCATCTTCAGAGATAACAAATTGTTCATATTGTTGAACAAGAAGATCAATTTTGTTATCTTCGACTTGTGAGTTCCCTTGATGAGTGATAATTAATGATTGACAAATACCCTTAGCCATTTTACACATAAAAACTCTTTCATATTCTTTCTTAGGTAGAGCATTGTAAAGCATCATTTTGGCTTCGTTATTTTTGGCAATCAACTTCTTTTGCTCATCACTGTGACGAGTAAGAGAAGTTCCTACATCCCGACCACCTGAAATATCATTACTTATGGGCTTGTAATCACCCTCTACAATTATATACCATAGATCTATGTCCTTTGACTTCACATACGTCTCAAAGCGATTTTTCCAATATATGAAACAATTTGGTTCAAATAGTGGTGGTCTTTGCATAGATTGACCTTGTTTAAAGTTTTCAAAATCCATTGATCGTTTCAAGTTTTTAAAATACAATATATTTTGAAAATCTTGAGTAACACTGCTCTGGTACCAATTGTGGAAAACTAGAAGGGGGGTTGAATAATTTTTACCATTTTTAAATTAATTCGCTTTGTATACTTAACGTGATTCCAAAGTAAAGTGAACAATAAAGCACACAACAAGTAATATAAGTAAAGAAGTAAAGAGAGGAAAGATCAAACCACACAAAACAGATGTTTATAGTGGTTCGGCTACAAGGACTCTCTTCCTTGCCCTACTCCACTCCTCGAGCCTCTAACTCGAGAGTTTTTTTTCTCTAAGAAACAAACTTGCTTCTCGGCGGAGAAAACCTTAATACACGTTGCTTACACCTTTTTTCGGTACAAAGCTAGATACCGGGTTCTAGTTTAAGGAAGAACCAACCTGACGTCGCCTAAATAATTACCGACACTAAGCTAGATGTCGAGTTCTTTACAAGGGTACAACTACTCCCTTTCACTCTATGTGTTTTGAGGACTAAAACACTAACCGGATTCTACTAAATAAAAGATGCGACAATGATGCCTAAATTCTAATGAGGTACACAGTAGGTAACTATCAAGTCTTGCAACAGAATGTTGAAGCTTGTTAATGCTTGATCTCTTTTGCTACAAAAAGGAAGATCACTATGAATGATATGGGTTAGTAATATGTAAATGAAGGAATGTATAATTTATGCTATGTAAGTGATGAAAATGGCCAAATGATCAGCTTGCTATTTATAGGCAAAGCTGAACAACAGTTGGCGGATCCCGCGGATCCCAAAAATTGGATCCGCCTTTGTATGGCTTTGGATCCGCCATGTCAGGCCAGCTAAGATATTCCCATATCTTTCCATATCTTCAAATGTCAACTCTTTAGCTTGAAGATCTAAACAAGATATCTCAAAATCTTTCCAAGATTGTGTTCATGATGCATGCCATGATGTCATCCTAATATTTAGAAAATGAAGTTTCTAATTTAAGAAATAAACATGTAAATGTATACAATGTTATTCCTAGTAAACCTGTAATGTGTATTTTAAAAGACTTATCACTTTAAATGTAAAAGACTTAATATTATTTATGCTTTTGCTTAAAGATAAACTTTGTATTTGCCATTAACAAAATTAAGCAAAGATCGTAAAATATAAATAACGTTTTTGGGACGATATTTGTATTAAAAAACAGTATTTGTCATTTCCAAGAACCAATAGGATTAAGCTAAAAGTCTTTTCGAGTGTCAGTTCTGACACTTCATGACTTTAAGCCGTTTTAGGGAAGGTTTGCTTCTAGCCCAATAAGACTTCTTATCTTTTCAAACTCTTCTCGCCTAATCTCGCCTTTCTTTCAGACTTCAGATTCTTCAGTCTAGGTCTTCAGTCTTTAGTCTTCAATCATTTATTGTTGTTGAGGAGACTGGGGGTTCAGTGAGTTCTTGTCAAATACTCACTGAACCCATTACCTTCTTTGGCTTAAGTGACACTCAGGGAGTTCCACCTCACTGAATGGTGAATCTTTCTTCTTAGACTCGTCCTAAGCATCTTGAAGGTAACTCACTGAGTGACTGTTCACTCAGTGTCTTAAGAGTGTTTAAGGTTGATTAACACTTGGCTAATTTGTGTCCAAATCCTGCTTTCAGGATGCTTAAGTACTGACGGACCCAACAATCTCCCCCTATTTGGATATAAATTATGCCCAAGTATTTTGATCAGTTATGAGTGAGCAAATGGGCTTCTTCTCATACTGAATGTGCTTGAAAGCTATTAAGGACACTGATATAACAAAAACATGGGCCATCATTTTATTTATATCATTACAAAGTCCTAACATCTAACATAATACTCAGGGTTCTTGTACTAAGGCTTCCAAGATACCCATGAGTTCCAGTTTAGCTTTCTTCGACACTAACACTTCTTTGTCAGGTCGCTCATTCATCATCCTATCCAACAGCTTGACAAACTCTTCATTTTAAGGGTTGTTCACTTGAAGTGCCATTAGCTTGTATGCTAGGAGAGTTTTTGTTTCCACAAGATGTATGTCACTGACTCTTTGGAAGGCCTCTTGGTTGAACTCATCCATGAAGAAGATACCATACTCAGGAGTCTTGATGACTTTGTTGGGAACAAATTTCACTCCTTCAGGAGGAATCCTGTTGCAATGTAGGGCGGCTATGAACTGTTCAAGCTCCTGTTCCACAGTGTTCCTTTTCTTCCTAATCTTCTTAGTAAGCTCATGGATTGACAGTCCCTGAGAAGCAAGCGCCTTCTCATGATCTATTCCTAAACTCTTAGCCACCTTTTCCAGTTCCTCATATTTGGAGTTTAGAGTCTTTAGAAGGCTAGGAACAATCTTTCCTTTCTTCTTCCTCAGGATGGGCATCATCATGTCCCATTCCCTTAGCCCATAGTCTGAGAACTTGAAGGGTTTGTTTACCTCAGACTTTCATGGCCCCTTGTCAACCGTTACGCTTATAGGCTTGGTTAGGTGAATGGTCATATCAGTGATGGTGCCTTCTCCCTTGGTCTTCGTCATGTGCCATATATACCTCTCATAGGTTTTCTTCCTCCTTTCTTCTCTAAGCTTGGCCTGCTGATTGTGTTCCTTAATGAGGTCAGCCTGAAGCTTGAGGAATTCTTCCCCTTTGATTTCTTGATCAGTCTCCTTGATTACCTCCTTGGCAACCTCAACAATTACAGGTCTGTTGAGTTTCTTAGCTTTTTCTTTGGCCCTTCTTATGTCCTGTTCATGCCAGACTACGGCCACTTTCGCTAGAGTTCCAAAGAATTTCCTTCCACCATCCAATTCAACCACAAATGGTGCATCAGGGTCTGGACGCACTTCAGTTGATGCCGGAACCAATTGCAATTGAGGAGATTTGTCGGTCACCATGATTCCCTTCCCGTTGTCAGTGAGAGGGGGTTGACTGCTGGAGGTCTCAGGCACTTTTGTTGCTATGGCTTCAGGTTGTACAGGGATTGTAGCAACAACAAGTCCTGAAGATGAAGGTTCAGGAGTAGGATCATCAAGTTTCTCCCCCTCAACAGATGCTGGTGCTTTAGTAAAGGCATTTGTTGACTGAGGAAGTGGGGGAACCGGAGAGGCCTGAAGAATAGACAGAATACTGGAGACTATTTGCTTGACATCAGAGGTATCATTCTTCAGGGCGGAGATGTTTGCCGCCATTGTAGCCTGAGTTATTGTGAGTTCAGTGACCTTGGTGGTATAATGGTTGATCATCTCATTATGTTTGTTGGAGAGCTGATCAAATGCCGTGGATATCTTGGTCAGGCACTCTTGAGAACTAACGACTGACTGTTGAATTGAGTCTTGCTGAGACCTTAGTGGTTTAAGATCCACCACTTTCAGGAGACTGAGCAGTTCAGTAATATTGGTGGAGGTGGTCTTCTGAGTATCTGTATACTCAGTCAGCTTGGTGATCAGGGCTGGATCATCTCTGAATTCCTCGTGAATCGAATCAAGAGTCTTCAATATGTTGGAGAGCTGCTTGTCTTGTTCAAAACCCATATTGTCCAGGGATGTCTTAAGTTCAGCCTGAGATGTTTCAACAGTAGCCCTGAAGTCGGCATAGGAGACTGCCGCTTCAGTATGCTGGTCCCATTGTTCTTCAGTTATCTCACGGAAGAGGGCATGGTTGGCCTTGCGGAGGAACTTGACTAGTTGCCTTTCCGTGAGAGGAAGAATGTTATCATACTTCTGCAGGTATTGAGGATTTGCAGGAGCAGATGAGTGACCTGATGATGATGATGATGTTGATGGTTGGGTGAGTGGCTCTGGCTGATCCTCAGAAGAAGGAGATGGTTGTTCAGTGTGCTGAGGAGAATTGTATGTGTCAGTCTCCGTTTCCTCCCCAGCACCAAAAATTTCTTCGTCCCCAAAATCTACCATCTCTTCGTCTGATACATCATTTATTAAATTCTGAAGATCTGCCAGATTAGGAACCAGGGAAGAATCCAGCTCCCCCTCAAAAGAGGGTTTGCCTTCATTGTGGCCAGGTCCTGACCCCTCTAAGTGCACTGAGTGGGTTTTCTCAGCCTGGACCGTGGAGTCAGTTCCCAAGTGACTGGATTCGCCATGGGGGGTTGTGGGTTCCGTATCAGCGGGTGGTTTTAATCCCTCTGAGTCTTTGTCCCCCTGAGTGCCTTCAAGGACTGGCGGGTGTTCTCTAGTACTATCATAAGGCAATGATTGGTTGAGGTCCACCTTCCCATCAGGGTTGTACTGCCCTTCTGTGGATTTATGGACCGTTTCTCCCTGAGATCCTGAGTGTGCTTTCTCAGGACCGTAAGCAGGATGTGATTGGGTGTAGGTCCCCTTCTCAGTAGAGTAGTGCTGCTCCACTGAGGGTATAGGACCCTGTACTCCCTCAGGCAAAGGTTGTGATTGACTAATGCCTTCATCAGGATGTGAAAGGGTGAAGGTTCCAGACCCCACTGACTTGTGTATGTCAGTAGAGCCATGAGGAAAGGTTTTGCCCGAGGACACTGAGGATGATTTCTCAGTACCCTCCGTTGGCGTTTGTTTTACGGTCAAGAGGGTCTCAGTAATGGGTGTCTCAGAGGTCTTGGCCGTTGTTTTCCTTTCTTTAGGATTTGAGGCAGAAGTCTCAATGGCGAGTGGTTTGGGTTTAACCACCTTCTTGGACCCTGCCTTCTTCTTCTCCTTATTTGTAGGAGAAGGTACTGGTGAGACAGCATTTGCCCCATGAATGACCATCAGCATGTATGTGGTCAGGGGGACTGGTTGTACCTCAGTAAGGTCTCTTGAAGAGTTGGTTTTGTGTAACACGTCAGGTTTAGATCCCTCAACGTTTGGCCTAACATATTCAGAGCCTAGTAAGTCCTGAAGCGCACAGAAAATGAACCTAGGGTAAGACATGTGTCTTTGCCTAGATTTTCCTGATAGCTTGGCTACGAGGTCTCGAAAGATTATCTATCCGATATCTATCTTTCTACCCTCCAGGAGGCTGAACACGATCAATTGTTGTGATGCATTCAATTGCTCCATGGAGGATTTATTACCTCCAAGGACCTGAATGACAAAGGTCATCAGGATCCTCCAGACAGCAGAGAACCAGGTCTTAATGATAGGCGCTTTGGCCAATAGGGTTCCTGGGGCCACTTTAGGATGTTTTTCATCATGTGGCCCTAGTAAAAGCAATTCGGCCTTTACTTCTGCATCAGTGGGCTGAGAGTCAAAGTTCTCAATGAAATCAAGACCTGTGTCCTTGATAAAGGTTGGGTAATCCAGGGAGAGGGTCCTTCTCCTGTTCATCACTGAGAACGTTATTTGGGACTCCTTGATGTCATCAGGGCTTGTTGCCACTGCTGTACACCAAAATTCCCTTAGATAGTCATGATATATGACTGAGGGGGTTTTTGTAAACGCCGTAGCAAGAAATCAGTTTTGAAGATATTTGACAACATTCTTGTACGCCCAAAATTTTTTGGGGTAGGCAAAATTTCCTACGACGTTATTTTTGGTCATGTCCACGCCATCCATTGTGAATTCCACATTTAGGGCGTAGGTGATAGCTTTAGAAGCAGCCATTTTTTGAAAACTCTTGGTTTTACAAGAAAAGGATGGTCTGGGTCTAAAGATGAACAACACACACACTAGTTTTTTTAGAGAAAAAAGGGCAAGAGTTTTGCTTAAAATTTTCTAAAACGTGCGTGAGTTGATTTGTTTAGGGGTATTTATAGGGAAGTGGAGAGGGATGGTTTAGGCATTAAGCGGATTTTTTCTCAAAGAATTTGAAAACCGTTTTGTATAAAATGTTTGGGATCCGCATTAAATGCCACCACTCTACTTTCCTGGGGTTTGCGCAACAGTCGAGGTGAACAGTTGTGCCATCTGCAAAAAGTGTAATTTGCAGAGTTTACATCATCACATATATATGATGTGTGAGGAGAGGTATTAAATGCCAAGTAGGTAAGTGGGGGCCCAAGATATGCATGCCAGCAGGCAAAAGAACATATATTCCTATATTAAATAGGTATTTAGTTACCAACCTCGGACGTTTACTAACTAGATACTTAGAGCATTTAAGTTAGCATTGAATGTCATCTTGAGGGCCCTGAATGACTTTTCATTCAGTGAGGGGTTCAGGGAAGGTGATTCAATGATCTTTATTCACTGAGGAACACATTGAGTCAGGGACCTGGAGTTTTCAGAATTTACACTTAGTTGGATGGATTCAATCAGTGGACTAATTCTCAATATCCAACATTCCTAATTCAGCTTTCAGTCTTGTGAAAGTTGGTTCATCCAATGGTTTGGTGAATATATCAGCTAGCTGATATTCAGTAGGAATGAAGTGTAATTCAATGTGACCATTCATGACATGGTCCCTGATGAAGTGATATCTAATATCAATGTGTTTTGTTCTATGATGAAGAACAGGGTTGTTTGAGATGGCAATTGCACTTGTGTTATCACAAAAGATGGGAACCATCTTATACTGGATTCCATAGTCACTGAGTTGACTTTTCATCTATAGTACATTTGCACAACAACTGGCTGCTGCAACATATTCAGCTTCTGCTGAGGACATGGCAACTGATTGTTGCTTCTTAGCACTCCAACAGACTAATTTTCCACCAAGAATTTGGCAGGAGCCTGAGGTGCTTTTTCTGTCCATGTTGCATCCAGCATAGTCAGAGTCTGAGTATCCTTTGAGATCAAAGCCTGAACATTTTGGATAGTATAATCCAAGGTTTGGAGTACCTTTCAGGACCTGAGTATCCTTTTCTCAGCTGTGAGATGAGATTCTCTTGGGTCAGATTGATATCTGACACACAAACATACTGAGAATTGGATGTCAGGCCTTGATGCAAGTAGATACATCAGTGACCCAATCATTCCTCTGAATAGAGCTTGATTGACTGGTTTACCAGTAAGGTCAGGACCAATGTTGTTGGGGAACCATGGGAGTTTTGACTGAGGCACAGTCACTTAGCTCATACTTCTTCAGTAGGCTTCTTACATACTTCTCTTGACTGATAGAGGTTCCTTTATTAGTCTTCTTGATTTGCAGTCCAAGGAAGTAAGTCAGTTCTCCCATCATGCTCATTTCAAATTTCTTTGCCATCAGTTTTTCAAAGTGTTTGCAAAGTTTATAACTTGTTGAGCCAAAGATGATGTCATCAACATATACTTGTACAAGTATGACATCATTATTTGTCCTGTAGATAAACAATGTGTTGTCTATCTTGCCTCTGACAAATTTGTTTTGGAGAGTTTCATACCATGCCCTGGGAGCTTGCTTTAGTCCATAAAGGGCTTTATTAAGCTTGAAGACATAGTTAGGAAACTCATTGCTTTCAAATCCGGGGGGGTTGTTGAACATAAACTTCTTCTTTCAGTGAACCATTTAAGAATGAACTTTTTACATCCATTTGATACACTTTGAAGTTCATGTAGGTTGCAAATGCAAGGAAGATCCTGATGGCTTCCATCCTTGCCACTGGTTCAAATGTTTCTTCATAGTCAATGCCTTCTTGTTGATTGTAGCCTTTGGCAACAAGTCTGGCCTTGTTTTTTTATGACTATGCGATTTTCATCAGATTTGTTTTTGAACACCCACTTCATGCCAATGACTGAAACATATTCAGGACATTTGACCAAGGTCATTACCTTGTTTCTGTCAAATTGTTCCAGTTCATCATGCATGGCCTGAACCCAAATTGGATGTTTAAGTGCTTCATTGACACTTTTGGGTTCAATTGTGGAAATGAAGTCCACAAATAGGCATTCATTGGCTGAGGCTGCTCTTAGTTTAGTAGCCATGCTTCTGGTGAGCATGCCTTCAGTAGGCTCTCCAATTATATTGACAAGTTCTATATCTTGAGACCTAGTCCAACTGTCCTGAGGTCTTGGATACTGATTAGAACTTGGGGAGGCCTGATTGGTTGGAGGTGTAGGTTCTAGTGTAGACACCTGATGATCGTCCGGATCTTGAGTGTCTAACTGGGCTGGCTGATCACTGAGATTGTTAGGTTCCTGAGCACTTTGTTCAGACTAATTGATTGCATCAGTACTTATTTGTGCTTCAACAAACTCAGTGATGGTTGGGTAAGGAAGGTTGTGAGGGATGATGTAGTAGGAGATATCAGCATTTGCTTGATACTGAGTAGAAGGATCATTGTCAGGATGATGTTCATCAGGAGGGTATCTTGATGAATCATCAATACCTATCTCTTCCACTGTGGTGTTTGAGAGACTGATTGCTTCAGTACTCTCATCAAAGGTAACATGGAATATTTCTTCAGTTTGTTGTCTCCAAGTGTTGAACACCCTAAAGGCTTTTGAGACAAGAAAGTATCCTAGGAAGTATCCATCATCAGCCTTAGCATCAAATTTCCCTAAGTGATCCTTGTGATTATGAATAAACACAGGACACCCAAAGACATGAAAGTAGCTGATGTCAGGGACCCTTCCCTTGAATAACTCATATGGGGTTTTGCTATGTCTCTTGACAATGATGGATCTATTTTGTGTATAACAGGCAGTTTTGACTGCTTCAGTCCAAAAGTGTTTGGAAAGGACTGATCTATTTAGCATTGTCCTGGCAGCTTCAATAAGTGTTCTATTCTTCCTTTCAGCAACACCATTTTGTTCAGGTGTGTAAGGAGAGAAATTTTTTTTGGGAAATTCCTTTCTCATCACAGAAACATTCAAGTTCATCGTTTCTGAACTCTGTCCCATTGTCAGTCCTAATCTGTTTGACTTTAATGTCATTTTGATTTTCAATATTCCTGACAAAGGATGATTCGCGAAAATCAATGCATAAATATGTCCAAGGAAAACAAGGCAAGTTGTAATCCTGGGTCGTTATCCCCAACGAAGGTTGAATGGAACTTTTGGTTCGAGTCGTGATACGTGTTTGAATAGTGAAAATAAAGAGATTTTAGATTTTTAACACTAAAATAATAAAAAGATATGCTAGCTAAGTAATAATTAAACTAATAACAATTAATTCTACAATAGTAAACATAATATTAAACTAGATATTTAAACTAAAAAATGATAAAAAGGTAAGAGAATAAGACCCGGTGATTTACACGAGAGAATTACCACCCGATCTTATAAACTAAATAAATGATTAAAGTTTATTTCTTTGTTAACTTTAATTTTACTAATTTGTTAATAAAGTTGAAAGCTTTGTTAACTAAATAGCTTAGTAAAGTTATTAAAGTTGTAAACTTTAATGATTTTTACGCTTAGAAGACCCTTAAGCTCCACGCCTTAGGTCGCGAAAGATAAGAGATCAAAGAAAAACAAGAACTTTATTAAAGGTTAGCAACAACAAGCAATACTATTATATAAAATAAGCTAAAAGTAGTTTAAAAAGTAAAAAGATTAAAACTTTATAACTAAAACTATTAGATCTAAGTCCACCCGAAGCTTAGTTGCCCACTCCGAAGAATAGACGCGAATCGGTATGTTTAAGGACTAGATTTAAATGAACAAGCTATTAAATAGCTTATTGTTCAAGAAAAACTTTAAAAAAAAAATTGCAAACTTTATATGAAAAACTTAATAAAACTAACTAGATCTAAGTAATAAAAATTACTAAATAAAGAAAAAGTGCTCTCAAACTTAAGAGATGTCAAGGCTTATTTGGAAAATAAGCCGAGCTTAATAAGCTCATGCATCTCTTTTGGTGTTTGAATTGAGCTAGAGGGTAAAGAAGATAAGAGATAATAAGACATAATAAGCTAAAACTAATAAATATTAAAAAGACAGAATTTAAATGCTTAAGAAGATAGAAATTAAATGCTAAACATAAAGTTAAAACATAATATAAATTGAAAGAAATAACTGTTGCAGAAAATTAAACGTGAAGACTGTCTACTGCTATTAATTAAAATTAACTGTGTTTAAAATGAAAATAAATGAAGACTAAAATTTTTGGTACTCAAATAACATTAAGAGCAGTGTGTAAACATAAATTGAAGAGTAAATAAAGATAAAAACTGCTACTGTAAAATAAAAATACTTGAAGAGAAAAAAAACTACTGCTAAAAACTACTCAATATTTTTCTTCGGATCATGCTCTATTTATAGCAATTGGAGTCGGTCAATTTGCTCCAAGCCTTGCCACGTGGCGCTTTGTGATTTGCTGAAGGATAAATGTGCACAGCGAGAGTGTTGTTCATGTGCTTAGCTTACAAGAGAAGATTAATATTTTTTTTTTCTTTCTTCATTTGTCACTGGCCCAATTGCAAAAGAGACTTTGTAACATTGTAGTGTGCACGTGGGACCCACCTAGATTCCATAGGAATTAATTTAAACTTTGGTGTAATTTCCCATTTTACACCCCTTCATTACGCTTATAGTCCTTGTCTTCTAAAACTTCATATAAATTAAACAACTTTGACCCTTCATCGTTCTTTATGTTTAATTCATTAGTCCTTGAAATAAATAATCTTTAAATTTCTCTTCTTTAGCCTCGATGCTCCAAATAAAATTATCGTTGATCCCGTAATTTCGTGCTCTTTCCAATCTCGTGCTTGGTTTTTGTCTATTTTGTCTTTCTTTTTGTCATTTTCTCATATCCGTACCTGCACATGTACAAACACCAAAACAAGCATATATATGGCATTTTTTTTTTTATGTTTTTGGTCTTTTTGGTCCGTTTTATCTGGTAAAAGATATGTGTAATTTAACACATATCAAAATCCCTAGACTAAAGTATTGCAGTGTCCTCACGCAATGTTATCAACTCACGCTTTTGAAACCAAGAATTTCAAACCTCTTTTTACTAACTTTAAAAAGTAGCAAAATTTTCAAAAGAGATTAAGAAATCAAAAGTTCTAAAAACGCCCAATTTTTTTTTCTTCACACTTATTCTATTTTTGTATTTTTCTCTTTTCTTGTGACGAGATGTTGACTTTCATTATTTCACAATAACTTTTAGGATCACGGAGTAGGAAACACAACTCATAAAGAAGTGACCATACAGATAAAATTAATCGTCCCTGATTTTTCACGAGTCCCCAAACTAAGCTTAAAAACGAAATCATTGTTAAATACAAGTTAAGATGCTAACGCTACTCATGAATGTAAGTTGTCAACTTTTCACCCCCAATTATTCTATAAGTTTGGTACGTGTGCTCATTTTCAAAAGTTTGATCACAAAAATCGACATCATTATGGTTATTACTTGTTTAAGTCAAATATTAATTCACCGGGAATCTTGAAATCTAAGGATCAAAAAGGCCTTTTTCATGTAACGGCTTTCTTCTCGGCACATCCCAAACCAGTTGGTTTTAGGTGACCAGGCTTTTGACACCCCACAGAGAATAGTACCGGAATCAGCGGGATTTCGATTTCAAAGATTTCTAAAATTCCCGCTAAGTTAATATTAAATACTTAAATAGACAATAACCAACGATCATTTGGAGATTAAAGACGCAAAGATGAGATCACTCCATGTAGCGACTTTCTTCTCAGCTTGTCCTTTTAGCAAAGCTTAGGAGGCTAGGTTTTTACCCCCTCGAGAATAGTATCGGAGCTTTCGGGGTCTTTCGAAATCAATAATCTACCAAATTCCCGTTAAACTTTTAACAAAAAATTAACGAATACTAGTTCAACTAACGATTTAAATTTAAGAAAAAGCAAGTCTCATGCATTTATTCACAAGCAACATTTTTATTCACATAACACATATTTTTTTTTTCTTTTTTCATTTTTCACCTTTTTCATCATCATTTTTTTTGTAAGTAACACATATACATACTTGCATTATACTTGTGATTTTACTCACTTGCTTTTGCAACATTATTCCGGTTTTAAGAAAGTATGCTTGTTCGAAAATTTAAATAAAAAGTTGAACTCGTACTCTATATCAAAGTTGTATAAAAATTTCTAATAAAACGATTTCTAAGTTTAAAAATTTGAAAATAACACTAATTTAGCTTATGGGAGGAAAAACTACAAATTCCACTGATGAACTTTTAAGATAACCAACTAATCCTTGCTTAGCATCACAACTTATAATTAACTCTATCATTTCTCGTTCTTCGCAAATTTAAAATCTTTAATAAAAAGATCCGCGAATGCTTAGTCAAAATGGTTAAGGAGACAAGCTAGGGCTCAACACGCCCGGTCAAGTCAAAATTTTATTCCTACTCTAACCAACGGAAAATCAACAATATGTCAAAACACTTATGATATTTTTGCAATTTTTTTTTTTAATTTTCTCTGTTTTTTGGATTTTTGGTGGAAAATGGGGTTGCTAAGGTAAACGACACAATGCAAGGTAAAATCAAATCGAAAGATCACCCCCCCCCCAGACTAAAACGAAACATTGTCCTCAATGTTTTAAAAGGTAAGGGTCATCCTACGTAAATCTAAGGTCGTTTATGAATTATGCCAAATAGATAACGCTAGTCGATAAGATTAAGGATACCATATTTCTTGAGACTTGAGTGGAGATAGACAAAACCATGAGCATGAGAGTCTTCACATGTCGGGAAAATCCTGCACAAGACAACAAACACAAAAAATGGAAGAGATAGGACTCTTCACGTCACACTTATTAGAAAGAAAATAGAAAGAAGATAGAAAGATAAGCATGGGGTGCCTTCCACGAAGCGCTTGTTTTTGTTCGAGTCGTATAGCTTGACTCGCCCCAAATTTAATTGTTCTTGGGGGAGCATGTGGAAAAGATAATCTCCATCGGACTTTCGTTCAAGAGGTTTGGATAAACATTGAAACATATGAAAGTTCCACGCCGAAGAGATACCCACGGTTTTAAGAAATAGCAACCATAAATGGTGATACCGGGGTCAAAGACAGTATCTTCACTCCTGAATAAGTGAAGGAGAGGAGAAATCACATCATATGTGAGAAAAGGAAGAAATATTTTAATTACAATTAAGATCCATTCTTCATCCTCAAAGGCAAATTTTTCATTTTCCTTATTTTGAATTTCAACATTAAAGATCTTTGGTTCAAAAGTCATCTCGGGAGGGAGGGTCGGGATTTTGTCATCAATAAGCAATCTCTTATGATAGAGAACACCTCCCCCCAGATTAAGATCTTCCTCAAGATCAAAATAGAAATGATCATACTCCGGTGGAGATATGATGTGAGTGAGTTCACCGGAGAACTCCTCAAAGATAAACGAATCATATTCGGGAAGAGAGATATGAGAATGAGAAGTGGTACTGCCACTACTCGTCTCTTCAGTATGATCGATATCAAGACGGAATGCTTCATATTCCGGAAGAGAATAATCGGAAAAAGCCTCAAGCTCAGGAAAAGTTTTAAGCTTTTCCAAGATAAAGTCACTATCCTCAACGGGGATAGGAAATGAAGTTGGTTTATCATTTAATGCCTCGATCTTAGAAATGAGAAGATTGATATTCAATAATTTATCACGAAGTGCGCTGTCCTTGATTTGAAGAATATCAGTGTCAATCTCTCCATCATTTGGATCAAAATCCTTTTCTTCCTCTAGGCTGACGAGCTCAGAAGGTAGTTCCTTAACATAATCGATGTCTCTACAAGATAAAGAATCATCATCACTCGAAGTACAATCATCGTCAGAATCGGAAAACATCTCAACATGATCATTTGAAATGTCAAGAGGAGGCAAATCACACATTTTGTCGAAAATACCCTCGGACTTACTTTGGATTGGGACAAGGTCCTCAACACTAGACTTTATTACTTCGTCCGATTCCTTTTCAGGAATAGTGCTAAGAGGCTCATCCCCCATAATGACAGAGTCCTCGGAGTCCAAGGTAGGTAAGATGGATATGGTTGCAATGGACTGAGGGAGTTGAAAAATGGTATTATTCGTAAGAATAACACTCTCCTCATCGTCCTCATCTTCGTCATCGAGCATGGCAGCCTTATTAAATAAGGAACGCATTTGTGCTACTCGTTCTACGACGAGTAAATCTTCCATAGATTTACTATGACGATCTTCTTGGGTATGTTTAACAGCCAAATTATTCAGTGCATTCCTCACATCTTGAAATTTTTGGAATACATCTTTGAAAGATTCTTGAAGAGATAGCTGAGGCTGAGTCTGAATCGTTTCATACTGTGGAGGTTGGTCATGATAAGAATAGTCATAATTGTTACAAGGACCGTGCTCATTGACAAGCGGGTTCCTCATTTGACAATCAGAGCTATAATGCGGACCTCCACAGTATTCACAACAATATGACTATTGTGGTTGATTCAGAGAAGTATATGGATATTGGTCATAACCAAAATTTTGATTGTTATACGAAACCTGCTCATAGACAAACATATTACTTGCTTGACAATCAAAACTTTGGTGAGGACCTCCACAATTTGCACAAAGATCATTTGGTGCATTTTGAAATGATGTATCATTGAAGTTTTGATAGTACGGTTCTTGCCCAAATGAATTCTGAGGAGGGTAGTTGAAATCGTTTTGAAAATTTGGATAAGTAAATGTATTTCCGATTTCAGAAGTGCAACGTGTACAAAGTCCATGAGTGTTAGGAACACGTTTTTAATATATTTCAAGTCTTGTTCATTAGCGATAAAATGTTGCTTAAATAGGGCTTTATATTTGCGTTTAAGGTGCGGTCCATTAGAAGCCCATGGACCGCCCATTTAAGTGTTAATTCTTCTAGAAACATTATTGTAAGAGTTGCCCTAATCCCTTGCCTATAAATAGAAGGGTAGGGAGCTCATTTTAAGTGTTGGTTATTCATGTATGTAGCGCAAGCCTTGTTCCTCTATCGTATGAATTGAATTCCTTCCAAATCTCTTTTCTCTTCTTATCTTATTCTCTTCTTCTCTTATTGCTTATTAGCTTATCTCTTATCGTAGCTTATTAGATTAGTAGTAGTGTGTGTTATTATCTTTCATATGTGTGTATGTTGTTGAGATATACACGACCTACAAGTGGTATCATTCGCCAAAGGGATAGTTAGGATAGTGTTTTGAGTAGATCTAATCGTATTTTAGGTTGGTTTTAAAGATTAAGTAAGGTTTCTGTTCTAGTTTCATCGTTAATCTCTTTTTGTTGGTACGTGTTCATCATCTCGTCAAAAAGCTCAACAAATCTCATCAAATTTCCATTTACAATGCTATTGATCTTAAATTTCATCATACTTTGTGGTTTCTAATCGTTAACAATCAAAACAATCAGTTTGTTATTGGTTTTCTAGACGATTTAGTGAAATCCGCGTATTGGTAAAGTTGGTGAAAAGTGCATTTTGGCTTCTGGGTGAATTCCGACAACTTAGGGTTTATCGCGATTCGAATTCCGACAAGTTAGGGTTTCATCGCAATTGGCAGATCTTCAGATTATCGGCATTGGGACTCAGTATTTTACTTCCTTGTATAAGAAAGTGAAAATACTTCGACTTGGTTGCTTCTCTTCTCTTGTATAAGAGTTGAGAATTATTGAAATTGGAATTTAGATAAAATTATCGAAATTGCCATAAAATATCGCAATTCTGATAAATTATCGCAAATTGCCTTTTCTATCGCAATTTAAGATAACTTATTCAAATTGTCATTTTTATCGCAATTTTAAGTTTTATCGCAATTTCTATTTTCCTTATCGCTATTTGGAGTTTATCGCAATTGGGTGAACAGTAATTATCGCAATTGGACAAAAATCTTCAGTTAACCAAAACCAACTTAACATAACTCATCACACAAATCTTAATTATCTTCAAGATCCAGACATGTCTCAACCACCTCACTTCAATTACTACTATCAGCTACAGCAATATCCTCAACAACAGCAATTTCATCCTCAGTATCAACAACAACAAGCATTCGTGCAACAGCATCAATTTCTCTCTCCACCACAAGTATCCCCACAACAAATCATGCAACAGAATCAAATGCTGAACAATCCATCCTACTCCAGAGAACCACATTGGTTTAATAAGATGTGTGAGGCAATCAGTAGTCAGCAATCCCGACATGAGGCTGGGAATCAGGACACTCCACCTATGCTGACACCTGGTAACTATGTGCAATGGGCTAGTAGATTCCTCAGATTCATTGAACTCAGAAAACCCCATGGGAAATATCTCAAGCAAGTCATTGAAGAAGGACCCTTTCCACTTCCAGTAACTGTTGTTCAAGGAACTTCAGAAAGAGAAGAGACATTAACTCCCATTGCTGTCACTAACTACACAACTGAACAAACATTGCAACAAGAGGCAAATCAATTGGAAATGTCTTACATACTTCAGGGAATTCCCAATCCTATTTACCGAAGTATTGATGCTCAAAAGACTGCCAAAGACATGTGGGAACATGTGCATCTTCTAATGGAAGGGACTGAGTTAAATCAAGAAGACCTTGAGTCAAAGCTTTACATGGAATACAATAATTTCATCATGGAACTAGGGGAGACAATTGAATCATACTACCACCGTTTCACAAATGTTGTAAATGACCTCGATCGTCATGACATCAAGTTACCTAAGATTGCTATCAATTCAAAATTTCTGGGTTGCCTTGGACCAGAATGGCAGAAATATGCAACATTTGTCAGGCAAACTAAGAAGATTGGTGAAGTCAAGTATGGACTAATGTATGACTTTCTGAAACAACATCAATCTGAAGTAGATAAGGAAGTTGCAGCACGAGGCGGGTTCATGTCAGCACCAACACCTAACTCGCTTGCTCTTGTTGCTCAATCCAACTTTCCACTACCAAACCAGGAATTTGGTCAATCATCTTTCCAACCAAGTTTTCACCAACAACCTTCTAACCAAATCATTCCATATGAAGCACCATCACAATACTATGACAACCAAATGGTTCCATATAACAACTCAGATTCCATGTTGTACTCAAACGATGATTATGATGAAGAAGAGGATGCATTCAACTCTCTCAATGAAGCATTTGGATTAATTGCTAAGGAATTTGGCAAGTTCACCAAATCCAACAATCGTCTTCATTCATCTTCCAATACCAGGAATCAAGTTGTTATCAACGATGGTAGAGTGGAAGTTCAGAATCGGTCTTCAGGCAGATATGGTTCAGGAAACACTGGAAACTATGGGTCTCAAAGGTTTCAGTCAGGAGGGAACAGGTTCAATTCTGCAGGGGGTAACAGGAACAGTATGGGAACTACTCAGAGTAGAAATCAGATGGCTGGGAATGCACAGAAAGGCATTGCAAATACTTCAATCACGTGCTACAACTGTGGTGGGACGGGTCATATGGCAAATGCTTGCTCTAAGCCTAGGACTCAGGGTAGTGCATATCACAAGGAAGCTCTTCTGATGGCTCTCAAGGATGAAAAAGCTGCAGGAATGTTGACTCAGAACGAGCAAAGCTTTATGGCCAATGCTGCATCTGATGATGAGATGGAAGATCTTGAAGCAAATGCTGCAGTAATGCTCATGGCAAACATGCAGGAGATGAACATGTCCGAGACAGGCCCGGTTTATGATACCGATGGTCTATCTCAGGTACCTGATCCACAATGTCTTATACATGAAATTGCTTCACCTTCTGCATCTTCATCTACGAATGACAATTCTGTTCAACATGATTCACCATTCTCATCTTCATCAGATGATCAAATAAACACTGTTGTATCATTTGATGATGATAAAACCGTCGTTTCATTTGATGATCCTATTGAAGATGAAAATTTGGATCATCTTGAACGAAATGATCCTTTGCCTGATCAAGATTCAGAGCTTCAGGCCTTGTTAATGACCACCCAATCACAAATTGAGAAATGCAATGAAATCAATCAAAATCTAAAAGCAAAAATTGCATTGTTAACGAAGGACAATGAGTGCTATAAACTACAACTTTCAGGATATCAAAAACAAGAAAAACGTGAAAAAGGTTTTGAGATTGCTTTCCAAAAAGAGTACGTAAAAGTTCAAGATTTAGAAAGTCAAGTTCGTGAACTAACCGTTTCCAAGGCTGAGCTCCTCTCTCAAAAAGAAAAGGATCAATTTGAATTCAAAAAACAAATTGATACTTTAAATTCTGAGCTGTTAAAAACTCAATCTGAGCTTTTAACATCTCAAAATAATCTTCTTGAAGAAAAGCAAGCCTCAAGTAAACGCGTCAACTCATATCTTGAAGAAATTGTCACTTTGGAATCCAAACTTAAAGAGTTTCAAACTATTGTATACAAAAATGGTGAATCAATAACTCAAATTTAAAGGCTAACGGTAAAACCAGATTCGAAAGGATTTGGATTTGCTATTGGCTGTGACCAACCATGTTTTCTTTCTAAAGCACTCAGCAAAAATCCCAAGTTATACAATGCAGAATTATTACTTGATGATACCTTTCAAAGAGTTGTTGTGCTTAGTAATGATGAAGAACTTGCACATCTTGAACGTCAAAAAGAACTTGAGAGTCGACCAAAAACAGACAAAGATTTTTCCAAAGTTCATTATGATTATAACGCAAGACCTCATATAAGTAAATCATTTGTCCCTCCAAAGGACAAACCAGAACAAACGTTGTTAAACACCAACATACATGCTTCTTCTTCAGTAATTCCTGTGTCCAAAACTGTTACACATCTCAAGTATGCTTTGAAAGAGGATGAAGTTGATCCACAAATGCCTCAAGAATGTCGAATTCTTCGATATTTTAAGACATTTATGGAAGACATATTTCTTTTGGAGAATGAAATTGAGTTTAGTTCTCAAATCGAAGTCTCTACTTTTCTTTCCCCAGTTGCAAAAGAAAAGTGAGATATTCTTCAAAAGAAAATTCTGCCTCATGTCAAACATCTAAAGAAATGTGCAACATAATGGGAACAAGAATTACGCACGGAAGTAGCATCTATGAAGAGCATTTTCAAAGCTAAATACGACAAAGTTCAAAGACTAAAACTTCAAAAGAAAACTTTAGCAAAAGAAAATGATCGACTCTTAGAAAAAGTTCTGTGTTATGACGTTGTTTATGTGATAATGAATTCGCTTTATGAGTCATGCAATGAGTTACTTGTGAATGATCAAGCTGCAAATGTTGAGATGTTGCAAATGGAGATAGAAAATTTAGTAAAAGAGAATGAGGATCTTCGTCAAATCAACCATGATGTGGAAAACAAAGTTTTCATTCTTCAAAAGAGGCTTGACTGGTGTCAACATCAAAGTGTCATATTTGAGTTAAATTTCCAACATCTAAAAAAATCTTTGTCATTTCAAAACAGTCATACTTCTGAAAGTGAGAATCAAAATGAAAATGATGTCTTAAGACATAAACTGTTTGAATATGAAAAGGATCTGGATGAAATTATTCAAAACAGAAATGACACAGTCCGCCTCAACAGAATTTTAGATTCCAAAAATCAAGAATACCAACACATCATTGTTGATCTGAAAAAGAAAATCAGAGGTTTAGACAAAGGCAAAGCAAAAGTTTATAAGATTGCCCAAGGGATGTATGCAGTAGACAAGACAATTACCCAAGCATCAGACTTAACCACTAATGAAACTACTTCAATTTCCACAGGATTAGATACCATGTCTAAGGCTAGCAACTCCAAGACCTACAAGAAACAACAGAAGCGTAGAGTCCGGAAACCTAGGAATGGATCATCTAAGTCTGCAGAAGTTAAAGCAAGTAGTTTGAATAAAATGCATGTAATATCAGGAATAGAATCAAACTTATCTAAGTCTAATTCTAGTAATGATGTAACAGACGTTAAATCTATGAATGTTAATGATGATGTTATGGTTGATGCTAGTTGTATTGTTTGTCGTGCTAGTATATTATCTGGTGATCATCAAAACTGCATTGCTAAAACTCTGTTGAAACGAAAAAAGAAACGAACTAGTGGCTCTTCCTCTAGGCTCAAAACTGTTGCCAAGTCCATTTTAGGGAAACCACCACTAGTAGTTTCTGAGCAAACCATAGAAACACTCATAGCCAAACCCAAGACAACCAAATCACCTAGTGCATTTCTTAGAAAAAAGGCTGAGACTAGTTGGACATGGCAATGTTGGTTATAAAACACAGCAAGTTTTACATGGGTTCCTAAGATAATTAAATCTTGTGTTACTAACCCAACGGGTCCAACCGTTACCAATTCTCCACCTGTTTCCAATATTTGTGATGCAGGTGATACAAATTGTCCTCTGGATTGTTGATAGCGGGTGTTCCCGACACATGACCGGCAACCTCAAGCTTCTCACAAACTTTATCGCCAAGTTCATCGGAACGGTCAGGTTTGGGAATGATCACTTCGCAGCAAAAATGGGCTATGGATATTATGTTAATGGGAACATCGAGATCAGTCGTGTATACTATGTTGAAGGCCTTGGTCACAATCTATTCTCAGTGGGACAATTCTGTGACGGAGAATTAGAAGTAGCATTTCGGGAGAAAACTTGCTTCATTCGTGATCTTCAAGGAAATGATTTGATGAAAGGAAAATGGGGAACCAGTCTATACACCATATCCTTTGAAGGCATGACAGCATCATCTCCTATCTGTTTACTCTCCAAGGCTAATCCCACAAAGGCTTGGTTATGGCATAAAAGATTGTCTCATCTCAATTTCAAAACCATGACTGACCTTGCAAGGAATAAATTGGTTGATGGATTACCCAAATTCAGATATGCCAAAGATCATTTGTGTTCTGCATGTGAACAAGGGAAAAGTCACCGTGCTCACTTTCCTCCCAAAACAGAACACAGCACAGATCATGTCCTACAGCTGCTACATATGGATTTGTGTGGTCCAATGCGGGTTCAAACTATAAACGGGAAAAGGTACATTTTGGTAATAGTAGATGACTACTCACGATGGACATGGGTCTACTTTCTTCGGAAAAAAGATCAAGTTCCTTCAATGGTCATCACGTTTCTCACAAAGATTCAAGTTCAAGTCCGTAACACCGTCAGGATTATTCGAACAGACAACGGAACTGAATTTAAGAATCAAACCCTTCGGGAATACACTGAGAAGCATGGGATTGTTCATCCATATTCAATTGCTCGCACTCCCGAACAGAATGGTGTAGTTGAAAGACGAAACCGTACGTTTGTGGAAATAGCTAGAACAATGTTGATCAATGCTCAATTGCCAGACTACCTTTGGGCTGAAGCTGTTAATACTGCATGTTTTACCCAGAACCGCGGCATGATCAACAGACGGCACAACAAAACTCCATATGAGCTTATTCAAGGCAGAAAACCAAACATCAACTACTTTCATGTTTTTGGAGCACTGTGTTACCCGAAAAATGATAGAGATGATCTTGGTAAATTAAAGGCTAAAGCAGACATTGGGATATTCGTTGGCTACTGTGAGAATTCTAAGGGATATAGAATTTGGAATCGTCGGACCGGGGAAATTCAAGAAACTATACACGCCAATTTTGATGAACTAACGGAAATGGCTTCTGA
Source organism: Artemisia tridentata subsp. tridentata (assembly GCA_021014915.2). Taxonomy (NCBI): domain Eukaryota; kingdom Viridiplantae; phylum Streptophyta; class Magnoliopsida; order Asterales; family Asteraceae; genus Artemisia; species Artemisia tridentata. Next base: position 148,051,956 of record CP139506.1, read on the forward strand.
GCAAGACCGCTTAGAACCCGAACATAACCGTCTAAACTTCCCCGAATCTTCGGCTGCACCCTTACCCTTTAACAGGAAGGATCTAGAAGATTTGTTTGCACCAATGTTTGATGAAGTTCGTGTTACTAGTGCATCAGATGCTTCCACCAGTTCCGCTGCTTAACATGCCCAAAATCAAGCACCTGATCAATCTGCAACTACTTCTACAGCAGTTGATAACGATGCACCTCAACCTGAACCCTCATCACCCATGGTTCAAACACCTCCACCTGAAGTTGAAGATTCTTCCCCCACTTCTAACCAAGTTCCCACACCTTTAGGGTATGACGGGAATGCATTTTTTAATCCATTTGCTCCACCACCAACCATTCCAGAAACAGGAGAGTCATTCTCGAGCAATATGGACTCGTCATATCAACATAACAACATTCAACATTTCCCATCCACCCACAAATGGACAAGAGATCATCCCTTGGTAAATATAATTGGAAATCCTGATAATCCAGTCATGACAAGATAAAAACTTCACTCAGATAGTGAACATTGCATGTATGCACTCACTGTCTGTCAATTTGAACCTAAAAACATCAAAGAAGCCCTTACATATGACAACTGGATTGAATCCATGCAAGAAGAGCTGGAACAATTTAAACGTTTGGAAGTTTGGGAATTAGTGGAAAGACCAGATGGAGTTTACGTTGTTGGATTGAAATGGATTTGGAAGAACAAGCTGGATGCAGATGGTACCGTCATCCGTAACAAGTCCCGACTGGTAGCAAAAGGGTATAGCCAAGAAGAGGGTATTGACTTCGAGGAATCATTTGCTCCAGTGGCTCGGTTTGAGGTACTTCGAATGTTTCTGGCATATGCAGCCCACAAGAACATCACAGTCTATCTGATGGATGTGAAGACGGCATTTCTCAATGGACAACTCCGAGAAGAGGTGTACGTATCACAACCAGAAGGCTTCGTGGACCCAGATCATCCAAACCATGTATATCGGCTTAAGAAAGCCCTATACGGCCTTAAACAAGCCTCGAGGGTGTGGTACGATAAATTGTCTGCATTTCTCCTTGCTAATCATTTTACCAAAGTAACTGTTGACCCGACTTTATTTATACAGACACACAGGGAAGGCATTCTCATTGTTCAAATTTATGTGGATGATATTATTTTTGGTTCAACCAATAAAAAATATTCAAACGCTTTTTCTAAACTGATGAAACAAAACTTTGAGATGTCTATGATGGGTGAACTTAAATTCTTTCTAGGATTGCAAGTTCATTAGTCGCCCCGTGGTATATTTCTAAGTCAGTCAAAGTATGCTCAGGAAATCCTGAAAAAGCATGGTATGACCAGCTGTGACACCTATAACACCCCCATGTCCTCCTCATCCCCGAAGCTAGATGCTGACATACATGAGACACCCATTGATCCTATGAAGTATCGTAGTATGATTGGTTCGATCATGTATCTCACGGCTAGCAGACCGGATGTTGTATTTGCCACATACCTTTGCTCCCGATATCAGTCTAGACGGACTGAATGGCATTTGTCAGCCGTTAAAAGAATCCTTAGATACATAAAGGGAACCATTAATTTGGGGATCTGGTATCCAAAGGATTCTGGGTTTGAACTTGTTGCATTTTCAGACGCTGACCATGCAGGGTGCTTAGACACACGCAAAAGTACATCAGGGGGAGTACAATTCTTGGGTGACAAGCTCGTATCTTGGCAATCAAAGAAACAAGACTGCACCTCACTGTCGTCAACAGAATCTGAATATGTGGCCATGTCTGCCTGCTGTGCTCAAGTCATCTGGATGCGATCACAACTGATGGACTACGGATACGTATTCAACAAGATTCCTATGTACTGTGATTCCAAGAGTGCCATTGCTATTTCATGCAACACCGTGCATCATTCCAAGTCCAAGCATATTGATCTCCGATACCATTTCATCAAGGAACACGTGGAAAAGGGTACTGTTGAATTGTATTTTGTGGGAACTGAACACCAACTGGCGGATCTGTTCACAAAAGCCTTGCCCCATGCAAGATTTGTGGATCTGGTTCACCGGATTGGTATGAGATGTTTGACGCCAAATGATTTGGAAAAATTTCTTAAAAATAATTAACCAAGTCAAACATCTAAACTATCTTTGTAAATATATATTAAAAAAAATGCAAGTGCAAACCCTTATCCAACACGTTGTTGATTTTAAAATGTCACAAATTATTTTTGAACACGTATTGAGGGGGAGACATAATCTTTTCCACAATTTTTAAAACTTGTACTTGCATGCTTTCAGAAATTTGTTGCTTCACAAAGTCTTGGTGATAAGATCTCAAGATGAAAAAGTTGTGTGCCTTCAATGTAAAATATGAGACTTTGAGTTAGTATGATGGTGGTTTAGGACTTAGGATTCAAAGATGTTAAGGTTAGGGGACTAAATGTGTCAAGATTGCAAAGTTAATTAATAGATTAAAATAAAAATCCCCCAGTTAATTCCTGCAACCTAACCTGACACTTTCACCCACCATATTAAATAACCACACCCACCATCAACTACGGCCATCCTTCAATCTGTCAATCCACTCATGATCATCATATTTTGTGAGTATTTTTGTGCTTAACATGTCATTATAACAGATGGTTTTTAATTTTATCATGATCCAACGGTTAAAACTATCGTAATTGTGAAGTTTAGTTCTAGGGTTTGCGTAAAATTGGGGATCTTCAAATGAGAGTGTTTTAGTTGAGAAAAATTGTACGATAATGCTTAGATATTGATAATAAACCAAGATTGTATGCTTAATCACTCCCAGAAACTTCAAATCGTTAGAATTATGTTTTAGGGTTTAAGCGACAAATTTGGGGAAATCTGTATATGAGTGTTATTGTGTAATTTGTATGTTGGGATGTTGTTGTTATGAGTTTAATTGAATGAATGCATGCTTAGATTGTGCCCAGAAACACGTTAAGTGGATTAATTGAGTTTAAGGGTTTATGAAGAACAACGAACACTAGCAGTTTGATTATTGAGTTTTTATGAATGAATGTAGTTATAACTTGGCCAGATTGTTTAGATTAGTCATAAAAACTGATTAAGATAATCTGTGGTTGAAAAATCTAAGTTATAATGAATTTCGATAAGAATCTGCGTGGCTGTTCATCTTCAAAGTTATCGGAAACTCTTGTACAAGAGTTTATCGAGATTGCCAAAATTATCGCGATTGGATAATTATCGCTATTGCATAATTATCGCTATTGCATAATTATCGCTATTGCCTAATTATCGCTATTGCATAATTATTGCTATTGCATAATTATCGCTATTGCCTAAATTATCGCTATTGCCTAATTATCGCTATTGCATAATTATCGCTATTGCTTAATTATCGCTATTGCCTAATTATCGCTCTTGCATAATTATCGCTGTTGCATAATTATCTCTATTGCCTAATTATCGCTAATGGTTAATTATCGCAATTGCATAATTATCGCAATTGCTATAATTATCGCAATTGAGATCTTTTATAGAATTTGATCTATTTCCTTAGATATATCTTTTATACTTATCGAAATGGATCAAATTTTATAGAATTTGGTAATATCTTGATAAATTCTTTAATCAAGCATGTAACAACCAATCATAAATGCAAATGGATGCCATGTGTTGTATCTAGTTTTAACATATGCTAACAATCATGTATATTGCATATTTGTACTTGATTGTTGTTTCAGATAACATCAAATGGCTGCACCACAACAACAACCTCTTCCAACACTCACTAAAGAAGAAGTTTTTCCTCATGGGTATTCTTTGGAGATTGGGAAAAACAATGCACGAGTAGAGCTTGATAAGATAAAGTGTTCTGACCCAAGCTGCCAGATTGTTGTGGAAATTCTCAAAGCTCATAAGTGCAGAAACCTTCTTGATAGCTCTGACACCATTCCAGAACTGTACATACATCAATTCTAGGATACTTTCACACTGAGCAGTGATGACAAGTATTTCACATGCAAACTGGATCGTAAAAGGATCAGAGTCACACCTAATCACCTCCGCAAAGCCTTAGACCTTCCAGATGCACCTGAACCTTCCTACCAATTCTACCCGACACCATCAGAATCTGAAATCATGCAATTCCTTGTAGACATTGGTTATGATGTTCAACCCGATACACCATTAACCAAGATCTCTAAAGTCAATGCTAAATACATACCTCAGCCCTGGAGAACTATCTTCTACATTATAACTCGTTCAATATCCGGTAGAGATAGTGGCTTTGAGCACCCAAGACTACTTCATCTTCAAGTCTTCTGGGGGTTCGTGAATCAGGAAAAGATTGACTTTGCAGCTCTTATCTGGGAAGATATACTATTCCAGATGCGGAAAGCTTTCAAACAAATCCCTTTTGTCCGTTACACCAAAGTTCTCATAAGTTATCTGCTAGACTTACATAAGGATATTGATCGACGACCTACCGATCAAGAGATTCATCCATACAAGCTGGATAAAACTTTTCGCAAAGTCTACTTTCCCAAAGGGAGCACGCACAAACAAGGGGCAAGACTGCCAAAGTTTCTAATGACCGATAAAATAAAAGAAACTCTAGCATATCTTGCATATGATAAGGCATTTCATGAACGTCGACTGGGACTTTCTAAATTGGTTGAAGGGTCAGGATCTACAAAGACCCATTCTCGAAGCAGGTCTAAGACTGGCAGTGCATCAAGTACCTCACTACCAAAGAAACCGCATCCAAGATCTCTCAAGAGAACAGTACCTAGTAAACCCCAACCAAAATCTGAACCATCTGGGATTATTGATGAAGATTCTGACTCTGAAGCAACTGAATCAGAAGAGGAGACTCCTATTGTTATGACTGTTGAAGAAGCTGAACTTCAAAATCAGATCAACTTTGAAAATGCACAAAAGTTGAGTCGAAAGTCAACTAAGGAGGATGACGAAAAAAGGGCACAATTGGCTGTTGAGAAACAAAGGGAGTATGAAATGAAGCAAGGAGCAGGAGTATCAGGCACCGTTCAAGAAGCAGCTTCGATCCACACTAATCCGGTTAATCAACCCAGAGGGTCTGGAGTTGCTACATCCACGATTCAGCCTGATACGGTTATTCAACCCGATAAGGCTGAATCTGTCATTCCTCAGCAACCAAGTTCGGTTAATCAACCCGACTTGGAAGCACAAGCTCAGGATGAGAAGGAGAATGATCAGGAGAGCAATATAGTCTTAACTGACAGGGAAATCTCAGACTCCATGTTTGATGATAACCAGGGGGAGGAACTACACCATCAAGACAATATGGACTGGAATCCTGAAGATGAAAAGGAAATTCTTGGTGATAAGACTACTAATGCTGCAAAGGAACTTGAGGAAGCAATGGCAAGACAAGAGGAAATAGAAAGGAAACTTAAGGAGGATGCTCAAGCTAACTTAGAAGCCGATAGCTACATCCGTTCTCCATCGGTTCCTCCACCCGAACTTGCTATGGTTGTTTATAACCCTCAACAGGAACAGAAATCACCACCAGTTCAACCTTCACCTGTATCATCACCCAAACCGAATACACCTCCTGAATCACCTCCTCACACTTTAACACCTCCAAAGGACTCAACACCTAACTCTGAAGAACCAATTCCCTCACTTACTCCATAACCGAAGAAATCACCATCACCTAAAGTAAAAGCAACAATTTCTGATCATATCAAATCGGCCTTGAAATGTAAGCATGTGAAAAGAATTGCCCGTGTTACCAAAGTGGAAGTTGTATCTCCTGCTGCAAGAAAACTTAAGAAAGCTGTAAAGCTCGCACAAGTCAAGAAGGACAAACAAACAAGTGGAAAATTGGCTGAGATGGAAATCTTAGTCAAGAACTTGTCTCAACAAATGGAAGAGATGCAGCAAACTAAGCTAAAGATGGATGAGTTTCTAGAATCTGATATTGATGCTAAAATGAAAGAAAATACAAGGCATTACATCAAGAAGTACATTCCTGATCTTCAGAAAATCATTGAAGCTTACGTTGACTCTACATTTGAAGAAAAGATCAAAGCTTTGAAGATTCAGCAACAACATCTTCTGGAATATTCTGTTGAAGATCTTCAAGACGCTCTCCACACCAAGTTGCTTGCAAAATCTTCTCTCAATTACACTGAACTGTCCATCTTGAATGCTATTCGAGAAAATATGGATTCTTGTAAAGCTTCTGCAGATAAGGGCAAGAGGAAACGTGATGATGATGAACAAGATCCAGACCCTACTACTAAGAAACAAAAGAATGGTAGCGGATCTGGAATTCACATTGCTGAGCCTACAGGAACCACAACTTCTTCTCCACCTCAACCAAATCCGGAATCTGGTCCTACAACAACTGAACATCATTCTGAGCATATTCATGAAGAAAATATGGAATTTCAAACACAAGACGATCAACCACAATCACCACCACCATCTCCACCAAAGTCTAAACCTTTCAAATCAAAGCCATCTAGCAGCAAGAAATCTTCTCAAGAACCAGCTGTCATTACATGGCTTGATGAAGACAAAGATGAGCATGGAAACGATTGGTTCGATTAGCTTGCAAGTGCTCAAATCCAAAATGATGAAGCTTCCAAGGTTGAAGACAGCACATTTGCTGTTGCTCAGCGGATCAAAAGCAGTTTCAACATAAAAAAGATGACAAAACAGGAACTTCGTCGGATTAAGAATGATGCGTTCAATCTCCTTAAAGACAAATCCAACAGTGCTGCTGAACTTAAGTATCACCTTGAGAACATTGCAAGAGCAATGTCAAGTGCCTTCGACTGGACTAACCCAGACGTAGTCAGGGAAAATGGCCAAGATAGCCAAAACCGTCCTTACATCACCGATTGGACCAAGCCACTTCCCGTGATACGCAAACATCACCACTCAGAAATTCCGTTTCAATTCTTCTTCAACAACGATCTGAAACTTCTCAAGCATGGAGCATCAGGGAAAACAAAGTATGCAACTTCTATCACCTTCACTCCAGCCGCTCACTACACACAATCAGCCATTGAGGAAGGAGCCTTTCACCGACATCTCTTTGTTAAGGAATTCGTGGCATATGATCGTGATGCCGAGTTAGGAATCCACCGCTGGTATGACAAACGAAAGACCTGGTACAAATACAAACTTTGTCAAAAGTCTCGGGATTCGGTCTACAGTGACCTTCGAATCTTGGCAGTAGTTAGTGTCCGTGGATCTAGGAATTATGATTACACCTTTCTTGAAGAAATCACAGTCATAAGACATAACAACAACATCTACTCGTTCTCTGAGGCTGACTTTCCAAATCTGAACCTGAATGATATTGAAGATATGTACTTGATGAAAGTACAAGGCAAATTACAGCATCTGTCCAACGAACTTCGATATGCATTCAGTACCGCACTCTGTCACTTCATCAGGAGAACAATCATAAGAGAACGGGTAGAGGATCTTCAGCTGGGAGTGGAGAGTTATCAGACGAAGTTGAACCTTGTTGAACCAATATTTCTTCTTGACAACAACCGTGACCCTCAATATACTATGAAACGACATCCGACTTTCGGGTTCGTCTATAGAAGAACAACGAACTTCAACCGCTTCATGTCTTTCAATGAGATCCATAAGTTCTGTGACGATACCTTGAAGAATGTTCGTGATGGGTTGGTTAATCGAGTTCGAGATAAAGAGTTGGGGAAATCAAGAAGATGGAATTCTGATGAGGTCAGACAAGTAAAGGAGTTCATATGGAAGCTTGAAAGGAGATTGTATCATCGGGACCAGATGAGGAGATTAGAGAGTTACGTTGGGGGTCGTCCATCCTTTGCCATCAGACTATTTCAAAGGACAGACCCGGAATTCTCAACGTTTAGCAACAGGGCTTGATGTGAGCATTTGAATTCATATTTCATAATTCTTATAACATTATTCTTACCATTGGCCTGTGATATTACGGCTTGTGCACACATAACAGTGTACAACCCGGACCCCAAAGAAAGGACCCTGAGGTACGCTTCAGTGCCTCAATCCTGAAAAAGGAGCGAAAGCTTCTTAGTTATGAGCAGAATTAAACCAGAATGTTTTCTAAAGTTTTTCAAACATTCTGCTCATAAGGACAAGTATTCCCTTGTTAAGGGGGAGTATTTGAAAATATACTCTTTGTTCTGAAATATAAAAGTTCTTGAAATTCTTCCCTAAAACTCAAAAATTAGCATATTTTAATCATAATGTTTTTCAAAAACATCATGAGTATGCTGTTTTTGAGGGGGAGAAGTAAAAGATGATTAAAATATGGTGTCTCATTGCTGGAATCTCACTAGTGCTCAAACTCAGAATTGACCCTCGAATTGACGGTAGAAAAGTCAGTAGTCGAAAAGACATGTCCCGGACGGGTAATAATTTCAAGCCAGTTTATCTGGTGATGTAAGTGTGTCTCGCAAAGGACGTGTCTGAGTAGAAAGTACCGATTTCGTGCGATTTTCCTTGAATGTGATCTGGACAGGTAATAATTTCAAGCTAGTTTACTTGTGATGTAAGTGTGTCCCGCGATGATCATATTCATTGAAAATCAATCAATTCAAAAGTGCCAACTCTTTCCGGCATGTGCAAATTTCAAATTTATTACTTATGCGCACATGTTAAGGGGGAGTCTTTCTGAAAATCATCAAACTCTCAAGGTGTCAACAAAATATCTTTATTATCATCGACACTTTGAGAGATTTTCAAAGTTTTGGTAAATGGCATCAACATAGGATAGTCATGGAGTTATAAGGTGACTAAGGTTAGGGAAAACCGTCCTATGATCCGCCAGAGCCGGAGGGATCTACCCAAGGACAATACCAATAGTTTAGAACTAGAAAGTCCTAGGTATGATATAAAAAAGGAGAAAATGAATGAAAGGAGAAAGAAGGGGTTGAAGAATTAAAAAGAAAAAGCAAAGAAAAGGGTGAAAAGAAATAGCCCTCCATTTGTTCAACCTTAGGGCAGACACCGGGTTCAATTCATAATCTACTGGTTGATGAGCATCACCGGTATTGAAGACTAAAGACGTCATGGACCCAGTGACGCACTGCACTAAACCTTCTAAGCCACTCAAGTGTCTCTCAAAAGACATTTGTTTCATTCACACGGAGAACCCTTCATAATCTATCGACCTCTCATTATGAGAGTGTTGATATTGAAAAGGAGGCAATCTGCTCCAGGCCTCCGACGACCAAACAAATGTGCACTAATTGAGTCTAGAGCCATGAGATTCATCAAAGATCTCTTAGGTACACTCAGAATTACTCTGGTGTTCTACATCATGGGCATCAGTTGTAAATTAGGAAAGTGTCCTTCGCAGATCTTAGCAATCTCCCAAGAACATTCATGAGAGAAGTCACAATTGTGATTATCAATGATTGAATGGAAATCCTGCCAGGGTCAACATCAAACAGCCCTGACAGCAGGTCACTTCGGTAACTCCTTGTGAGTTACGCTTAGTGTTTGCTCCAAACAGTCTACAGTCGTGGGGTGATCTCCAGCGACTCACTGAATCGTGGGTGCACTTCGGTGTGTCCGTGTTATCCCTTTCGGGGGAATCCGGTTCAGAACGGCCTGGGTCAGGACATGAGAAAGTCTTCACACTATGCTGTTGATGATCTCAAGTCTGAGCCTGTAAGTACCGGTTGGTTCGTGCTGATGCTGTTGCTGCTGCTGCTGCTGCTGAGGATCTGGAGTTCAACCATCAAGACTCCATCATGTTCATATCTTGAAGAAATGTTCTCTCAAAGACTCAGTAACAACAAAAGTTCAACATATGATATAGTAAAGTCAAAAGTTCAAGCACCTCAACCTTTCTCAAGTTTAAGATTGAAAAGTGAGAACATGTTGCAGAAAACAAGTCAAAGACATATGAGCATGATGGAGAAGACAAGAAGACGTTGGAGATTGGCAGATCGAGACAACATCATATCATCCTAGAACAAGAACAAAGAAACAAAGATTATAAAGACGTCGGAAGCCAAAGAAGCAAAGAAGACGTCGAGCAACATTGATGATCAAGACTTAGGGGGAGATTGTTAGGAACACGTTTTTAATATATTTCAAGTCTTGTTCATTAGCGATAAAATGTTGCTTAAATAGGGCTTTATATTTTCGTTTAAGGTGCGGTCCATTAAAAGCCCATGGACCGCCCATTTAAGTGTTAATTCTTCTAGAAACATTATTGTAAGAGTTGCCCTAATCCCTTGCCTATAAATAGAAGGGTGGGGAGCTCATTTTAAGTGTTAGTTATTCATGTATGTAGCGCAAGCCTTGTTCCTCTATCGTATGAATTGAATACCTTCCAAATCTCTCTTCTCTTCTTATCTTATTCTCTTCTTCTCTTATTGCTTATTAGCTTATCTCTTATCGTAGCTTATTAGATTAGTATTAGTGTGTGTTATTATCTTTCATACATGTGTGTGTTGTTGAGATATACACGACCTACAATGAGCAAACCCACATCCTTTACAAAAACATTGTTCACAAAGTGAATTATTTCCCAACAGATCTCCACAATTAAAGCAATTTTGCTGATTGATTGGGGATGGCTGGGATTGTGGAGGGTAGTCGGACGATTCTTGGGAATCATTGAGGGAAGTTGGATTTGTATTAATGGGTAATTCACACCAATTAAAAAATCCATTGCTACAATTACCTCCACACCGCTCACACAAACACTTGTAACAACGATGATCGTCATCCACTATACTTTTACAATGAAAAGAGCGATAGTCGAGTGACGACATAAGAATTAAACGGATAAAAGGGATGAGAAGATTATTTTGGGTTTTTATAATTTAAAAACATTTTGAAAAACACAAAGGGAAAAAGGAAATTAAATTTTGAAAAGAAAATCTTTTTGGGTTTTTTTATAAGAAAATATTTACGAAGAAAACGTTAACTTCTCAGGAGAAGGGTCTTCAAAACATGCATCGACCAACAAGAATCGAGAAATTCACTTCAACCTTCCCCGGCAGCGGCGCCAAAAATTGATTCGCGAAAATCAATGCATAAATATGTCCAAGGAATACAAGGCAAGTTGTAATCCCGGGTCGTTATCCCCAACGAATGTTGAATGGAACTTTCGGTTTGAGTCGTGATACGTGTTTGAATAGTGAAAATAAAGTGATTTTAGATTTTTAACACTAAAATAATAAAAAGATATGCTAGCTAAGTAATAATTAAACTAATAACAATTATTTATACAATAGTAAACATAATATTAAACTAGATATTTAAACTAAAAAATGATAAAAAGGTAAGAGAATAAGACTCGGTGATTTACGCGAGAGAATTACCACCCGATCTTATAAACTAAATAAATGATTAAAGTTTATTTCTTTGTTAACTTTAATTTTACTAATTTGTTAATAAAGTTGAAAGCTTTGTTAACTAAATAGCTTAGTAACAGTTATTAAAGTTGTAAACTTTAATAATTTTTATGCTTATAAGACCCTTAAGCTCCACGCCTTAGGTCGCGAAAGATAAGAGATCAAAGAAAACAAGAACTTTATTAAAGGTTAGCAACAACAAGCAATACTATTATATAAAATAAGCTAAAAGTAGTTTAAAAAGTAAAAAGATTAAAAATTTATAACTAAAACTATTAGATCTAAGTCTACCCGAAGCTTACTTGCCTACTCCGAAGAATAGACGCGAATCGGTATGTTTAAGGACTAGATTTAAATGAACAAGCTATTAAATAGCTTATTGTTAAAGAAAAACTTTTAAAAAAAAATTGCAAACTTTATATGAAAAAATTAATAAGACTAACTAGATCTAAGTAATAAAAATTACTAAATAAAAAAAAAAAAAAAAAAAAAAAAAAAAAAAAAAAAAAAGTGCTCTCAAACTTAAGAGGTGTCAAGGCTTATTTGGAAAATAAGCCGAGCTTAATAAGCTCATGCATCTCTTTTGGTGTTTGAATTGAGCTAGAGGGTAAAGAAGATAAGAGATAATAAGACATAATAAGCTAAAACTAATAAATATTAAAAAGACGGAATTTAAATGCTTAAGAAGACAGAAATTAAATGCTAAACATAAAGTTAAAACATAATATAAATTGAAAGAAATAACTGTTGCAGAAAATTAAACGTGAAGACTGTCTACTGCTATTAATTAAAATTAACTGTGTGTAAAATGAAAATAAGTAAAGACTAAAATTTTTGGTACTCGAATAACATTAAGAGCTGTGTGTAAACATAAATTGAAGAGTAAATAAAGATAAAAACTGCTACTGTAAAATAAAAATACTTGAAGAGAAAAAAATAAAAGCTATAAAAAAAACTACTGCTAAAAACGACTCAATATTCTACTTCGGATCATGCTCTATTTATAGCAATTGGAGTCGGTCAATTTGCTCTAAGCCATGCCACGTGGCGCTTTGTGATTTTCTGAAGGATAAATGTGCACAGCGAGAGTGTTGTTCATGTGCTTAGCTTACAAGAGAAGATTAATATTTTTTTTTTCTTTCTTCATTTGTCACTGGCCCAATTGCAAAAGAGACTTTGTAACATTGTAGTGTGCACGTGGGACCCACCTAGATTCCATAGGAATTAATTTAAACTTTGGTGTAATTTCCCATTTTACACCCCTTCATTACGCTTATAGTCCTTGTCTTCTAAAACTTCATATAAATTAAACAACTTTGGCCCTTCATCGTTCTTTATGTTTAATTCATTAGTCCTTGAAATAAATAATCTTTAAATTTCTCTTCTTTAGCCTCGATGCTCCAAATAAAATTATCGTTGATCCCGTAATTTCGTGCTCTTTCCAATCTCGTGCTCGGTTTTTGTCTATTTTGTCATTCTTTTTGTCCTTTTCTCATATCCGTACCTGCACATGCACAAACACCAAAACAAGCATATATATGGCATTTTTTTTATGTTTTTGGTCTTTTTGGTCCGTTTTATCTGGTAAAAGATATGTGTAATTTAACACATATCAAAGGACATGATTGTTTCAGCTGCCTGACTCTTTTTGGTCATGAAGTAAACCCAAGTGTATCTTGAGTATTCATCCACAATGACCAGAGTATACTTCTCATGGTTAATGGATCTCGGATAGATGGGCTTAAAGAGATCCATATAGAGAAGATGAAGGCAGTTCCTGATAAAAAAGTTTTTTTTGGTTTTAAAGGATGCTCTATGATGTTTACCTTTTTCACAGGCAGAGCATGGTTTTTCCTTTGAAAGCACAAGTGATGGTAAACCAAGGACCTTTTTTTTATTTTACAAGATTGTTTATGTTTTTGAAGTTCAGATGAGAGAGTCTCTTATGCCAAAGCCAGTTGAGGATTTCAGTGGCCTTAGCAAAGAGACAAGTTCCATTCTGAGTTAGACTGGACATGTCTAACACATAAACATCTTGCCTTCTTGGTGCAATAAGGACAACTTCCTTATTTGCATTGAAGATGGTTCCTTGCTTATCATCAAACTGAACTATATACTTTGCATCACATAGTTGAGTGACACTGATTAAATTGTACTTAAGGCCATTGACATACGCTATCCTAGTAAAGACTATACCACTACAGTTTATTGAACCATAACCTTTAGTGAGACATGATGAATTATCAGCAAATACCACCTTGGGTCCTGGTTCTTCTACATATTTATGCAGATACTCTTTCACACCAGTCATGCTCCTTGAACATCCATTATCTAGATGCCAAACAGGCTCCCTGGCATGTCTCTGCACAAATGGTAAACTGAGTTAGTTCTTTCTAGGACCCCTCTTTTTGGAGGGCTTGGCTTTAGTAGCCTTCTTAAAAGTAACAATTGATTCATGGTCAGTGGTTGAGTGGACTGAGCTACCATAAATTTTGCATTTGATTGCAGATGTGGACTCAGTAGACTGAGAGGATATCTTGGGAATTTCTCTTCTTGTCTGAATGACCTTCTCATGTCCTGAGGTGTCATGAGTGGGATCTCCATAGATGTCACAACTGTTGTCCATTAGACGATCCTTAGGAAGGTGGTTATTGAAGCCACAGTGAGGGCAAGGTGCAAAAGGCTTTGTTGGGAATTATAATTTGATGATTACAAAACTACATTTGCATAAATATGAAACAATAGGGACTTAATGTAATATATAGTTAGCTTCTAGGGGAAGTTAGGTTTTCTTGTAAAACCCTATTTATAAAGGGTTTAGCCGGCTGTATTAATCATCCAGAAATGTAGATCTCTCAATGAGAGTCGAGTAAAAACGTGTGTGTGTACACGTTTTGTAGTAGTGTAGTAGTTTATTATTCAATAAAGATGAACGCGTTCGTTAAAATAAAAACCTTGTTTAACATTATTGATCGCTGTTTGTTATCCGCTGTGCATATCAATAATGTTTATAAAACACATCCTAGAAGAGCTTAAATGTTCTTCAACAAGTGGTATCAGAGCTGGAAAAGGTTATTGTTGACAGAAGCAGATTCGATTGTTTATGAGGTAATCGTTATTTTTTTTAAGGTTATCGATCTTTCAATTTTATCTTTGTGTGACGAATTGAAGAACCTCGTACTACATGGCTGTTTCAACAAATTAACCTCATACTGTCATTAACTGATCGATTAAATAATGAATTGGGTTTGCCGTTATTCACTTGTGCAAGTGGAAGTGTGCGGATTAAATTCTGTTGTCATTGGCATGTGGTGAATTGGAGGCAACTGATTCGATTATTTTATTACTGATTCATGTGGGGCTGTCAAAGACAACGTGCAATTAATAATATCGGATGGGTCAAATTTTGTCAGTATGAGGGATTGCTTATTTAGTTGATACATTCATGGTATCTTTAATTTGTTTGTCGCTTATGGTTTTATTAATTAAAGGGTTTTGTCGTTATACATTGATTCGATTGTGGAGAACAGACTTAAGTAGAACAGAATTAAATTGGTCAGTGTATGTGGGACTATGGTGTGATTGGTGGGATCATTGAATATTTTATGCTGCGTACTGGTTGGTATCCAGTTAATTCTGGTTTGGGTGAATTTATTCTGGTCTGTTCATTAATGCTGCTCTTGGTAAATTGTTAAGTCTGTTCACCAGACTTAATTAATTCTGCTCTCATCTTTAATTCTGCTCACCTTAGCAGTTAATACTGCTTGGCTTTCGTGTTTGTACTGCTGGCTCAAGATGGATCACGGACAGAACTTTATTTTTATGGCTTGTTTTGGTGATTATTTGAAGAAGACGATTGAATATTGCTTATTTGATGTTGTAGTTGAGTTTCACAGGTGCGTGTTCTTATCATACCTTTTAGCAGGAGGTAACTTGTTTGGTGATTATTTTATGGCTTGTTTTGGTGATTATTTGAAGAAGACGATTGAATATTGCTTATTTGATGTTGTAGTTGAGTTTCACAGGTACGTGTTCTTATCATACCTTTTAGCAGGAGGTAACTTGTTTGTGGGTTAATGCGGTGACAAAGACTTGATGAATCTAGCAAAAGTGTGTGATCTATAAACAAGGGTGCTTAATGCTCACATTTGCTATCACTTAAAGGAGTTACGTTGTAGTGCTCAGTGTCTCATATAGTTGAGGATTTGTCAAGAGGTTGCGACCTACTTCTAGTATGAGTTTGGAGTCACGTGGATAGTACAAGATATAAGACGCAAGTTTGGGAAATTCAACTTCTTCATCAAATTCGTAATACTCGGTTTTCTTCATCAGTGATCATTTCATAAAGCCTACAGAGTTCGTGATTCAAGAGATGGTAAACATATTGGCTTCAGGGGAAGTTTGTTGATTCGATGTTTAACCATCTACATGCACCACTTAAGGGGAAGTGTTTCGATTCAAGTTGCATGGAAGACCCCTATTCGATGATTACAAAAAGGGGAAGAAGATTGGTTTGCAGCTTATTATGTGTGGTGACATGTTCAAGAAGACCTCAAGGAAGCATTAAAGATTTTTTCATGGAGATAGTTTTGTAATATCAAATAGGGGAAGATTGTTGGGAATTATAATTTGATGATTACAAAACTACATTTGCATAAATATGAAACAACAGGGACTTAATGTAATATATAGTTAGCTTCTAGGGGAAGTTAGGTTTTCTTGTAAAACCCTATTTATAAAGGGTTTAGCCGGCTGTATTAATGATCCAGAAATGTAGATCTCTCAATGAGAGTCGAGTAAAAATGTGTGTGTGTACACGTTTTGTAGTAGTGTAGTATTTTATTATTCAATAAAGATGAACGCGTTCGTTAAAATAAAAACCTTGTTTAACATTATTGATCGTTGTTTGTTATCCGTTGTGCATATCAATAATGTTTGTAAAACACATCCTAGAAGAGCTTAAACGATGTAACACCCCAACCCGATAAGGGTGGAAGTATTACGTTATGGTGACAAATCAAAGCAAACACAAGCATATGACTTAAATAATACAAATGAATTTCAAAGGTTACAAAGGAAAAATCTGAAATACAAGGTTACAAATGAGAACAACAATAAATTCTAAGTCTAAAAATGTAATCACTTCTAGTCATCTCTAATCCAGAATAGCTATCAAAGTGTAGTCTTCTAAGTCCAAAAGTACTCTCCACTCATAACCCAGCTTCCTACTAAAACCTGTCGCAGGAAAAGAAATGCGGCTGAGCTTAAAAAGCCCAGTGAACAGATATATACATAAACGAAAATGAAAGCAACGAAACGAACATGATATAGAATAGTGCATTGGGATAACATAAGGTATAGGCAAAGGTACAAAGTAAGAAAAGAAAAGAGTCAGTAATCCACCACGAGCCCGAACATAAACCAAATATAGTAACCCTGTAAGCAATCTAGAGGGAATACCTCTCAAGTAACCAGATAATATGAGGGGTGTCCTCATGTATCAAATTGGAGTGATCAGCTCCCAAATATATGTGAAAGACGTGGATTGCACCCAGGCATCAGTCACCGAACAATATCATATAATATCAAAACATGTTAAATCCACTAATACGAACACGAACCTAGGATGCATCCATACGCCCCCCGAACAATAATATTGGCCATAATAAATAATAAAGCGCGCATAGCAAAATGGGGACGGTGTGGAACATCACTCAACCACACTAAAGTCATGCCATTGGTGCATCAATAACACGGCCATGTTACCTTCATGGCTAGAAAACGAACTTGGCTCGGGTATCAAACTGAAGGGTCAAATGTCAAATCATATCAAAGGTCAAATGTCTAAGTCATCAAAGTCATGGTCAAAGTCCAAATGTCAAAGGTTCATATCAAAGATTCAAAACAAAGGTTCATATCAAATATCAAGGTCAAATGAAACATGAAGAACGGATCAAAGTATAAGGGAACATAGCAATGGCTTAGAGAATCTTATAACGAATGAAAGATCAAGATCTAAAGTCATGAGAATGAAATCACCTTTACTGAAAAAGGGTAGAATATCTGTACCTTAACGAAGCACACAAATCAAAGCAAATACTGAACGAAAGCAGGAGATCACTCCCTCTTCACCCGATCTACAAATAATCATAAGTTCTCTTATAAGTTTCATATAATCATAAGGTTCCATTTAGTTTTCTTTCCATTTTAGGTAACTTTCCAAAAATAGTAACTTTCCATATTTAGAATATCATCATCTTAAGTATTCAAATGTGACAATGGTAATAGTTTAAGGTTCATAATGTTGATTATATAAATTTAGGGTTTATTATGCAATTATAACAAGTTTAGGGTTAATAGTGTCATTATGATAAGATTAGGGTGTAAAATGTAAATATTATCAAGTTATATGTTTTCATCAGTTAAGCCCCTTAGTTTTAGAAAAATGACAGTTTAGACCCTTTAGTTTTGAAAATAAACACATTACACCTTTTAAAACCCTTTTACACTTTTTTACAAATTTTACACATGAACTGGTCCTGTTTAGTCGAATTTATTAATCATATAAAAACTCAGAAATAAAATTCTCAAAAATTCATACACGTACCTAAGTGTCTTAATAACTTACCCTAATTTTTCCAGAATTTATTATTTAGTATTGCTATAGTTTAAAAATCCATTTTTCCAATTCGTTCAGATTTCTGGTGAGCTTTAACATACGAAAAGTTTGTATTATGTTACCCCTACAGAAAAATTTATAAAAATCTATACAAATTCAGTAATTAGCTAACATATGAAATATTACTCAGTTCAAAGGGAATCTTCTAATTCGACACGGTTTGAAAATTAAAATTCAAAAACACGGACGGATTTTCCAGACATACGAATTCCGATTGACACTTAATTTTCTAAAAATCAAAAAGTTGCCTTCCCGACCTCTAAAAATTACAAGGTTAATTTTCCCAGGAAGCTATTTTATTGAATTTAGTTTTAGACTCCAGAAACACTCAAATACCCTTTGTTAACATCAAGATATAATCGATTGAAGTCGGACTAATTTTCTGCTCAGAATCTGGGTTTATTATTTCATGTAATCTTTTAGGTTTTTCATATTCCAATGATCAATTCTTGATACAAAATAATTATAATTGACATTAACATAGCCTTAGATCGATTCATATGTAATCTTAACATAACCAAAACAATTCAAATCACAACAATATCCATGTGTCGATTCATAAGTCTTTTAGATTCATCATTTTATGTAAGAGTTATGATTTTATGTGAGCTTTTCTTATATTAATCTTATGCAATCATTTAAATGACCAAAACATCAAGAACAAAATAAGAATCAAAGAAAAAGATGATACAAATACCCTTGCTGACCAAACGAAGAATCAAAAACACCACAAGATCAAATCACACGCCTCTTCTCCTCCTCTTTTTCTTGGACAAGAACACGATCAAAGATCACCAAAACCTCTCCTTTGGTCCCTAGCCGATCGGATTTGATGAAGAACAAAGGAATGGATCGAAATTTTTTGTGAGAGAGAGATAGTTTAGGGTTTAGAATTTTCGGTATTTTGGAATTAGAAGAAAAAGAAACCGTATCATGATTAGGTGTATTTAGGGTAATAATAAATCACATTAATGGGCTAATTAATCTTATTAACTATCATGAACTTGGACCACTTTGTGGTCAAGGGGGAGGGCGGCAACATATGTATAGTTTTCTTTTCTTTTTTTTTCTTTTTTTTTTTGTACAAACTTTATACTATAAGGTTTTATTTGGTGCTTAATTATTTGGTACTTAGGATATAACTTATATTAGATTAAGTACAAATAATGTTACTTATATGATTTTCATAAGTTCTCAAAATTTTAAATTTGAGGGCATTTTTTTCATTTCGGATTGTTTTAATTTTGGGGTTTTACAATTCTTCCCCTCTAAAAGAAAATTTTCGTCCTCGAAAATTGAAGTAAGAAATCAAATAGAAATACGAAATCGAAAGCGGAAATCAAAATGAATACGTACCAAGTTAAAAAGAGAAATGCGGATAACTGGATCGTATTGATTCTTCGGTCTCCCAAGTAGCCTCGCTCTCAGGATGGTTCTTCCAAAGAATCTTTACGAACGGAATTGTTTTAGTTCTCATGACTCTTTCCTGACGCTCCAAAATAGCCTCAGGTTCTTCACTATACGAAAGATCTTCCCGAATCTGATCGAACGGGCAAGACACAACGTGAAGCGGATGATAATTATACTCACGAAGAAGAGATACGTGGAATACATCGTATACGAGAGATAACTGGGAGGTAACGCCAAGCGATGAGATACCTCGCCACTCTGATCAAAATCCTTGAAATGCCCTAGACTTTCATAATTCACAACGAATTCGTTCCAAGGAATACGAAACAACAATGTAGCGGATAACGATTAAATCTCACACCGAGATATATGAAACATTCATGCTTGTAAGAAATACGAAGGTAGTACTAGAGAGTAAAACCTCATCAACTCAGTCCAGATTCTTAACGAAAAGGGAACTAGTGTATCATTATAGAAGAACTCATCAATTTCAAACAGATAATGATCGAACTAAGGAACGTACCACCGGTTAATGAAGCACGTGACGAATCATCAAATTTATCAAGCGTGTTAGATAGTATAATTGTACTGATGATCAATCGAGTACAACTCAAAATATCAACTTGTATTGAAACGCATAATGATATGGGTAGCATATTTGTACCGACGATCAATAGAGTATAAATCGGAGTATCGAAACGCATCAGGACACCAAACAAAATAGGTCGAATAATCATACGGATAAAACACATCAAAGAGCTAACGTAGTCGTACAGACGATAAACTAAGCACATAACGGAGGATCGGAACGTATCGGAGTGCATAACAGAATAAATTGGATAATCGTATGGACAACAACAACAACTCAAAGGATTAACGCATCGTGAACCAGATCTTCTTCATACTCCTAAAACAACTAACTCTCCACAACAGGGACATCGTACGAAACATACAAATTTCATAGTCCACCATTCAAGGTTTTCTTCCACAAAGATAACTAATCCACCAATCACAGTAATCAACTCCGGACCTTAAACCAGGAATCTCCAACTTAATCCAATCCAAAAGGTGTTCTACATCTCCGTAGGCAAACTCAATCATGCCAATACACTTGTCAACTCTCCGTCCCATACATCTTCAATTCCTACATAGTTGCTCTGTCCATCCATCCATCTGAAGGTGAGTAGTCGCCATAAAATCTCGAGCCGGTCTTGAAGGTCTTCTGCATTTCTCGTGGAAGTGTGAAACAAAACTCGATTTTTTTTCTGACACGATCACTGCAGGTGCGCCAAGGAGCTTGAATAATCTTCTGTTGAAATAATCTCTGCCGATCTTCCAAGTGAGCCACCAAGTTGAACGATTCACTACAACCCACATCGTTTTGTCCTTCCCAACGTGCGCGTAAATCCCGTTACAAAGTTGCTGACAGTTTTAATCCTACTTCTTCATACCAACATCTAAAATGAGGAAAAACCACTCGCACGCTGGTGCTAACTCCCAATCTGTTGACATGCTAGACACTTGCCATCAAAGCACTCACATCCGTTGTCATACCATCCCGTCATAATTTATGCTACAAGTCTCTACATAATAGTACAACTAATATGTATAGAGCGAAAAGAACGGGGTGCTTCGAACATAACCGTTTCATCCAATCTTCTACGTAGATCATAATTCCACCACCTCGCTCCTGAGTATACTAAATCGTCATACTATGACAATTGTCCAAGCATTCATGAAATACACGATTCATCAAGCTCACAAGAATAGTCGGAGCAGTAGCCAATACGATTGGCATCACAATGCTCATAGAGATTATAACGGATACAAATCAATGCTAGGGACATCTTGCTCCTTCACATGAAAATGGACATAATCAGATTACAAATAGATCATAGAGAAAACTTCACCCTGAAGTTGATTAGATAAGTCGTCGATAACGGTATCAGTCCTAATCACCATACTACTAAGATTCCAGAATTCCAAGAACAACCTCATACCACCATCATTCTTCTTCATAACCAAACTGAAACACAACACAGAGACGCACACAGACGGATAAACCACTTCCTCGAAGTAGGTCCTTCAATACTCTTCATTCAACGCATGTCGTTCGTAAGGGATTTCGGAAATAGGCAAAACGTCGCTTACACATGAATGGCGTTCTGATTCCAATAACACACTGACCTCAGGCACTCCTCAAGACATTCTATGACTCCAATAAGTTCAAGGTATATGATGTAACTATTATCACGCTGGCCAGACGTCATAATACTTGCATCATATACACATGCCTTTATTGCAATCACAGTCTACCTCAAGTCGTGACAAAACACATTCTAATAAACGGATCAAAACAATTACATTCGAGAGGAATTCTTGGTAGTCCATCCAGGAATACCCCGCGAAATTCAACATCGAAAACTCTCGAGCGAGTTACATCAATTGGAATATCTTCATAGACGCGAGGGATTAATATACGGAATTTCAAAGCAAAGGTGATCGTAATAGTATGCCAGGTCAGAAACCTGGGCACGGAGTTTAAGTTTCATAAGTCGTCAGAGGTGACAAAATCATAACTATCGTTAGCATCTCAATGCTCAGTCAACAATTACATGACCAGAATGAAAATGAATCGAACATTCCCAAAGAAATCAGATTAGCAAAATGAAATTGATCTTCCAACATCCTTAACCGTACAGGATAATCTACACTCGTGATGGATAGTCACAAGATTCTCAGAGAGATAGAATTAGGAATAGAAATTCAATAATGCAGAGGGGACTTAATGTGCTTAGTAAAAGCAAGAGACACCACAGGATATGTCGTTCTCGTATCAAATAAAACCACGCCGCACGATCGCATAAGTAAGGGATAACCGAAATGGTACTTGATGTGTCAGCAGCCTGGTCCCTGGTCAGAGCGAACACTCGACCCTCGGCAGATTGTTGTCCACATTCTCATTCTTACGGTTGTTACCATTCACTTTCGGACACTCTTTCGTCTGACGTCCACTCACACTACAACTGAAGCCGGCATTTAACGCCTTATAACACGTTCACCCAGATGAAACTTCTCACAGTCAACACATGGAGGAGATGGAACCTGGTCCCACAACTTCTTCTACTCAGACGAACCCGAACATAGGGATCAAAACGAACAATGAAGATAAAGCAAACGTCAGGATCAAAATACGAAGGAAGAGATCGCGTCAAACGAGAAGCCTAATGTCTACTCAATATCCTCACAGGTCATTCTAAGGGAGGGAAACAAATCTTCCTATATCCGTGGTTAATAATTACCGTAGTTCTCATAGGATTAGCAATGGATTATGCAGAATCAAGTAGTATCAGATGATACATTCTATATCCAGCATAAGTAATGAATTCACAGAATGTGTCAAACACATGACAGTTGAATGACCTTCGGGATGGTCGGAAGGTATCAAACTGTTTATCAAACAAATCGGAGATGGAGGTCAAAATCAGGAAATGAAACCTAAATGGTGTAAGGTATTCATGCAGTTCTCGAGGATTTCCAAACATACTTGTTTACTAAGCTCAAGTTGCAAAACTTTCTAGCTTCTGAAACAAATGTTCTTACAAGGCATATCTAAAGGCATAGGTACGAATCAGAGTGATGCGGAAGCAATGCTACTTACATAGATGTCCTAGTCTACCCATTCCTCACCGATTATAACTTATGTTCCTATGGGGAGATCCTAAAGCAATTTCTCAAAGGTTGTCTTATGAGCGCCTACAGTGGAAACTTAGTGGTCTAAACTTCACAGGTCAAGGGTAAATGTATTACAAGTCGCAGCCTGTCTCTCTGATACCATAATTGTAACACCCCAACCCGATAAAGGTAGAAGTATTACGTTATGGTGACAAATCAAAGCAAACACAAGCATATGACTTAAATAATACAAATGAATTTCAAAGGTTACAAAGGAAAAATCTGAAATACAAGGTTACAAATGAGAACAACAATAAATTCTAAGTCTAAAAATGTAATCACTTCTAGTCATCTCTAATCCAGAATAGCTATCAAAGTGTAGTCTTCTAAGTCCAAAAGTACTCTCCACTCATAACCCAGCTTCCTACTAAAACCTGCCGCAGGAAAAGAAATGCGGCTGAGCTTAAAAAGCCCAGTGAACAGATATATACATAAACGAAAACGAAAGCAACGAAACGAACATGATATAGAATAGTGCATTGGGATAACATAAGGTATAGGCAAAGGTACAAAGTAAGAAAAGAAAAAAGTCAGTAATCCACCACGAGCCCGAACACAAACCAAATATAGTAACCCTGTAAGCAATCTAGAGGGGATACCTCTCAAGTAACCAGATAATATGAGGGGTGTCCTCATGTATCAAATTGGAGTGATCAGCTCCCAAATATATGTGAAAGACGTGGATTGCACCCATGCATCAGTCACCGAACAATATCATATAATATCAAATCATGTTAAATCCACTAATACGAACACGAACCTAGGATGCATCCATACGCCCCCCGAACAATAATATTGGCCATAATAAATAATAAAGCGCGCATAGCAAAATGGGGACGGTGTGGAACATCACTCAACCACACTAAAGTCATGCCATTGGTGCATCAATGACACGGCCATGTTACCTTCATGGCTAGGAAACGAACTTGGCTCGGGTATCAAACTGAAGGGTCAAATGTCAAATCATATCAAAGGTCAAATGTCTAAGTCATCAAAGTCATGGTCAAAGTCCAAATGTCAAAGGTTCATATCAAAGATTCAAAACAAAGGTTCATATCAAATATCAAGGTCAAATGAAACATGAAGAACGGATCAAAGTATAAGGGAACATAGCAATGGCATAGGGAATCTTATAACGAATGAAAGATCAAGATCTAAAGTCATGAGAATGAAATCACCCTTACTGAAAAAGGGTAGAATATCTGTACCTTAACGAAGCACACAAATCAAAGCAAATAATGAACGAAAGCAGGAGATCACTCCCTCTTCACCCGATCTACAAATAATCATAAGTTCTCTTATAAGTTTCATATAATCATAAGGTTCCATTTAGTTTTCTTTCCATTTTAGGTAACTTTCCATTTTTAGTAACTTTCCATATTTAGAATATCATAAGCTTAAGTATTCAAATGTGACAATGGTAATAGTTTAAGGTTCATAATGTTGATTATATAAGTTTAGGGTTTATTATGCAATTATAACAAGTTTAGGGTTAATAGTGTCATTATGATAAGATTAGGGTGTAAAATGTAAATATTATCAAGTTACATGTTTTCATCAGTTAAGTCCCTTAGTTTTAGAAAAATGACAGTTTAGACCCTTTAGTTTAGAAAATAAACGCATTACACCTTTTAAAACCCTGTTACACTTTTTTACAAATTTTACACATGAACTGGTCATATTTAGTCGAATTTATTAATCATATAAGAACACCGAAATAAAATTCCAAAAAATTCACAAACGTACCTAACTTTCTTAAGAACTTACCCTAATTTTTCCATAATTTATTATTTAGTATTGCTATAGTTTAAAAATCCATTTTTCCAATTCGTTCAGATTTCTGGTCAGCTTTAACATACGAAAAGTTTGTATTATGTTACCCCTACAGAAAAATTTATAAAAATCTATAAAAATTCCAGTAATTACCTAACATATGAAATATTACTCAGTTCAAAGGGCATCTTCTAATTCGATATGGTTTGAAAATTAAAATTCAAAAACACGGACGGATTTTCCGGACATACGAATTCCGATTGACACTTAATTTTCTAAAAATCAAAAAGTTGCCTTCCCGACCTCTAAAAATTACAAGGTTAATTTTCCCAGGAATATATTTTCTTGAATTTAGTTTTAGACTCTAGAAACACTCAAATACCCTTTGTTATCATCAAGATATAATCGATTGAAGTCGGACTAATTTTCTGCTCAGAATTTGGGTTTATTATTTCATGTAATCTTTTAGGTTTTTCATATTCCAATGATCAATTCTTGATACAAAATAATTATAATTGACATTAACATAGCCTTAGATCGATTCATATGTAATCTTAACATAACCAAAACAATTCAAATCACAACAATATCCATGTGTCGATTCATAAGTCTTTTAGATTCATCATTTTATGTAAGAGTTATGATTTTATGTGAGCTTTTCTTATATTAATCTTATGCAATCATTTAAATGACCAAAACATCAAGAACAAAATAAGAATCAAAGAAAAAGATGATACAAATACCCTTGCTGACCAAACGAAGAATCAAAAACACCACAAGATCAAATCACACGCCTCTTCTCCTCCTCTTTTTCTTGGACAAGAACACGATCAAAGATCACCAAAACCTCTCCTTTGGTCCCTAGCCGATCGGATTTGATGAAGAACAAAGGAATGGATCGAAATTTTTTGTGAGAGAGAGATAGTTTAGGGTTTAGAATTTTTGGTATTTTGGAATTAGAAGAAAAAGAAACCGTATCATGATTAGGTGTATTTAGGGTAATAATAAATCACATTAATGGGCTAATTAATCTTATTAACTATCATGAACTTGGACCACTTTGTGGTCAAGGGGGAGGGCGGCAACATATGTATAGTTTTCTTTTCTTTTTTTTTTTCTTTTTTTTTTGTACAAACTTTATACTATAAGGTTTTATTTGGTGCTTAATTATTTGGTACTTAGGATATAACTTATATTAGATTAATTACAAATAATGTTACTTATATGATTTTCATAAGTTCTCAAAATTTTAAATTTGAGGGCATTTTTGTCATTTCGGATTGTTTTAATTTTGGGGTTTTACAAACGATCTTCAACAGGCTTGGCCTTTTGTTTCTGTTTCTGTTTAGAATCAAAAGGATATTTTAAAGCTTGTGCTTTAAAGTTTGCCATCTTTGATGTGGTTGTGTATGATTGGTGATCAGAGGTCCTGTGATCTTCCTTTTTGCATATCATGCAGTAAAGGATTCTAAAACAATCATTAGTGGAATGATTGGTATAGTGACACATCCCACACCTTTGCAGAGGTTTGGATGGTTTTGGTTTGGTGCTTGAGGAAGCTGATTTGGGTTCCTTCTTATTAGATTGAGAAGGCCTCTCAGAAGATTCAATCTTCTCACTCAGCTTCCTGAAAAGCTCAGCCAACTGATCAATTTTTGAGTCAGGGCTTTCTGTTTTAACTTCAGAAGGGACTGAAGTTGTTGAGTCATCAATATGAACTGAGACTTCAGGGGTTTGCCTTTTTCAGGATGGTTTTTCCCATTCCTAGCTTCTCCTTAGGAGAATGCTGAGAGTAGACCAATGGTGTGAGGTCTGAGCTTGGTGCAGCTCCCTGAAGGGCTTTCAGAGGTGGGAGTGGTGCGAGTGATTCAGATTCAGACTCATTGACTGACTCAGTACTACTGGGTTGGTCAGTGAGTCCAAGCATATTTTTCAGAGCCTGACTTTCAGGAAGCAAGATTTTCCCAGTCTCAAAGTTTGGTAACTTACTGACAGGGTTGTCCCTGACAATCCAGTCATTTGACTTGGGTTCCATTTCCTGCTCAAAAGATATGCCTGATGGAATTAAAGCATTTTCTCTGTGACTTTCACTGGGGGTTTCAGTGAGTTGGTCTATTCCTATAACTTTCTTGTTTTCACTAGGAATTAGGCTCACAGTTTCATAGACTTTGGGGTTCTTTTTAGTCCAGCCTTCAATGACAGCTTTTTCTTTGTTAAGTTCATTTTGAAGAGCTTGATTTTGTTTCAAAATCTCAGTGTTTTAAATTTGTAGTGTAAAAGTTTCTAACATAGCTTGTTTTAATACAAGCAATTCATCTCTACACTTATTTGATTCTAACACAAGATTGTTATATTTTGAAAGCAAATTAAGTCTTTGTTCTTCTACAAACTTAAGATCTACACAAATGTAATTCGTATAGGACTGGCAATCAGAATCATCATCCATTGAAAGTAAAATGTTTACCTTTTTCATGGTTATGTTGACCCATTCTCCATTCCTTGCATGGCTTTTTCCAACAGCCAGCTGATCACCATCTGAAAGTGCCATCAGTGCACTCACTATAATTTCCTCATCTTCTGAGGAGACCTCTTCTTCATCCCAGTCATAGGTTTCGGCTACAAGAACCTTGTTCTTTGTCTGAACAGGTTTGGAAGTTTGAGCAGCCTGAGACATTGAGGGATTAGTTTTAAGGAGGGCAAGTTTAGCCTTAGCTTTCCTATATTTAGCCTCAAAATCTTTTTTGACCCTTTTGAACATTATTTTTTTGAAAATGTTGGGTCGACTGAAGCATTTTAGGTTGAAACTTGCTAGTTCCTGAAGAACTGTTTTCAGAAAATTTATAAGAGGGTTCTGAGATGGTTTTAGAATAACAATCTTTAGCAAAATGACCCTTTTTACCACATTTGAAATATTCAGTGG
Organism: Artemisia tridentata subsp. tridentata; assembly: GCA_021014915.2. Lineage (NCBI taxonomy): Eukaryota > Viridiplantae > Streptophyta > Magnoliopsida > Asterales > Asteraceae > Artemisia > Artemisia tridentata. Next base: position 148,079,864 of record CP139506.1, read on the forward strand.
TTTTATTTGCTTTAGCTTTTGAAAAGTTTGACTGATTTCTTTTGATAAAATGTTTTGAATTAGCAAGGAGTGCCCTTTCTTGTAATTCCAAGTTTAAATCATTTAGGTACTCATTACTAGTTCTTTCATCAAACTCATCATCAGAATTCTCTTGAAAATCCTGCACAACACCATTAGAATAAAAGGCAGTTGATATGGGTGAGGAAGTCAGGGCCTTTTTAGTCTCAAGAGCTTTCCTTGAGTCTGGGTATCTCCTAGAGATTAATTTGTCTTCATAGACAAACTTCTCATAGATCTCAAGGAGCTCAAGGGTCTGAATGTGATTAGCATTCCTGAGGCCCTGTGAGAAGTTTAGCCACTTCTCAGGGAGACTGTTGACAAAGCCAACATTTATCTCATGCTTAGACAAAACTACACCATCATTTGACAATTCATTTATTAGGTTCTTGTATCTCGTATATGTTAGAGAGAGACTTTCAGAGTCCTTTGCCCTGAAAGTGTTGTACTCAAGATTCAGGTCCATGATCCTGTTTCCCTTGGTATCTGAGGGACCTTCAAAGCTATTGATCAAGTCAACCCAAGTTTGTTTGGCTGTTGAACAGTTAATGACTAATTCTATTATATCGTCAGGAAGACAAGATATAATTATGTTTTTCAGGCGTTGGTCTTGATTAACCACTCTTCTCTCATCTATAGTCCACTGAGCTTCAGGTCTGTTTAACCCCTCAGCAGTCTTAGGGACATAAGGACCTTCATTGATACAAGTGATGTAGTATGGTTCCATACCAGTCAAGTAGCAAAGCATTCGCTTTTTTCACTTGCTAAATTTTCCAGCTTCAAGTCTGGGAGCAACAGCTGAAAAGCTACCACCCTTTTTATCGACGAGCTGGGGCACATTAATATCAGCCATAGTAGGATCTTGGTTTTAAAAACCTTGAGCACTCTTAGATTTTTGAAAATATTTTATAAACCAGAGGCTCTGATACCACTTGTTGTTCCCGTTACACAAGTAGAAGTAACTACAAAGTTAATCTAATTGTGTTCCATAACTGAATTAACGTAATGATTAATTATAACAGATAAGTAAAACGTAAATATAAAAACACAAGTTTTTCAACGTTTAAATTCTTATTAGAAATCAATCAAAAGAATCTATTACCCAAGTGTTTGCGGAATAAACACTTGGGATCGAATAGACAAGGTATGGTGTGTTCTCCTCTCTAAACTCAAGTTTTTCTTGAGTGACAACAATAAAGACCCACTGAGCTATCTCAGGGATGTGGTTGCTCTTTGGAGGAGAAAAGTTATTTTGTGAAAGTCTAAGCTTTTAATGTACAAAACTGATTCCACTTTTCTCCATCTGTTCCTATTTATACACAAGTATAAAAGAGCATCTATGATTAAAAAATACAAAAAGGATAACCTAGCATGTCTGACAAGATACAACAGTATTTGTCATTTCCAAGAACCAATAGGATTAAGCTAAAAGTCTTTCCGAGTGTCAGTTCAGACACTTCTTGACTTTAAGCCGTTTTAGGGAAGGTTTGCTTCTGGCCCGATAAGACTTCTTATCTTTTCAAACTCTTCCCGCCTAATCCCGCCTTTCTTTCAGACTTCAGATTCTTCAGTCTAGGTCTTCAGTCTTCAATCATTTATTATTGTTGAGAAGACTGGGGTTCAGTGAGTTCTTGTCAAATACTCACTGAACCCATTACCTTCTTTGGCTTAAGTGACACTAAGGGAGTTCCGCCTCACTGAATGGTAAATCTTTCTTCTTAGACTCGTCCTAAGCATCTTGAAGGTAACTCACTGAGTGACTGTTCACTCAGTGACTTAAGAGTGTTTAAGGTTGATTAACACTTGGCTAATTTGTGTCTAAATCCTGCTTTCAGGACGCTTGGGTACTGACGGACCCAACAAAAACAAACAACTTTAATTGTCGAAAGCTATTCACGGTTCAGATATATAGAATATTAAAAGGTATCTAGTGATTTTATTAAGTAATTAGACACATCTTAACCTTACTTTAGTCAATGGTTTAATTGTCTTTTTTGTCGATGTTTAACTTACCCTTTAATGATTGTATTATACTCTCTCCGTCCAATAAAAACTGTTTACTTTGACCTTTTTTAGTTTTTCTTTATCAACTTTAACTTTTAATATTTTTGTTTGCGTTATATAATACTTGATGAAAATTATAAAAACGAAAATACATTTAAATCCTAATCCATTCATATATTTTTTCATCCAGTGTTATACGGAGTATAACGCCAATATAAATATTTAAGGTTAAATTTGAAAATGAAATACCTTAAAAAGTTAAAGTGGACAGTTTTTATGGGATCGTATTGTACTATATAGAGTTCCCGTACTATATATATATATATATATATATATATATATATATATATATATATATATATAGGGGCACTTTCTTGTGAGAACTGACAGAACCACCAAAAATATACATGCACGCTTTCAATAATTATATTTTTGCACATATGTTCTAAAAACAACATATATGTTTTAAAAAAAACATGGTTGTTCTAAAGAATTTGATAAGAAATTGGAAATACAAAATTTTTCTTTGAAGGTGTGCATGTATGTTCTTATAAGGCGTGCAATGACAATATTGCGGCCGTGTGTAAGGTTTTTGTGAAAAAAGAGGATGAGTTCATGATGATATTGAAGAACATAGGTCGATACTTACGATTATTGATGATTTGCATGTATTTTTATTTTATTTTAAAAGGCGTGCATGTATGTTTTTGGTGGTTCTGTCAGTTCTCGCAGATAAGATGGTTCTGAAATAAAAGTCCCACTATATATATATATATATATATATATATATATATATATATATATATATATATATAAATCACATAATACTGTTCATAAGTTTTACGTATTACATTTTGCCATTAAGTTTTTGGCTCTATATTATATTTCAAAAGGTGGCCATCATAAGCACTTTCAGATGAGATGGTAATGCCTTACAACCAAAAGATCATTGGAAAAAAAACACCAATTTTTAATAGGTTCTAATTGGATAGAAATCAAAGAACAAGTATTTAATACAGTCACGTACACGTCTATCTTATTCTTATTCATAACTTCGAGTCCATTCTGGTTAATTCAGTTTCTTTGTACATCAACATGCATACAAATACACAAACACATATACTCTGATGTCCATACACAATCGTGTACATTTATAAATGTCCATACACAATCGTACCTACATAGATTTATGACTCATACAAGCATACATTCACGATAAGTATATTGATTTAAAAAAGGGACAATACGTAGCTTAGGGTATAAAAGTTAGTTGTAACATAACAGCTTTGTGTAGCTACCAAGTAAAACATAGTAGATATATTACCAAATCCTTTTTCATTTTTATTTAATATTTTTGTCAAAATAGTTTGTAAAACCAACTAAGAAAAAACGTATGCCTGCCATATCCACCTAACGAGGCAAAAGGGACATTTGAGCAAAGCCACTTCAAGTCCCTTTATAAGGTTGGTGTTCTATCAGCTACCACCAAAAACTACAAAGACTTCAAAGTGAATTAAGACGAGTGAGAACAATGGCGGAAACATGGTTGCGATTGGTGGTTTTAGCAATGGTCATGGTGGCTTGTACTTTTCCGTCATTGGTGGAGGGCCGAATTCGTCATTATAAATTTAATGTTAGTGTTTTTTGTTTTTGCTTGTCTTCAAATCATGCAAAAATGAAATGTACCTCAAAAAAAAAAAGTTTTCTAGTTATTGCTTTGTAACTAAAAGTTTGTGGGTGTCAATTTTCGTAACTAAAAGTGTGTGGGTGTTTCAATAATGTATGCAGGTGGTGATGAAGAATACGACTAGATTGTGTGAAAGTAAGCCTATAGTGACTGTTAATGGTCGTTTCCCAGGTCCCACTATAGTTGCTAGGGAGGACGACACGGTAATGATCAAGGTGGTAAATCATGTCAAATACAATGTTAGCATCCATTGGTGAGTAACTTCATATATTCTCTGTATTGTTGAAAGATATACTGTATAAAGCTAAGTTATAATGATAATTTTGTGACGACGTATCATAGGCATGGTGTAAGACAAATAAGGACAGGTTGGGCTGATGGTCCTGCTTACATTACACAATGCCCGATTCAGCCGAAAGGAACTTTTGTCTATAAGTTCACCCTGACGGGTCAAAGGGGAACACTATGGTGGCATGCACACATTTTATGGCTAAGGGCCACGGTTCATGGTGCAATCGTCATTTTGCCCAAGCTCGGGGTCCCTTACCCGTACCCCAAGCCACATAAGGAAGTTGTAGTTGTATTGGGTACGTAAGGTCCCATATTTCATATTGCTTTTCTTTTTTTCTTTTTCTTTTTTTTTTTAATTAAACAGCAGACACAAGTTTGAGTCATGAAAGTAATATTATGCAATTTGTAGGAGAATGGTGGAAATCCGATACCGAAGCAGTGATTAACCAGGCACAAAAATTTGGCCTAGCTCCAAATGTCTCGGATGCTCACACCATCAATGGCCATCCTGGACCTATCTCGAACTGTTTGGCAACTGGTAGGATTTTGAATACTTTTAAATGCGCTACAAATGATAGATGGGCATTTTTGTGTTATGCCTTATTTCAGATGGTAAAACGGAAAAACATAAAAAACCCACTAACAAAAATTGGTCAACTCGTTCGAATTGTATTTGCACTAGTCATTTATAAAGAAGGTATTAACAAAATGTTCATAAATATTTGGGATCAACCTAGCCTGATCTAACGATTTACGCTAAACAAAGAAACAATATGCTTTGACCTGTCCTATTTTGGTCAGTTACACAACCCGTTCATTTTGTGACCTCAAAATTTAATGGACATGCTTGATATATTAATGTATTATTCAATTAAAGGTTTTAACTCAAATCTATTTAATTTGTTGTATAAGGTGGGTTCAAAGTACCAGTTGATCAAGGAAAGACATACATGCTACGAATCATCAATGCTGCACTAAATGAAGAGCTCTTTTTTAGGATTGCTGGGCATAAGCTCACGGTCGTTGAGGTAGATGCAACCTATGTCAAACCCTTTACCACAGACACAGTTCTTATAGCACCAGGACAAACCACAAATGTACTTGTGAACGCTACTCAGAAGGCTGGTAAATATTTAGTTGCAGTTTCTCCATTTATGGATGCACCTATTGCTGTTGATAATGTAACTGCAACCGCTTCTCTACACTACTCTGGTACATTATCGTCTGCTGCCACAAGATTGGTTGCTCCACCACCACAAAATGCAACTCCGGTGGCTAACACTTTTATAAACTCGTTGAGAAGTCTAAATTCCAAGAAATACCCTGCCAACGTTCCCTTGACCATTGATCATTACTTATTTTTCACAATTGGGCTTGGGATCAACCCGTGTTCAACTTGTGTTAATGGTAGTACAGTGGCAGCAAGTATCAACAATGTCTCATTTATCATGCCAAAAACCGCACTTTTACAAGCACATTATTTCAACATAAGTGGTGTTTTCACGACTGACTTCCCTAGCAAGCCATTGATGCCATACAATTACACGGGCACACAACCAACGAATCTTGCTACCACAAATGGTACAAGGTTATATAAACTTTCTTATAATGATACCGTAGAGCTTGTTTTACAAGACACAGGTATGCTCACCCCAGAGAGTCATCCACTTCATTTGCATGGCTTCAACTTTTTTGTCGTTGGAAGAGGGGTAGGTAATTACAATCCTGTTACCGATCCTAAGAAGTTTAATCTAGTTGACCCTGTTGAAAGAAACACAGTTGGCGTTCCAGCAGGTGGTTGGACTGCTATAAGATTCAGAGCTGATAACCCTGGTATGCAATTTGTGTATTTTCGCATACTTTTACAATCTTAACGTCTTAAGTTCTTGTAACTTTATATATTTGTTCGTTTCGATTTGGCAGGGGTATGGTTCATGCATTGTCACTTGGAAGTGCATACAACATGGGGACTTAAAATGGCATTTGTTGTGGAGAATGGCAAAGGACCAAAAGAGTCAATTATCCCACCTCCAAGTGATCTCCCCAAGTGCTAAGATAATGTATAAAGGAAAGCTGATTACTAAAGAGTTCTTTTGGGCAGCCCAATATCAGTTGCTCACGGTGAAATAAACCAAGCTCAGTGATTATTGGGCTTAGTATTATTGGGCCAAACTACTTTTTTCTTTAATATTCGCATGCTTTATTTTTCCCTTGTTGAGTGGTTGTACTTATTTATGGAAAAATAAATACAGTTGAAAAAAACTTTGAAATTATTGATCTAAGTGTCAAATATGGTGAGTCTGATATTTATCTATAAAAAATCAATGCTAAGTTTTCTATATTAATCATACTACCAATAAGCTATATATGTCATGAAAGAAGATGTTAAAGGAGCATTTACAACAAAACAAAAAAGATGATTATAGCTTGATATAATTATACAGTAAAGCAATGACATTGTTAGAACGCATAAATCTAACCACTTATTTGGTTTGAATCATTGACAATGTCCAGCTTTATATATTTTTAGTATCGGCACTAGAAGAATTAGAATACACCAAGATGGGATATGACCAAAACACCAAAAGTGAGAACAATGAACTCCCCCTACATACGCAAAATTGATTAACCGATTTTGCAAAAGACTTCTCCTAATACGCCAAGCTGATTAACCGGTTTTAGAAAGACAGCCTTTAGGATTTGGAAATACCCTGATAATAGTCGGAATCTGAATCATCCTCACACCAATATTCTACATTCTTTCATTGCTTTACCCACTACTACACAATCGGGTTTAGAGACACCTCATCAAGACCCTTTATAAGAAAAAAGAGTCTCAAAAGTTGTTTATGGCCCATCCAAAAGTATCAAGACCGGTATTAAGGAAAAAATTGTAAATAACAAAACGAGACCGGTTTTAAAACAAAAAACACGTCTCCATTAGGCCTTATTATAGACCGGTATTACTTTTGAAACCCGGCCTTTACCCACTCACACAGACACAACAGTCATACCACCTCTGTCTTTTTGTAAATGAGCATTTCTATATACTTTCAACGAACTAATTTTTCAAAATTTCCCCCTAGAAAAATCACATGTGCTTTATGAAATAAACATGATTTAAAAAAAAATCACAAGTGATTTTACAAATTACGTGTGATTTTCTGAGCGAAAATTTCAACACTAGATGGTCGAAAGTATATCAAAGTTCCCGTCTACTGAAGGATAAAAATATTCTCGTCCCAATGGTGTATTTTTCTTAGCTTGACGATTTATTGCTTACAAGATATGTTGTTTTTAAAGATAAGATGAAAAATGGGTGTTAATACAAATAAACCGTAAAAACGTTTATTTATATCTTACGATCTTTCTATGTTTTGTTGATAACAATCGTAAAAGCATTTTAACGAGATAAATAAAATACGTAAGTTTTCGAGCCAATAGTTTACTAACTCTTTTCACTAAATAAATAAACCATTAAACATTTCTAGTTTACTTAAAGTGAAAACCATTTTTATAAAACATTTACAAGTAACTCTTGTTACTTACACTTTTATAAAAAGCATAGTTTAACTAGACAAATATGTAAGTAAATGTAATGGGTATTTTTGACTCATAACCATGACCCAAAACCCATGGCTCATGTGCATTACATCATGCATGACATCAAAATGGGCAAAGTCCATGAACCATGACCCAAAGTCCATAACCCATGACCCAATATATGCATTACATCATGCATGACATCATGTTAGGTGCCCATGACCCATAACCCAAAACCCGAAATTATAACCCAAAATCGGGACTGGAATTACCCAGGTGCCGGATCCCTTGGATTACACTGGTTGGATCTCTTTTCCAAGGGATCTGCAGAACCGGCTGATCAGAGAACTATTTGCCTATAAATATTTAGACATTTCTTCATTTTTCACAACCATTTTCACTCATATATTCTCTCTGTATTCTTGCTTCTCTAACTTCAGATCTTAGGATCAACCATGTAGCTTTTCTTTTACTGATTCTCTAGGTTTCTTTCAAAGGCGAAATCATGACGTTTTGCATAGAAGACTTGCAAGCTTGAAGACATAGGTAGCTAGACTTCATCTTCATCACAAGATCACTGAAGTGTTTCTTGTAGTTGATTCATTCTAATTATATTATAGATGTGTTGTGTTAGTTGGTGTCGTGAGGTTGTGGTTCCTCCATTATAAAGGAACCCGGTATCTAGCTTTCTACCGGATAAAGTGTAAGCGACGTAGGTTTGGTTCTACCTTGTGGAAGAACTCGGTATCTAGCCTTGTACCGGATAAAGTGTAGGCGACGTAGGTTTGGTTCAACCTTGTGGAAGAACCCGGTATTTAGCTTTGTACCGGATAAAGTGTAAACAACGTTGTGAAGGCTTCTCCGCCAAGATAAGGAGCTTGTGGTGTAGTGTTTACAAACTCTCGATTTGAGTACTCGGGGAGTGGAGTAGCCGAGTAGGGCAAGGAAGGTGTGTACCCGAACCACTATAAATACTTGTTTTAATGGTTTTATCCTTCTTTCTCTAACTCGTATTATATTTTATCCATATCTAACTATCAATATGCATACTTCAAAAAGGATTGACATAAGTCGATCTAAACATTTTAAAATGAAGTTTTAATCGGTAAAACTATTCAACCCTCCTCTCCTTCCAGTTTTCTACAATAGGTTTTTTTGTTTGATGAAAAAATATATGGCTAGGATTCACCCTTTTTATTTTTAGAAAAAAATGATCTTTGTCGACCTCACCTCATGCATAGAAAACTATACGCAAAACACCGAAATGCTCTTTATGACTTATGGAATATTTACTTTTGAATTGTCACGGTGGTTAGATTGGACGTACTTATGACTGGGTTCAATAAAATAGGTGAGATCAACAAAGATCATTTTTTTTTAAATCAATTGGGTGAATCTCAGCCATCCATTTTTTATCAAACAAAAAACACATTTTTACTTTTTTTTAAAACAACATATCTTTGAAACGGTAAATCGTCAAGCTACGACAAAATACACTATCGTGACGAGAATATTTTTATCTTTCAGTAGACGGGCACTTTGATATACTTTCGACAATTTTTTAGTGTTGAAATTTTCGCCCAGAAAAATCACACATGATTTATAAATCACTTGTGATTTGTTATTTAAAAAAAACGTGTTTGATTTTATAAATCTTATGTGATTTCACAATTCGCATGCCCGGATATGCACCTGTGCGGGCTGCCCAACCGCACTGGGCCCAAGAATTTAGAAGGGCCTCAAATTCTGAAGAAATATGTGTTGTATAAGGCCCATTAATCTGGCATAATATTCATTCTTGCAGTTATATAGCTATAAGGATGCATAGAACTTCATATCATCAAGCAATGTAGGATATGTGAACTTTTTTATTTGCTTGATTGTTTATCACATATTACTGTAGTTGGATTAGAAAATTTTTAAATTGCTGTATTTTCAAAGAAGTATTGTACACTTCAAGTTGGTTTTTAAAAAACAAATAAATTTTTCGTTTTTAGAGGGCCTCTTTTACAATCACGGCATAGGGCCCCCGAAATCTACGGGATGGCCCTGACAATTCACATGTGATTTATTATCACATGTGATTTTTCGAATAACAAGTGATTTTTTTGGGTGAAAAATTTTATAAAAATCGTTGAAAGTATATAGAAGTGTCTATCTGTAAAAAGATAATCTAATTATTTTCGCGATTGTATAATTAATTACGCGTAACGATTAACGTTTTGCATATTTTAATTAAAAAAAATATATGATGAAAGTGGGTTATTTTAGCTAATTAACTAATTTAAATTATTGATTAATCTATACCTATAGATGTAAAAATAATGGATAGTTGAGATTAAAAATTGAACGTTAGTGAAAAAGTGATCCGTATAAAACTTTTGTTCTAATAATAAATACTCCGTAATTCATTTTAAATTAAGGTGTGACCCTAAAATAATCAAAGAGAATGAGTGCACCTATAGTAGGTTGTCTTTTAACGTTGGTCAACTTAATTAAGTGACAATATGCACATGAAACATGATTGGTGTAAACAACTGCGTACGTTAATTACACCTTTTAAATGAACTTTTTAATTAATACAATGGGTTTTAAATGAATGATGACGTATAGTCCGCATTCGGGTCACGAACCCGACCCATACTCAAGTCCATCACGAATGGACTCCAACCCATCACGAATGGGCTATTGCGATAACGGTTTGGGCTTACGCTGGCCCAAACCCGAAGTTATTTATGGTCTTGATAGGATATCTCTTATTTATGGGATATGTATCAAAACCGACCTATGCGGGATACGCTGAGGAGTAAGGAGCACGAAACCAACTAGGGTTTCGTGTGTATATAAAGAGTCTCTCGACTCTCATCAAATGTACGATCTACAAAACCTTAACTCTTCAACTAAACCCTAAAAACCGATTACTTACTCTCACTCCGGAGGATAATCGTGGGAGACAATCCCACGATAGGCCTAACGATGTCTTTTTGTTTTCTTAGTGCGCAGGTCTCAAGCATTAAGATCTGATTGGTACGGAATCAAGGAACGCCCAACTTTTGTATCAACAAGTGGCGCCATCCGTGGGACCCTACACTAAGAACTCTACGAAGAACTAGAATGACGAAGCATGGAAACCCAAATCAGCGGACTCCGCAGACGAAGAAAACGCATGACGACCTACTGGGGAAGAAGCAGCAAACTGATTCAGCCGTTAAGCCGCCCTCTGGGACAACCAGTGCGCCCAAAAGCCTAGGATCATACTCAGATCTGGCTTTTACTCCAGTGGAACCGATCACAAGGACTACCCATGCTACTACAACAACTACTAGCACGGTAGATCTAATGCGCACTCCTCTCACCATGCCAGAATTAAACTTCACTGAGCCGCCAAATGCGCCTATCCGAAACAAGGATCTTGTTTTGGAAACAGACACCCTCGCGCTAGAAGGAGTCACGCCTGAACTAGCGCCAAGTGATTTCGTGTCTCAAAACTACGAAGCCTTGGCTGCGCTCATGCGAGAGGAGGCGAAAAGGAGGTCAAGTCAAAGTCTGCACGCTAGGCTCAACTTCGACCCTGAGCATGAAGCATCCCCACCGCGCTACCGAAAGGAAAGACGCGAGAAGGATAGCCGCAAACACCCAGTGTTTACTAGGATTGGAAGGAGGGTTGTGGATGACGAAGCAGCCAACTTTCAGTATCTTGAGGAGCATGAAGATGGGGAACGACGCGCCAATGTCCACACTAGGCTTGGTAGTCGCAGGGTTCATGATAGGCTTGGGCGACGGTACTCCCCAAGCGAAAGCCCTTCAAGCTCTGATTCCGAGGATAGTCGGCGCAAACGTCGCAGAGGAGCCAGCTCGGATTCTGATGATAGTCGGCGCAAGCGTCGCAAAAGAGTGAGCTCATCCTCAAGTGACTCCTCGAACAACGAGGACAAAGAAACCGGACACTGGAAATCAAGGGGAAAATACCGCGACCAGGAAGACGAAGACATGTCTCGTCCCTGGCGCCGCCAAAAAGTTGATGCGTTTACCAGGTGCATCAGCGATTTTTCAGAAAATAAGAGAAGACGCATGCCTGCTAATGTCAAAACATATGATGGGACAGGTGATCCTGATGATCACCTAAAAATTTTCGAATCAACAGCCACTATCGAAAATTGGCCACAACCTGTGTGGTGCCACATGTTTAACTCTACATTAGTAGGGAATGCGCGCAACTGGTTCAGTAAGCTTCCACGCAGAAGCATCGGTGGGTTTGAAGAGTTGCGAAAGGCGTTTCGTTTAAACTTTACTCAAAGGAAGAAGTGCGCCAAAAACCCTGTCGAGCTCGCTAGGGTAAAACAGCGCCAAGGGAATCCACAAGCGCTTTCATGGAGCGCTATAAGGACGAATGCATACACGTCAAGGCGTGTCCTGAAATACTAAAGATCTCAGGGTTTATGAACGGGATCAATAACCCAGATCTGATAAAAAAAGTTAAACGATAGGGTTCCCCAAACCTTTGATGAACTGATGAAGCGCACGAGGTCCTTCATACAAGGAGAAGCCGCCGCTGCGGATAGCAAGAAAGGCTACTCAAACCATAGGTCACAAGAAGAGCCAAGGAGACAATCCAATGACCAGAGTAGCAATCGTAACAAAAACTATCGCAGCCAAGGGGGCGGACGGGGAAGCGACAAGTATACCCCATTAACGAAGACTCCAAGGGAAATATTTGCAACGGAAGGTGCGAACTTTCCGAGACCCCCACCAATGCGCACCCCAGAAGGGCAGCGCGTAGGGACCGGGTACTGCGAGTATCACGCACAGAAGGGCCATACCAATAATGAGTGTCTCCAATTGCGCCAACTAATTGAGAAACTAGTAAAAGAAGGCAGATTGGACCATCTCGTTAAAAATATTAAGGATGGGAAAGACAAGTAGAAAACCGGAGGCAAGAAAGAAACGCCTAAGGAAAAAGCTGATACTATCTACATGATACAATCATGGCAGAGAAAGACTAGGCAAAAGGTGAGCCATAAATTTTCTCATGGAAGCGAAATCTCTTTCCCCACCTTGGCTGCGGACAACGCAGTGGCAGAACCACTCACCATTGAGATAAATGCGGGGGGTCACGATGTCCACCGCATGTATGTTGATGGAGGGGCATCAGCGGATATAATGTATGAACATTGTTTCAAGAGATTGCGCCCTGAGATACAAAGACAGTTAAGTCCAGCCACGACTGCGCTTACTGGCTTTACAGGAGAAAAGATATGGCCCATGGGGTAACTGCGCCTACTAGTCGTTGTTGGTAGTAAGGAACACTCCACGACAGCCTGGATGAATTTTATGGTGATCAGATCTCCTTCATCATACAATGGCATTATTGGAAGACCAGGAATCTCGGCAATACGCGCAGTACCATCCACAGCGCATGGGATGCTCAAATTCCCAGTAGAAGGTGGCATTGTCACCATCTACAATAGCGCCGCACCACCTCAAGAATGTAACACGATTACATGCGAAACAACGCATACCCCAGAACAGAGCGCAACTAAAGTATCAAACCTAAAGGTTGCAATTCACCCTGAATACCCGGAGCAAGAAGTATCGATTAGGGGATCGTTGTCTGACAAAGGAAGAGCGGCCGTGTGCGCACTCTTGCAAAGGAATCTGGATATCTTCGCATGGGAACCAAAGCACATGACTGGTGTGCCACGCTCGATTGCAGAACACAAGCTGAAAATCCGACAAGGATATTCCCCAGTAAGGCAGAAAAAGCGGGCCAGGCTCCAGAGCGAGCAAAAGCCATTCTGGAAGAAGTACACAAGCTTGTGGACGCAGGCATCATGCGAGAAGTCTATTACCATGATTGGCTCTCCAATCCAGTAATGGTCAAGAAGAGCGATGGTAGTTGGCGGATGTGTGTGGACTTCACTGATCTTAATAAAGCATGTCCACAGGACTGCTACCCACTACCAGAAATAGACTGGAAGGTGGAATCTTTGTGCGGGTATCCCTTTAAATGTTTTTTAGATGCATACAAAGGGTACCACCAAATCCAAATGGCTAAGGAAGACGAGGAAAAAAACAGCCTTCCACACAAGCCAAGGCGTCTTTTGTTATACAAAGATGCCTTTTGGCCTGAAGAATGCGGGCGCCACCTACCAGCGACTGGTAGATAATGCATTTGAAAAGCAGGTGGGCCGCAACCTAGAGGTCTATGTGGACGACCTTGTCATAAAAAGCCATACAGAAGACGAAGTGGTGCGCGACATTGAAGAAACGTTCACAACACTACGAAAGATCAACATGAAGTTGAATCCTAAGAAATGCACTTTTGGCGCTACAGAAGGCATGTTCCTAGGATATTTGATAGAACCAGATGGCATTAAGCCATGCCCAGAAAAAACAGAGGCTGTCATCCAACTTCCTTCACCGCGCACGTTGAAAGAAGTTCAATCTCTGAATGGAAAGCTAGCCGGTTTGAACAGATTCCTGTCCAAATCAGCGGATAAGTCACTTCCTTTATTTAAAACACACAAGAAGTGTACAAAAAAGGGAGACTTTCGTTGGACTGCGGAAGCGGAAGAAGCTTTCACACAGCTTAAGCAACATATAGCAGCGCTTCCTAAGCTAGTTGCACCCTGACCAGGGGAGGAGTTAATCGTCTACTTTTCCGCGACCCATATAGCGGTCAGCGCAGTGCTACTGACGGATAGGAATTCCGTACAAACACCGGTATATTTTGTAAGCAAAGCACTCAAGAAGACATAGATTAATTACAGCCCAATGGAGAAGTTGGTCTTGGCATTAGTATTTGCCGCCAAAAGACTGCGTAGATACTTTCAAGCGCACCCAATAGCAGTGGTTACAGACCAACCTATCAAACAAGTTATCTCTAAACCTGACGCATCGGGGCGATTACAAAAATGGAGTGTGCTACTATGCGAGTATAACATTTCTTACAGACCACGCACTGCGGTTAAAGGGCAAATACTAGCAGACTTCATCATCGAAAAACCAGATACCGATGACGCACCCCCGTCGAGCAAGGTAGAATTACAAGAACCATGGGTCTTGTTCACGGATGGATCTTCATGCGTGGATGGATCGGGCGCTGGCCTTATCCTCACTAATCCAGAAGGAATGGAATTCACTTACGCACTGCGTTTTGAATTCACAGCCACGAACAACGAGGCAGAATATGAAGCCCTAATCGCCGGATTACGCATTGCAAATCGAATGGGTGTACGTAACCTAGAAGCAAATGTGGACTCCCGATTAGTAGCCAACCATGTGTTGGGCGAATATGTGGCTAAAGAGGATAACATGGTCCAATACCTCGACAAGACCAAATCACTAATACAAGGTTTTGACAGGTTTACCATTAAGCAAGTTCCTAGAGGTGAAAATAAGAAAGCGGATGCGCTAAGCAAAATCGCATCCACTAGCTTTGCGCACCTGTCAAAACAAGTTTTAGTGGAGATCCTAAAGAACAAATCCATCTCAGAGATGGAGATATCTACGGTGATAGACGAGCAGGATCCTACATGGATGACCCCCATCATCGAATTCATAAGTAAGGGCAAACTGCCCGATGAGCAGAAGGACGCTCGACGGATACGGCGCACAGCGCAGAGGTTCGAGCTCAGAGATGGTATCCTATATCGGCGTTCATTCCTACAACCATGGCTTCGGTGCGTTGGACCTCTTCAGGCGGATTACGTACTCCGAGAGATCCACGCTGGTTCATGCAGTATGCATTCAGGACCACGGTCCGTCGTAGCACGCGCATTGCGCTCAGGATACTACTGGCCCACTATGCACCGTGATGCGCGCGATGTGATAAAGAGATGTAACGACTGCCAAGTTCATAGACCCATCCCGCGCAGACCACAATAAGAACTAACACCTATCACTTCTCCGTGGCCATTCTATAAATGGGGTATCGACATTGCGGGTCCCTTTCCTGTCGCAGCAGGAGGACTAAAATTCCTTATTGTTGCAATTGACTACTTCACTAAGTGGATTGAGGCAAAAGCAGTGGCGACAATCACAGGTAATCAAGTAAAACGATTCATTTGGGAAAATATTGTATGCCGCTTTGGATTGCCTGGGGAAATTGTTTCGGACAATGGAAAACAATTCCGTGATAACCCGTTCAAGGACTGGTGCGTAGAGCTAAATATCACCCAACACTTCGTATCAGTTAAACACCCACAAACCAATGGTTTAGTTGAGCGCGCAAATCGTAATCTAGGCGAAGGAATTAAAGCACGCCTGGACAAACACAAAGGAAGATGGGTGGACGAATTGTCGCATGTCTTATGGGCGCACCGCACGACAATCAAAGTTAGCAATGGAGACACTCCTTTTTCCCTTGTCTACGGGACAGAAGTTGTCATACCAGCTAAAATTGGGATGCCAACTATCCGCACCGCGGAAGTTAATGTCACGACCAATGAAGACGAACGAAGAATAGACTTGGACCTATTGGAAGAAAGGCGCGAGCGCGCAGCTATACGCGAGGTAAAAACCAAGTCAAAGATGAAGGGATACTACGATGCTAAAGTTCGAAGCACCTCATTCAGACCAGGCGACTTTGTGTATCGCGCTAATGATGCAAGCCACGCAGAAGATACAGGTAAACTTGGACCAAAGTGGGAAGGACCCTATGAGGTCATTGAAGCACTAGGACAAGGCGCGTACAAGCTGCATGAGATGGATGGTCGTGCGCTACTACGCACATGGAATATCTGCAATCTTAAGAGATGCTATCTTTAGGAAAGGTTACGACCCAATACACGAACACCTCTGCACTTTAGTGAGTGCTCAATAAATATCTGTGTATTTACATTTTTGTTTCATTTAGACAAATGTTTTTCTTTTTACAAAAACTTGCAAGTATTAATAAAATGTTGCGGTTTCTAGCTAACTCCGCGACACACTTTACTTTATTGTCTACATATTATTTATGTCTCAATATGGTTTGTTATATTATCTTTTGCCTACATGGCGTGCATGCACTAATTAAAAACCCACAATGGTAAAAGGATGAGTAAACCTACTAAATGACTCGTTGAGTAAGAGGGTTGCAAACCCATCAACATCGGATCACGCATCCTTGTTAAACACCTTACTCTCAAGACGTTGGAGTAAGTTCGATGTGTACCCCACGACGGATACACATCATTGCACACTGTGCGCGTTTAACAAATTAGGAGTTAAGACAATTAACCCCTTAAGATGGTATTCGCAGCACGCTGCAATCCATACACTTGTGCACCCCACGATGGATACACAATCGTATTTTTCTAATCAACACTTTATTATGGATAAATAGTTCATACAAGATATAGACTTAACATGCACATGTGCAAGAAAATGTTAATCTATTACACAAAACTACCAAGACATGCTACGAGTACGCCTGAGCCCTGAGCTACCCGCTTGGCGCGCCACACTACCAGCATCTTTAAGCCTCTGTAACAGGTCAGCATCCTTGGGTGCTACCGTGGGCACGCTAACGGGCACCCCATCAGATCTGGGAATGTGAGCTGCACCAAGACCACAAAGAATGGCTTTCCCCTTCACGCCCTTCTTCTTGGCAAGTCTCATCTCATGGGCTTCTAAAGACTCCCTCAATGGAATTTCCTTCTCAAGGGCAAAAGGGTTGAGGATGTCACGGGGGCGAGCGAAAATAGGCACATGTAGCTGCGACACATCCGGCTTCAGAAAGTAGTCAAGCTGCGCTTCAGCATCCTCGGATGAGTGCCTAGCCAAGGTTAAACCCTGCATGATCACGCTTATGGGGTAATCCTGGTCACGCTCCAGCTGTGCAATATGAGGAAGCTCAAAAAGTTTCAACTTCTCCATAGCAGCAACAAGTTCACCATAAGCGTTCTCATTATAACCAGGTACTTCGGAGGGAGACATAGCCAAAACCTTGGTCGCACACAGCTCCTCTATAGCTTCTTCCTTACCACGTGCCAGTGCACATTGAACCACACTCCCAAATGAGTCCTTGACCTCTCGAGACTCCAGCGTGGTCAAGGCAGCAAGACGCAAGCCATGGCTGATAAGCCACCTGCGCTCAGCAATGGTTGACACCAAATGTGGATACAACTCCTCATCATATTCGATGCTGAGCTTGCGCAGCTTGATCTCCTGATTCTCCAGCGAACTCTCCACAGCCTTGCGGAACTCCTCCAAGTTAGAGAAGAGTCTCCCCTTGTTTAGCTCCATATATTTCAAGGCCCAAAGGCAGGAGGCCTTGTATTCTTTTGCTCCAGTGCGCTCTTGATTCAGTTCGGCCATGAGCGACATCTTCTCATCAGCAATTTTCTGGTCGTACATAGCAGATGCCCTCAATTCAGCCTGCGCATCAGCCAACTGCGCCTTTAGAATGTCAATCTCCTTGTCCTTCTGCGCAACCAGGCTACCCTCACCACCATATTCAGCCTGTAGCCGCGCAACCAATGAAGCCTGGTGCGCAGCAACCAACGCCAACTCCTCTATAAGGCTATTTCTTGGCGCATCTCCAGAAGATTTTTCCTCATCCACTGGACTTTCAGGCACAAACTCACCAACATATGCAGAACCAGTCTTGGGTGGCGAATTCCCAACATATGCATCATCATCAATAGCAGTTTCAGCACTGCACGCAAATAACAAAGTTACTCTATAGTATTAAACGTGGATTAAAAGACTGAAGATCCAAAGATACAAGTACTTACTTGAGGGGAGGAGTTTTATGCGATGACGCACCCTCCTCAGATGATTGCCTGACAGAAATAGCAGGGCGCTTACTTGATGTCCCTGCGCCATCATCACCAGACGATCTCTTGCGCTTTAACCCTTGGCCCTCCTCCTCAGACTCATCCATAGCACTCCCCGACGAGTCTATATGCAAAAACACCACAGGGATCTGCGACCCAGGAGCAGGAAAGCTACGCAGAGGAGTAGCCATAGTGACACCTGTGGGGACCTCCCCTGTCTCCTCTGTCTCCTCTGTTTCCTCCTGCGCGATCACCATCGTGCACCCTGCAGTAGCCTGAAGTACTGGCTCCTCTCCATCTCTCAATGGGCGCACCCCTACGATCACCTGAGTGGGCTTCGCCAAGCGAACAACACCGAACAAATCCATCTCTGCGCAACAAAACAACAAACAAACACAAAATATGTTAGATAAACTATAAAAGGAAGAACGCTTACAACTACTAAGCGAAGAGGAAGGAAGAGACAAGCACCCACCCCGGCTATTTTCATACAAAAATGTCGGCACTTCTTCCGGACTACCGAAGTAATTGCGACTGATGCCCATGTGCACCAAAAACTCTTCTGGGTACGCTTTGATCGGTATGCGATTGGTATTTATCGTATCCGCATCAACCACGTTATACAATCCGGGGTCTGGGCGCTCGTCTCTCGGTAATGATTCTCGAGTGTAGAACTCAAAAATCCATGGGAAAAATGCACTATCAACCCAAAAGAATTTTTCTCTCCAATCCCTCAGTGCGTCTAACTTCTCCGTATAGCACTGCAGCGGCCCTGCGCGCTTGGAGAAGGAAACCCACCCGTTTGACCACGACGTGTGGTAAAACGCGCGGAAGAGATGAATTGTGGGTTCTATCGCTAACAAGCGACAATTCACTTCAAAATTGGTTATTTTTGCTGCTCCTATACAGTGCAGCTAGGAAATATGAAGACGGTAGTGATGCGTGGTTTTGCGACCTTACAACAGGTTTTACCTCTCGAGGGATCTCAAGAGGCTTGCAATCCCTACCAGGCAGTGTACCTGACCGATGTAGTATAGTGTAGTGGCAAGTACCGGGGGATTGATCGTTCTCTAGGGGAATAGTGTCGTTAGGATTGAAAAACTACTCTAATAGGTCTAAGGGTGAGGGAAGATTTCTTTTTTGTATTTCTTTTTATATTTTTATGAAAGCAAGTAAAATCTCAGGTTTGAAGGAGTGGGCGGAATTAGTTGCTAGTCAACTAACCCAAATAACTACAAATGCAAATAAAATAAAATGACTGAAAATAAAAAGGTTGTGGAACTTATATGGAGAGAAATGTGTTTACTTAGATTTCCTTACTCCCTAACTATTTTTTACCAGTTGATTAGTGTGTATTAATTGCGTGGATGACGGGTGTATTCCTTAATACCAATCGTGGGGTGGCGTACGTACTTCCCCAACTCTACAAACTCCTACTTCACTCCTATGTCGAGCCGGCTAAGAAGCTCCTAACATGGGATCATTAGAATTCGCTCATGCATTAAATACAACCATAAAAACCTTAGTACGCATTGGTTCATGTTACTTAAGACGTTCAAGCAAGTTACCGTATAGGAGGTTAGCCAGTTTTCTTAAGCCTAACATCGATAAACAATCATCCAATACAATTAATAGCACACCAACAACTAATAATCAATAGTTAGGTTTCATTAGATCTAAGCAAACACAAGATAAATCTAGCCTAGCATGTTAATTAAAAGACAAGAACAAGATATAATCAAACAACATATTGACATATTGAATGATTAATTGATTACTTATCTTCAATTGAACATGGGAGATCCAAGGGTATAAAACCCTTAAAAATGGCAGAAAAATCGTCTTAGGGTTTTTCCTCACAAAGTTGCACACTAATGACTAAAAATTATGAAAATATATATAGGAAAACAGATCTGACGGCGTCACGTTATAAAGCGTGACGCCGTCACCTCGCCGCGGTTAGGGTTTCTTGATGGCCTTCTTGACGCCGTCCCCTTTTAATCCTCCAAAATCCTCTATGGCGCGTCAAGGTTAAGGGTGACGCCGTCACTCTTTAATCCTGATGGCCATCTCTCTTTGTCTTAGCATGAGATGGCCTTGATCACCTTAAAGGTGACGCTGTCAGACTTTCTTTGTAAAACTTTCTAGCGCGTCACGTGTATTTGTCATATCCACCTCTTTTGCCAAGCCGTGACGCCGTCAGGAGCAATCCTTGACGCCGTCACGTGTACTTTTCCAGCAGCTTTGGCATTTTGTCGAATTCTTCACTTTTATGCTCCAAAAATGTCGAAAATGTTTCCTTTTCCAGATTTCGTCTCCAAAGTACCTAAAATGACAAAAGGAACGATTTAGGGCAATATTTGATCAAATAAATACGATTTAGGGCTTAAATGACCCCCTCAAAGCGGTACACTTTTCGCTTCATCAAATACCCTTACACTTGAGATTTGCTTGTCCTCAAGCAAATGCGCTTTTATTCTAATCAAAATACAAGTTAGGGGTCATTTAACGCTAATATAAAAGTAATTACAACAAATAGTCGTTCCACTTTAATCATAATAAGCACGGAGATTACAGACTAGCACCTCACAAGTAGTGTTTAGATACTCACATCTCTCAGGTGTCATAAAAGTATATCTCATAAATGAAAACGGATAATATCTCTCACTACCTGTCATAGCAAATAGATTACCATAGGCTTGGGAAAGGATCAAAAACCTCCTCCACTAGGCGTAAGCACCTAAGATAAACTATCAAAGAGGGCTTTTAAACGGGTTATAACGTTAGGTGTAGGGATATGATAAACACGGTTTTGTTGGATAAAGGATATTTTACTGGTGGCGAGTTAAAGATCTTGATTAATTACATGTACAATATGGCGTTGCTAAGCCAAGACTAGACTCGACTTAAGCTAATGAAAGAAAATAACAAAAAGATAAAATAAACATAAAATGAAACGGGATGGTAGTCCGTATGTTTTTTCTACTTTTCTTTTTCTCATTTTTTTGTAATTATTTATTTATTTATTTTTTTCATACACTCTTGCCCTACCATCCAAAATAATACATCATAGGGGCGTTGCATCCCCCTTACACTTGAACTTTTACATAACTTTACAATTAACTATTCTAATGACTCGAATTAAGATAATCGAAACACTTGGAGTACTTTTAAAATATTTAGCACATATGGGGGTAATAATGTTGTTCTTCCCCATTACTCCATTACACTAGTACTTTACCCATGAGTCCCAATCGTCCCAAAACAATATGTACAAGGATATGACTTGACTTAGCAACCATGTAATCAATTAGATAATTAACTTGGGGTTTAAACAAATGTTGTCACAATAATGCACTAAAAATGAGTGCATACAAGGTAGGCTAAGGCGATTTGGGTGTACATTTAAGTAGGGTGTAAACAAATTCTTACTTTAAGTAAAATGCTTAAAGTTAGAAATGAAAAGATAGGCTCTGAGGGGTGTACTAGGGGTATCGTGTACTAAAAATGAGTACAACGCAAAGGGTGTGGGAGAATTACTTGACCAATGTAGCCAATGTAATTATAACAAAAACACAGGTGTAAAACAATGGGTTAATCCTAATGCCTCTTATCATGTAGTAAATCTAACTACACGAATGTAGTCTCACTTGTGGCCTCGGAATGGTCCTAACGCAAGTTCTAGAATCTAAGTGCTACCGGTACACACATCATAGCATAAATGCTTTTCCTACCAGTTCTAGGGGCGAACCTCACATATTTGGGGGTGGAAAATTTTTTAGTGGTACGGTTTTGTGCTAGTCATATAATTCCTATCCATGAGACGCTCATTAAGACCAAAGTTTCACTCCTAAATGTTGTAAAAAATTTTAAATTTGGCACTAAAATTGCCCTAACAAGTATTTATCTCAGTTTTATTACACATCTACCATCAAACAAACAAAAATCAAGTGCAATTGTATTCTCTAAGGTATCATCATTTACCCTCCCCTTACACTTAAGCTGAACATTGTCCCCAATGTTCATTCAAAGGATGTAAAAGTAAATAAGGTAAAAGAATGAAAACAAATACTCCCCTGATTCGTTCGATGTGGATAATCCGGTAACATGGTTAAATCCTCCTCCAAGAAAATGAACGTTGAAAGCTTCCCTTCCGAAATATAAATCATCTTCTTGTCCAATATAACCTGTTAAACCTGAGAAAACAAACACAAAAAACCTAAAGCATCAACCTGAACAAAGAAAACTTACAACTAGATGTAATTCCAGACTTAGAAATAAAACAATTAAAGATATAATGCTTGCAAAATGAATGTTTACAGATTACTGGAAGTTTTAATTCCTAGAAATTCTGTAAAACATTCATTGTGACTCGATATAAGCATTTGACTCGAACAAACACTAATATGTATGCTAATTTAATATTGTTATGATTCATGTTCAATCTTGTTCTTTAAAATAGATTTAGATTTCCCTTACACTTATCTTTTGCAAAATACCTTTATATGTAGTTAAGACGAAGTTAAAAACAAAATAAAGCATTTTCACAATTTAATTTGAAACATGAACCAATAACAATAAAAATAAAACACACATACGGAAATAAAAACAAATAAACAAACAAACAAAACAAATAAAGAAAATAAAGCTTGGGTTGCCTCCCAATAAGCGCTTGTTTTTGTTTGAGTCACGAGCCTGACTCTACCCTTATTTAACAGAAATAGGGGAGGTTTTCCCTACACTTAGAATTAAGTGCGGGTGGAAGTAGCGATACACACCCTTAGGGTGGAAATATGCCACGTGAGGTGAAGGGGGTGAGTGAATGGCTTCCTTCATCCTAAAACTACCCGGATAGTATTGGTTGATGGGTTGGTCGGTTCCTCTTTTGTCTCCTAGATGTAAATCTAAGGATGAAAAGTTGTGTAAAGGTCGAGGTTCCGGTTCTTCAACACTAGGAAATTCCCTAGTACTAAGAGTAAGGTCATCACTAAAAGTGTTCAAACCTATATCCTCTAGTTGTGCTTGGTCCAAGGGTTCTACCTCTATTGGGATTCCTAAAGTCTCTTCTACTTCTTTCGGGTAAGTCACGGGCGGTGTGAGTGCCTCGAATGATGGTGGGTTTTGTGGAGTACTTGGTGGACTTGGATTTTCTACTTTATCCTCCATCTTATCTTGATTACCTATGTGCTTATTATGTGATTTGTTGAATTCTATCCCCAACATGCACCTAGGTATCTCAAATCCTTTTCTATTCATCTCAAATTCTTGGTCCGATTCATAAGAATCATTCTCAATAACTTGATCACTATGTTCCATTTGCCTAAAGGATTCCTCATACTCATCATATGTCTTGGTGAAATCTAATCCAAGCATGCAGCTAGGTAGTTCAACATTAACCATCTCACAATCTTGGTCGGGTTCATAAGAAACTATCCTAGGTGAAGGCTCATATGGTGCATAGGTTTCACTTAATGAGGTATTTTGAGGGTTTGATGGGGCTCCTATGGTGATTTCCTCAAAAGTTTTATGCACTTGGTCTCTTTTCTCAAGGTACTCACTAAAATCTATGTAAGATCCTGTTCTCATTACTTCATTCCACCATCTTGATTTATCCAAATTAGTAAAATTATATTTCTTCATGTAAAACTCTAGTCGCGGATTTGGTAGATTCATGTTCTCTATAATGGCGAACGGAAGAGTCAATGGAAAAACTTTACGAACAAAAGCACAAAGAAAAGATAGACTACGAGAAAGCTAATAAAAAGAAAATAAAAATCTCACTAGATAGGAATCTAATAAGTAGACCTAATAAAAATAAAATTTCAACCTAAACAATAACTATTCCCCGGCAGCGGCGCCAAAAACTTGATGCGTGGTTTTGCGACCTTACAACAGGTTTTACCTCTCGAGGGATCTCAAGAGGCTTGCAATCCCCACCAGGCAGTGTACCTGACCGATGTAGTATAGTGTAGTGGCAAGTACCGGGGGATTGATCGTTCTCTAGGGGAATAGTGTCGTTAGGATTGAAAAACTACTCTAATAGGTCTAAGGGTGAGGGAAGATTTTTTTTTGTATCTTTTTATATTTTTATGAAAGCAAGTAAAATCTCGGGTTTGAAGGAGTGGGCGGAATTAGTTGCTAGTCAACTAACCCAAATAACTACAAATGCAAATAAAATAAAATGACTGAAAATAAAAAGGTTGTGGAACTTATATGGAGAGAAATGTGTTTACTTAGATTTCCTTACTCCCTAACTATTTTTTACCGGTTGATTAGTGTGTATTAATTGCGTGGATGACGGGTGTATTCCTTAATACCAATCGTGGGGTGGCGTACGTACTTCCCCAACTCTACAAGCTCCTACTTCACTCCTATGTCGAGCCGGCTAAGAAGCTCCTAACATGGGATCATTAGAATTCGCTCATGCATTAAATACAACCATAAAAACCTTAGTACGCATTGGTTCATGTTACTTAAGATGTTCAAGCAAGTTACCGTATAGGAGGTTAGCCAGTTTTCTTAAGCCTAACATCGATAAACAATCATCCAATACAATTAATAGCACACCAACAACTAATAATCAATAGTTAGGTTTCATTAGATCTAAGCAAACACAAGATAAATCTAGCCTAGCATGTTAATTAAAAGACAAGAACAAGATATAATCAAACAACACATAGACATATTGAATGATTAATTGATTACTTATCTTCAATTGAACATGGGAGATCCAAGGGTATAAAACCCTTAAAAATGGCAGAAAAATCGTCTTAGGGTTTCTCCTCACAAAGTTGCACACTAATGACTAAAAATTATGAAAATATATATAGGAAAACAGATCTGACGGCGTCACGTTATAGAGCGTGACGCCGTCACCTCGCCGCGGTTAGGGTTTCTTGATGGCCTTCTTGACGCTGTCCCCTTTTAATCCTCCAAAATCCTCTCTGGCGCGTCAAGGGTTGACGCCGTCAAGGTTAAGGGTGACGCCGTCACTCTTTAATCCTGATGGCCATCTCTCTTTGTCTTAGCACGAGACGGCCTTGATCACCTTAAAGGGTGACGCTGTCAGACTTTCTTTGTAAAACTTTCTGGCGCGTCACGTGTATTTGTCATATCCACCTCTTTTGCCAAGCCGTGACGCCGTCAGGAGCAATCCTTGACGCCGTCACATGTACTTTTCCAGCAGCTTTGGCATTTTGTCGAATTCTTCACTTTTATGCTCTAAAAACGTCCAAAATGCTTCCTTTTCCATATTTCGTCTCCAAAGTACCTAAAATGACAAAAGGAACGATTTAGGGCAATATTTGATCAAATAAATACGATTTAGGGCTTAAATGACCCCCTAAAAGCGGTACACTTTTCGCTTCATCAGGTAGTGATTTAGAATATCGCACAAAAAGAGGGAAATGAGCGCACACTGGTTAGCGAATTCGAAAAAACGCGTATATACCCCTACTTTCCTTTGTGGGAAATTCGCTATTGATGCATTTGCTGCCGAAACTACCGGATGCAATGCGAGAGGGATGTGATAATCGGAGGTGAACTGACGGAGTTCATCCTCAGATATGTCGGAATTAAAATCGGACAATTGAAGAACCATGATTAACCTTCAATAACTCTTATAAGTGCACGCGCTATTACCTTAGCTTTTGTTGATTTTTTGATCGCTGTTCGAAGGTTTAACAATGGTGGAAAGTGGTGATTTTTACTGTGGTAGCCACAGTGAAAAGACGGCTAGCCTTTATATAGGGTTACACATATTGGTGGATGGATGACACATGTACCCCACTTGCCTCAATCGTGTGGCTGGGACGCAAAAAGGTAAAGCACTTTTTCACCCACCCCTCACGATTTACGAAGGAGATACGGATGTACTTGGACTAGATTAATTTGCTTTTTTAGGCGGGAAATACTTGAAACTTCCCCACTACGCATCAAGAAATATGTTTAGCTACAATTATTAGTCTAGCGTCCGCAATTTCGGATTGCGCACACTAGACTGGGGGGACATGATGACGTATAGTCCGCATTCGGGTCACGAACCCGACCCATACTCAAGTCCATCACGAATGGACTCCAACCCATCACGAATGGGCTATTGCGATAACAGTTTGAGCTTACGCTGGCCCAAACCCGAAGTTATTTATGGTCTTGATAGGATATCTCTTATTTATGGGATATGTATCAAAACCGACCTATGCGGGATACGCCGAGGAGTAAGGAGCACGAAACCAACTAGGGTTTCGTGTGTATATAAAGAGTCTCTCGACTCTCATCAAAGGTACGATCTACAAAACCCTAACTCTTCAACTAAACCCTAAAAACCGATTACTTACTCTCACGCCGGAGGATAATCGTGGGAGACAATCCCACGATAAGCCTAACGGTGTCTTTTTGTTTTCTTAGTGCGAAGGTCTCAAGCATTAAGATCTGATTGGTACGGAATCAAGGAACGCCCAACTTTTGTATCAACAATGAACTTTTTAATTAATACAATGGGTTGTTGTCACTTATCTCATACAGTATTACACCAAACTTACATTCATTGGGCTAACTTACCCGAATTGCTACTGACACACTCTCATATAACTTACATTAAGGGGCTTGGTACCCCAAAATTGCTACTCCCAAGCTTTTGAGGTGCAACTACAGTTGCTTTAGAAGGGGTGAGCAGTGCTATGAATAGTAAATTGCTATCCCCCCACACCCCCAAACTTGCTTCATACACTCACTTAGATATATGTATTATGGATCTTTCTTTGCCTTTCTCATTAGCACACCTCTTCTCTCTCTGTCTTCCCTCTCAAATCCATGTTTGTTCATCCATAAACATGATATGCAAAACCCCCCATTAATCGAAGATCAAAACCATCTTGAATATCTTTAGGTAACTTATTGTAACTAAATCTATTTTCCGTTTTTTTTTTTTTTTAAATTCAAGATTAAAGATCTGAAGGAAAGATTGCAACAGATCCACACATCTAGATGGAGAAGAAGGATCATGGTGCTCCGACACTTATGTCCGTCCGATCTTGCTTATATCGTCGTGGTTTGTTGATGTCCGCACGATCTGACCTAATGAACAGTGTTTGCTAAAGTTCACTCTAGCTCCTGCTTTTGGGTTTGTCACGGTTTGTGTTGTTGTATGTACGCCACCTGCTACTCCATTATCTCACCCAACATTTGTTTATGATTTTAGGTTTTCAGTTTATTGAGTTACAGTTTATTGAGTTAGAGTTTTCATTATTGTTGGGTGTTTGATAATCGCTAATTTTGGGGGGTTCTTTTATTGTTTGCTAGGTTACTATTTTAAGGTTAACTATTACTTGCGCTTTTGTTCTTGGGATTGTGTTTATGACTGTTCTTCTAATTATTTAGTTAAGTGATTAAGATTTTCGAATATGCATATAATTCGTTTGAGGAAATGTCTGAGTTAAAAGGGGTGGATTTAACTTTGAATTTGAGTCTGATTAGGCTGGTTAATATAAAGCAGATAAGCTGAAAAGTAAGCGATTCCAAACACCTTCTTATTTTGTTACTTGCAACACTAGCATTTGGATTTTTGGGTTATGGCTTATTAGCTTAAGGATAAGATAAGTTAGGGAGAAAAAAGAGCTATAATATTTTGTATTTACCGGTTCTGCTGTAATTGGTAGGCTTTCTCATGGAATTCATGAATTGCTCCAGAAGCTAAAGGAAAGTGGTAAAACTGTTTATCTGATCTACGGAGGATTTCGTCAAATGATCAATGTAAGCCATCCAAGAAACATTCAATCTATACATTAGCTTAAGTTGCTTTGACTTTTGTTACTGTCGTCACATTAAACTGTATCCTAGCTGGGTGTTAACATTAAGAATAATTTCAGAAGAACAAAAGAAGTCAACTATTATGTTTCACCTAACGTAAGAAGTCGTGTTTGTTTTATAGTTTTCGACACTATAAGAACCTGTGAATTCAACCCCTGTTCATTCAGTTAGGACGATATAAATTTTCACTTTTGAGGTTTTGTGCACTTCATTAAGCACTTACTTTTTTTAGGTTGACGACGAAGAGATTGATTCCCAGTCGGATGAAGACGTCAATGAAGTGGTTAATATGTTGGGGAAGGTATAATTTTCTTTAATTTCAGTATATTGCTAATGAAGCTTTTATGTGAGAAAGTCAATTCCATGGTTCAGATTTAATAATTTCGTGTATCAAATGCGCGTGTTACTTATCTTTGTGATGAAACAAATGCTGACAAGAATGATGCCTTCGATTATGTAGTGAATAAAATGAACAAGGTATAAGTTTCTTTCTGTTTTTCATTTCCGTGTTTCAAAATTACTTAAAAATATCAATCTGATATACTCATTTTTTATTATTATTTTTATTTTTTTAGACTATGGTTAAATCCAAATTTAGGTTTTGAAATTGAGGTGTGGTAAATTGTTGGTTGTAATTTTGTGTTAATTAAGGGGTTTTTGTGTGTTTGTGTTTAATTTTGTGGGTTTTTGGAATTACGGGTTTTAGTTGGGTTGCTTTAAGGCTGAATTTTTATTGATAACTTTCGTATCTTTGACCTTATAAAAGATCCATTCTTTTGGGGTTCATGGCCATATTGTTTGAAGCACCTTTCTTAGGCTATTTGAAGTTTGAAAAGAATTTGTTTAAGATGTTGTTTGGCGTAACCTTCGTTGATAGTATATGTAACAAAAGATTACATTCTTGAAACCGACTACAGAATCGGTTTCTGCGCATCTATTATATGCTATATTAATTTTATGCTATTTTTCAGGAGAAGGTAGGAGACGTGATGTGGATGTACTAGATAGCAAAACAGAGTGTTGGTTAGGCCAGCAGCAAGGGAGACAGAGTTGCATGAGGCATGGGGAGGTATACGAGGTTGATTTGAAGAAGGAGATTAAGAAGCTTCAAAGGTATAAAGATGAGGTTAAGACATGGTTATAGTCTAGGCGTCTAGCGAGATCAAGGATAAGAAGGTTAGGTTTATTTTTATTCTTTAATAGCGGGCTGGTTACACTAACACAAGGAAAAATCCGGGCTTTCAACCAAATATTCAGAAAGGTAATTATGACGCTACACTCAGTTCTGCAACTGACATTGAGATAAGAGGTCAGGTAGAGGATGTGTCTAATGATGATGGCACAACCTCTTCTTCAGCCCATCTCTCAAATATTGAGAACCTTATTAATAATCTTATTGCTGAACCAATGATTCAAAAGGGAGACCAAGAGAAGGTTAATTCAGTAAGTGACGGTACTGATACCGAGGCTGAGGTGAAACGTCGGGAAGAGGCTAATTATACTGCTAACAGTTCATCTTCTCCAGTTTGGCTCTCAAACTCTGAGAACTCGATAAATGCTCTTACAGGTGAGCTAAAGATTCAAAAAAGGAGATCAGGAGAAGGCTAATTCGTTTAATGATAGTAATGATGTTGAGGTTGAGGTAAGAGGCCAGGGAGAGGCTAATTCTGCTGATAACAGTTCAACTTCTCCAGTTTGGCTTTCAATTTTCGAGAACTTGACCAATGATATAAAGGATGAGCCAGATACTCAGAAGGAAGAACACCATAAGGGTAATTTAGTATTAGAAAGTAATGATTTTGAGGTGAGAGGTGAGGAAGAGGTTAATTCTACTGATCACAACATATTTTCTCATATCCGGCTCTCAAATTCTGAGGACTCGAGCAATGATATCAAGGGTGAAGGCGATACACAGAAGCAAGACCAGGAGAAGGGTAATTCAGTATCTGAGAGTGCTGATGTTGAGTTAAGAGGTCGTGAAGAGGCTAATTCTACTGATGACAGGTCATTTTCTTCAGTTCTGCTTTCAGATCCCGAGAATGTGATTAAAGGTCTCTCGGATGAAGCATATATTATTCAGAAGGAAGACCGGGAGATTGATAATTCAGTATATGATAGTACTGATATTGCCTTGATAATTCAGTATAATACGCTGAAAAAAGTTAACGAAAAAGCAGCATAGGAAGATCTTATTCACTATACAATTTCTATCCTCATCCATCTGATTTGTCCAGATAATGTTACTTTCAGAGTCTTTTAATTTCCCGTGTTCATGTAAGCTATATAACATTTCACTACAATATATTTATTAGAAAATTAACTCATGTGTAGGCTTTGGGATCCATATTACTATAGAAGGCAGCGAACTCATCTGGACAACGTGCAGCAGCGAACTCATCTGGAAAGAAAAAAAGAATGTAAGCTCATTTTCATGTTATCCCTGTAAATTAGGAAGCCTGTTTTCCTTTAATTGGGCCTGTGATTGGGCAACTCCTCATTGGTTGAAGTGTGATGGTAGATTGACCGTTCGTAACCCGTTTTGCGTAATGACTCTGTAATACAAAAAATTGTTCTACCTAAATCTGTTTTGCATTTTTTCATATTCCACTATGAAAACTTCATAAGAAACAAATTGGACCGCCATTGATGCGTTGCTTTGGGTTTCATTATATCTCCAACGGATTACCTGAAGTCATGAAATTTACAATTTAAAGCTCTAGCCCAAATCTGTGGGACTTTGAATATATACCACCCCCTGTTTAATGTAATAGCAGCTAACGCGATCTGTAACTTGCTTGTGCAGGGTTCAGCCGATAGCTCATTGGTGAATGCAAACGAGTCAAGGAAATGCTACGATACAACCCGTACTCGAAGAGGATGCTATATATGAGCCTAAACGGAGAAAAAAAACCAAAAGTTTTCTACTCGGATAACTAAAAAGTTGAGTACCGTAAAAGAGGTGACCAAGAGGTAATTCATCTTTGCTTTGTGTATATGGCTATTTAAAGGGTTTAGTAACCATAATTGATTTTCGGATGGTGGGACGTTGTGTTACCTACTTAATTAAACATTCTAGGAAACGTTTATCAGTTCAACCCATAATTTCTTTGTAGTCAAGCCTGTGATTTAAGCTATTTGACTCTGCGGAAATGAAATTTGACCCTGATTTCTTGATATAGCTTTTCAAAACAAGCAATAAGCAGTTAATGAGTTTATATAACTGATCCTATACGGCCCCTTTCGACCCTGTGGTATTCTTGATTTCATATGAAATAATCAACAGTAGAAATAATCAACAATAGAAAATAATCAAAAGTAGGAAATAACAACCATTGAACTTAGTAAAGGAGGCTGCCTGAAAACAGTTTCGTTGCCATTAGGCCGAACATAATTTTCCGAACTCATATGCAATTACAATAGATATATTAAATAAGCTTACTGTGGCTGATATTGAAGCCACACTTTCCCATGTGCGCCAGATGGTATATCTATTGTAATTGCATATATGTTTTTTCAGGTTTTTCAACATCCTATTGTAAAAGAGGAACTACGTGAAAGTGCTAAGGTGCTGAGGACTCTTACTCGCATCTTTCAGGTTTCCATTCTCATCTGTATCTAGAGATGTGTTATAAAGTAGTATGTCGACAAAAATATTAATTGAGTAAGAATGATTCAGGAAATTACATGTATTTAAAAATAATATTTTAGCTACACTGAAAACATTTTAGCCGTTTTTTTAGGTCTTTATACAATATGACCCAATTGAGATAAAAAAAATAACCCAGATCGAATCATTCATAAGTTGATGGTTAGAAACAGCCACCTATAATGTCACCGTTTACTTGATCACTGATGCATAAACAATTATCCAGGTTTCAGAAGGCACGGTCAGCCAGCAAAATTGAAAGTGAATCAATACGACGCTCTGGTATGTATAATCTGAAAG
Source organism: Artemisia tridentata subsp. tridentata (assembly GCA_021014915.2). Classification (NCBI taxonomy): domain Eukaryota; kingdom Viridiplantae; phylum Streptophyta; class Magnoliopsida; order Asterales; family Asteraceae; genus Artemisia; species Artemisia tridentata. Next base: position 148,111,962 of record CP139506.1, read on the forward strand.
AAGCCAATCGAGTTCCAAACCACCATGGCACCTTAAGTATGTTCTAACCTCTTTATTTTTAGATTTATTTTATTCATTTTGTTTCACGTTTGGTTTTTTTTTAATCACTCTAAAGATATGTAACAGTATCTAGGCCTTTGATAAACAATAATATTAGTTACGTTCAGGGATACATGAGTTAAAAATGTTATGCTTATATTCCCAATTTGCACAGAAAACTACCTTAAGCTCTGTGCCCAAAAAAATTACCAACATTATGCAAAAGGAAACAAAAAAAAACCACTATGCCACACTTATCTATGTCAAACGATTTGTAAGAATCGAATTGCTCAGCAAACTACCTTAAGATCACCCCTGGGTAGTATAATAAATAACTACATGTATAGTTATGATTATGAATATGCAATTAAATATAACTAGAAGCAAATCATAAGCTGCTTTCATTTTAAGCAAAAAAATTTTATTTACGAGACTAATACTTGACGGGACTTTGATGCCTTTTACAGTAAATTCAATGGTTGTTATTTTCCACTGTTGATTATTTCAGATCAAACACTGTCATATTAGGGTGAGGTTGTGTTTTTTTTATTTTTTTTTTTTTTTTTAAGTTTAGAATTTCAAATTAAACTATTTCTGAGATTACGTTTGCGTTTGTGTCCTACTCAGAAGGAGAAATACAAGGCTAATTTGAAAAAGAAGATTACGAAGCTTCATACGTACAAAGATCAGATTAACACATGATTACAATTTTCATTGTATTTGCTACTGTTTATTGATTATTAGTTGTTATGTATGAATGAGGATTGTCTAAGGCAAAGGAGTGTAAATTATTGTTTATTGATTATTAGTTGTTATGTATGAATAAGGATTGTCTAAGGCAAATGAGTGTAAATTATTGTTTGCTGAATATTAATTGTTAAAATATTTATACGCTAATTGCGTTTGGATGAGACGCATAAATTGGTTTTGTGGGTTCGGATAGAAACAAACTGATTTATCTTATTTTTATTTATTTATTCCTGTGAATAAGTTATTTGCGTAGTAACTTCAAGACTGAAACGCGGCACAAAGAAATATTGAATGAGTATCTTCTTGCTAACAATTGCATCTAAATAAACATTACCACAGCGCCTCCCCACCGTTATTGAACATACATAGATTTCCTAACACATAATAACACTCTAACGCAACATGATCACTTTTTACCTCTTTTTTTAAGCTAACTTACGTATACAAACACTCCGTCGCAACGCGTGGGTTACCAACCTCGTTTTTCCTAAAGACCACAATAAAAGTTTATTTTAAGTAAATGTTACAAAAGAGAGATGATTTGTATATTTTAATTTTTTATTTGTACATGTTAACATACAAGCAGTTAAATCATGATGTCAATACTGTACAAATATTTAATACATGAATTAAAGTGTTTGAATCAATTCTAAATACGTGTAAATCAATTCTTTTGAAAAAAACAAAAGATAAAAATTATGCATTGCATTGAAAGGTTAATGCAGTGTGTTACCTGTGCAAGCTAATAGGTTAACATGTATAATGATTTTATACTCGTATATTTTAATCATAATATTAATTATTTAAAAGGTCATTCGGTTAAAATATCAAATACTATCAACAAGGGCGGAGCTACATGAGGACCGGGAAGGGTCTTGGCCCCCTAGGCCTAAGTCCGTTTGTGTATTTTTTCGTGATTTCATGTGTTAAAATATTTTTTTTTTTCATCTCGGCCCTCCTATCTAGTATTTTTTGGAAAAAATGTTTGTTTCAGCCTTTTCACGAAATTTTTTCTAGCTCCGTCACTGACTATCAAAAGCATTACTCAGATGGATAATCAATAGTGGTATGGTCTCCAAGATAATGGGGCTCATTACACCAAAACTTTAGCTTTGGAAACGTGCTAGCAAGTGCATGACTATGATAGTTATTTATAAAAAAACGTTAAATAATTTCAACTCGTCGACTCTTTGGTTTATTAAATAATACTCTTTCCATTTTAAAATAATCGTCCTCTGACAAAAAACATACAGTTTAATGTGATTATTGCTTGTTTCTATTTCTTTTTCTTTTTTTGGTAGAATGACATATTTACCCTTAACAAATTAATTATTATTCCTTTAAAGTTTGCAATAATAATTTCAAGTAAGGGTAATATGGTAATTTAAATCAAATTTCCCTGTCTATCTTTAGCAGTTGATAATTAATTTTAGACATCCAAAAAAGAAAACATGGACAATTATTTTGGATTAAAATCAAAGGTCAAGATTAAAAGTGAAACCACATCATCTTGACCTTTGATATTAATCCAATGGTTGAGGATCCTCTAACTTGGGTCAAGTTACTTGAGAGGATCCTCTCCCGTATTGTGGGTGTTCCTAATAATAAAAACGAGAAACATTTTTAAGAGATAAAGTGCTGCAAAAGTTTTAGAGAAGGAAAAAGCGGAGAAAGAGTTGCGAAAATATTGACGTGAAACTGATGTGTAAATGAGAAAAGAAAATTAAGGGTGCTACTTCACCTTCCACCGTAAAACAAAATGTAGACCTCATCCATCAAAATCCTCTCAATCAATGCCACAACAACGCCACATCATCCTCATTCCATATAGCTCACCCATCACTCACCCTCGTAAACCTTCGATCACCATTTACTTATACCCAACATTTATTTAATTATATAAAAAATGCACAAACACACGCACACCCAACACTCATAAACACTCATAAACCTTCTATCACCATTTACTTATACCCAACATTTATTTAAATATATTAAAAATGCACAAACACATGCACACACAACACTCATAAACACACACACCCCTTTTACTTGCTTCTTCGTCAGTCACCACCATCACTAACCCAACTAAAAATACACAAGTTTCACGTATTAAAGAAACCCGCTCGTAACTACAGGTGTAACCGAGTCACGCATTTGTCAATTAACTTGAGCTCGTTCAAGCCGAGCTTTATTGAGCTTCGAGCTCGATCACAAAAATGAGCTCAAAATATTTAACGGGTCCAGCTCAAGCTTACATAGGCTCAACTCGAGTTATTGTCGAGCATGGGCGCTCTTGGGTGAGCCGGGGAGGCCAACCGGCTAGGGCCCGTTTTACGAGAGGGCACATTTAAAAAAAAAAAAAAAAAAAATCATATATATATATATATATATATTATATATATATATATATATATATATATATATATATAATATATATTATATGTATTTTTTTAAATAGGTATTAAACATTTAAACTAGGGCCCAATTAAATTCCAATTTTATAACTAAACCTATAACCCATAATAAATTTATAAGCCCAATAAGGGGTCTAAGGGGCATATTTTTTAACGGCTAGGATAGGGCACGCAAATCCTTAGAGACGCCTCTGTTGTCGAGTTTTCCCATCTTTTAAATGATATTGTATGTTTTATATAAATATTTTGTATAGTTCAAATGCTTATATGTAATTACATTAAGTGTAAATACTTAGAAGCGTAACTAAGAGTGAGAAAGGCGTGCAACCATGCAAGGCCTCTTATTTTTGTAATCAATATATATTCGAGGTCACGAAGTCTAAATGCAAACGGAAGATGTTACCACTAAGTACTATAAAAAATTAAAGATATATACTCAAAGTTTTACACAAAGTCTCTACCTAATTATATGCCCTACATTTCAATGTAACAAGTTTTCATTATTCAAAAATTCATCAGTCTTTATTCTTAGGGTTACATATTTTGCACGGTGCTTTTAAAAAGGTCACACTGCCATTTAAGTATGTATTTACAAATGTATTGAACTTTTCTGAGTCAAGCTTTTGATTAATTTGAATATTATCTTATATTGTAGTTTTAGTTCATATAACAACACATCATTACAAATAAATCTAGCTTTTTAGTGGAGTTCGAGTTGAATGCAAGCTTTCTCGAACTCAGCTCGAGCATCTCTCATGAATGCTGGTCAATCTATTGAGCCGAGCTTAAATTGAACATAATACTATTGAGTTCAGATAAAGTTTGGCTAGAATCGACTCATATTATTACTAGTAAATCGGCTCACGCATAGGAAGGTCTCTCAAGCACTCATGCGTGGGGCTACACCCATGCTAATACCAATATTTAACATTCTTTTGACAGTTGTACTTTGTGGGCCAACTTCTTTTAATTGTCATTGGTGGGTAGGGTGGGGACCTCTGGTCCACATCTTAAGTAGGCTTCAATAATGGAGAAAGTGTGGCAACTCCCGTTTTGGGGTTTGTCTTTTTCTTCTTATTTTTTCATGAAAGGACACCTGCGAGGCTTGCGAATGCCACCATGGGAGTAAAGGGCCGGAACAAAACAAGGGTACTGTTGTCATTTTGTTTAGCGAGTAACCAGTTGACACGTTATCTAAATTCAATGTTCATTGGAAGGTGTACCCTACTCGTATATCCCCCACCCTTCATTGACTTAGGCTGTAACCTTTAAACATACTCCCTCCGTCCCAAAATTATTGTCACCCGACAAAAAACACATTTTTTTAGAAAAATGTTACTATCACTGCTTTCTCTCTCTTACTTTTTTTTGCCAAATGACAAGTTTACCCTTAACCAATTAATTACCACTTCTTTAAAGTTTGCAATATTAATTTCAACCAAGGGTAATATAGTGAATTTTAACAAACTCCACTATGTATTCACTTTCTATTTTGGGTATGTGACAATAATTTTGGGACGTCCGAAAAAGGAATAAGTGACAATAAAATTAGGACGGAGGGAGTAATTAAATTCAGTTTGGTCTACCTCTGTAACGTGTTTAAATTACAGATGCGGTATTTTTTTTCTTGTCATTCTACTTCAAAACTTTTATTTTATTGTTAAAGATTTATAAGTGTAAACTGCAAAAAACTGTCCTTTTTAGGCTAGTAGGCAAGGTCATCTATTCTTCACCATACACATCAGCGCCACGTTAGCTTTCTCTCTCCTCTCACTTCCCTTCACCACTCTTCACCTTTTAGAGAGCAAGAGAACCACATCTTCACCATAACTCCCATTTTTTATTTATTTATTTATTTATTTTAACTTGCACAATTAAAAACGTAAACGTAAAAATATAAATACAAAAGCGTATGCATACAAAATAGAAAACTTTTATTCATAACTTAAAAACATTACACAGACTTAGAAATTAAAAATACTAAATTATAAACTGGAATTAAATATTACGAGACAAATGCTCGACCAAATCGGCACGAAGGTTTTGATGCATTTGAGACGATCTGATGTACCTATCATATCGGAACATAATCATATCGGAATTCATTTGAAAAATAAAAGGAATGAGATATATGTTTTTTGAGATTGTGTTGATTTGAGATTGTGTTTAAAAAATAGATGTTTGTGGGTATTTATAAAAGAAATAAAGTGGGGTGGTATGATTTTTTTATTTTTTTAGTCCCAAACGGTTATATATCCGTTTTAATCAAAAAGTGGGTCCCGATTTAATGTAAAAAGATTCGGTGAAACCATCACCAATTTCTCACTTGGGATATGTGCATATTTGGTGAAGCAAGGTGATGGGCAAGAGCCTCTGCGTGTGAAGTGGGGCCAGATGGTGAAACCATCACTCCCTTGACAACCGGCCTTAGTTAAATTGCAGCCGCAGCTGCAAAAATGCAGCCACAATCCCGGTGTTAAACTTTGGTGTGCTATTATCATCCGTGTATTGAACATATAAAACTCTGAAAATACAAACACAATCAAACGATAATTGCACCCTGGGTGGTATGATTTTTAACCCTTGTGGCTTAAATTACTATAAGATCTTGATAAGATGTAATGAGTTGTAATAGAAGCTATTTTTTGGAAATAACTGTTGAATTACGTATTATGCTTACTACATACTAAATAGTTACTGTATTTGAATCTGAATTCTATTCTTGAAGCTTTGATGATCACATGATGTAATGATAAAAAACACATAATCAGGAGGTCGGGGATGCTCGAAATAAAGGTTAAACATGGTATATTAGATTAAAGAATGGGGGAAGTGTGTGTGTATTCTAGAGAGAGAAAGGAGAAGAAAACACACACACCTCCTTATTACATGAGACATCCAACCTGGAAGGTATTTATAGCAAAGTGTGTGACGCCCTACTTGATGTGATGGGCTTTCGTATGGGCTTTTGGCTCATGGGCTTTACATTGGAAATTTATACAATAATAAGCAAACTTATCTATTCTAGTCCAAAAGCCCAACACTTTGTCTAACTAGCCCTTATACATATGACTAAATGCAATTCCCAACTATGACATAACTTTAAGTCTAACAATCTCTCCCCAAAGTGATGTCATACGGGAATTGCTTACAATGTTCCCTACAAGTAAATTTAATACAAAACATGAGCGCATCAGTTCTGAGAATGGTCTTCAAACTTCATTACTTTGTTCAGCTTGTAGAATCTTCTCAGCTTCATTTCTTTACTTGTAGAAGAACAATGTAAGCAAATCTAATTAGGGTTTAATTATGACCATTTCACTCTCCCCTAATTAGTGCTCTCCCCCAAACTGACAACCTTTCTTATGAGTACCCTGAATCTGAAGAAGTCTTTTGCTAATTAAATGCATTCTGTCTTTAGTCTTCTAACACGCAGCGAAAAATGAAGAACATAGTAGACTCGACCTTCTTCAAGATTATCCGTTCGGGGGATTAGAGTATCAACATCTTCATTTCACCAAATGCATCCCAGTTATTTTTCATATGAGAGATCAGCCCGTAACGTACACATGAAATGATAATCTCCAAAGTAACAAGTTGACCCATATCGTTGGTCACGGGTATCTTGTTTAATGATTTCTCTCCCCCGAAGTTGAAACCGTAGCACCAGAATCAATTAAGATCCGGAAATGCACTTTTCTTTCTCCAGGATAGTTCCATCATCATCATCACTGGATTTTACACATTACTCTCCCCTGTTGGTTACAATTTATCGGAATCAGCACATAATGGTGTGTACATAGAGTATGAACTGGAAGCACTTTATCATTAACCATAACAGCTCGTGAGAAGATGTAGATAGACCCAATATACTAATAATACCATTTAAAATGTCTAACTCTTTATCAACCCCCTGTATAAAAAACAACGGCTTTTTGTAGTGACTACTGATGGAGAAAACCCACTATGACGAACTTGAGACTGAAATAAAATAACCCAAACTTGTGACTTAAACTTGCACTAATGTATGACTAAGAACCTATACTGAGCACTACAACGTAACTCCTTTAAGCATAGATCGTTTCATATACCCATCCAACCTTCCTTTACTGTATATGAACTCATCTTGAATTATCCACATCTTTGTGTGACACTTGAGCACTACAACGTAACTCCTTTAAAGTGATAACTATACTCTGTGAGCACAACAACGTAACTCCTTACATCAGGTATAACTAGACAAATCAAGTCTTAATCATTCAATAAGCGCCCAAGCAAGGATCTCGAAGAATCATGCATCCAACCAACCCCGATATCTTCAAGATACTAAGTACACGCACCTGTGATATTCCACTTCAACTTCAAATAAGTAATAATGAATCATCATCCTTGTAGTCACAGTTGATAACTATCAATATTTAGCCATTGTCATTTGACTGTGACTTGTGATCAGGATCTTTTAAGCTATACGTGGTGATTTTGAAGGTGTAAGTTGATAATATCATTTGTGATTTTGGTTTGAAATATGCCATAAAATGCCATTCTAAGGATGCTGGAAAAATTTGAGTTTAAGAAATTTTTACGCCAAAATTCACCGAAAAAATTCGATTTTTGACCTAAAAATTTGAATTTTGGGCCAAAATTTTCACTATTGTACCAGAATTTGAATTTCGCGTAAAAATTGACTGTTAAGTCACTCCTCCAAATTAAAATTTACTCAAATTTTCCCGCCAAAAAACTTTTTTTTTTTCTTTTTTTTTTTTTACAATTGCGATAGAAAGTCTTGTGAGAATTGCGAAAGGTCTTTGAATGCCATAATTGCGAAAAGGGACGATTCTTGACAATTTGCGAAAGTTGGAGAACAATTGCGATGAGGGACTGAAACTGCCAAATTGCGAAACTTCTTTGACAATTGCGATAAGGGGCAGTGAAGGACAATTACGAAAGACAGTGAACAATTGCGATAGAGGACAATTGCGAAATCTTTGACAATTGCGAAACCTTGAACAATTGCGAAACCTTTAACAATTGCGAAACCTTTAAGACAATTGCGATAATCAACAGCTTCTCCACAATTTCGAAAGATTGGACAATTGCGAAAGACTGAATTGCGAAAAACCCTTATTTATCGCAAATCTTTACAAGATTTCGATAAGTTTCACAAGTTGAGCACAATTGCGAAAAACCCTTTTTATCTAAATTCTTAAACAAGAAATTAGATGTTTCACGTCGATGAAGAACCTCTTATCACAATTCTTATACAAGAAAAGTGATAATAAAAAACCAAGTCGCAACAATGAAGATTCGAACCTTAACCTTTTGAAGCACTTTATCTTCGATCAAAAACAACCAACTACTTCGAAGATTCACGTAAAAATCAATAAAGCTCACAGCTTTTTCATCAAAAAACTCACGCTAATCTTAAAAAGCTACAACCTTTCTTCTAAAACGCACGTTATTTATGGCAGATGAACAGTAACGAATTAAAACACACCCCAAATCACGTTTTTTCTTCAAAAACACCACGATTTTCTCCTGGTTATCTCTGATACCAATTGTAATGATAAAAAAACACATAATCAGGAGGTCGGGGATGCTCGAAATAAAGGTTAAACATGGTATATTAGATTAAAGAATGGGGGAAGTGTGTGTGTATTCTAGAGAGAGAAAGGAGAAGAAAACACACACACCTCCTTATTACATGAGACATCCAACCTTCCTTGGTGAGACAAGGAAGGTATTTATAGCAAAGTGTGTGACGCCCTACTTGCTATGATGGGCTTTCGTGTGGGCTTTTGGCTCATGGGCTTTACATTGGACATTTATACAATATAAGCAAACTTATCTATTCTAGTCCAAAAGCCCAACATTTTGTCTAACTAGCCCTTATACATATGACTAAATGCAATTCCCAACTATGACATAACTATAAGTCTAATACATGAAAATACAAATCTAGCTACTACCTGTTTGATCGAATTTATCGAAAGAATGACAGTTGTTTGGTGTTAATGCTACGCGTTCTCGACATATATGGGGTAAAGTTAGACAGTTGTTTGGTGTTAATACTATGGAACTTAACACGAATTAGCTAGGTAATGTGTATGTGTTGGAATAATATAACATGACATAGCATAAATATGAACACATAAACATCAAAGCACGCAACGGAAGACTTAAACATATATTTGTAATTAACTAACCGAATAATAAACGTATGCGTACCTTTTAGCAACTCCAAGCTAGCACGAATCAAAGCAAGATTAAAACCCTAATTAGGGTTTATGTGGTTTAAAGAATCGACCCTTACCCTTTTTCGATTCAAACCAAGAAATTAAACAAACAATAATGTGTTAGCACCACGTTCTTGTACACATGTACTAATATCGATTTGATGTGAATGAGAGTTCAAGTAAACACAATAACAAAACAAAAACACTTTTGTGTGTTGCAATCAAAACCGAACACCCCTAAGGGTTATGAGGTTTGGCCGAATGAACATAAGAGGGAGAGAAGGAGAAGTTTAGGGTTTGCTATGTGATACAAGATTACCCAAGAGTGAACCCTTAGCCTTGTATTTATAGTAGAGAAACTTAGTATCCAAGTTAGGTTAGGATTGGGTCACCCCAATACCATAACCGATCGGCCCTATACCCATAAGGGTTTCTAGAACCTTTTTGAACTCTATTTTCATCTCTAGTCCTTCTCTTTAATACTTAACGATCGTTAATCTATTTACATTAATTACTTAACGCTCGTTAATTGTTATTGTGTATTTAATAATTAAACATAACATTTTACATTAACTATTTAAACATCAACTCTCATACGTAAAGTGTGCAATCCCGTGGTCTCGAGTTCGAATCCGGACATACACGTATTAAATTTTGTCCACAAAACTAACAGCTCCTAGTTGGACATATCTTAATAATGTAATGATATTGGTTAGCGTCTAGCAACACGCCAATGCCCCCAGTACAACTTGAGTATGGTTTCCTGGAAAAACCCTTTTGATGAATCATCATCATACTTATCCTTTTGTTTCTAATACATGTTAAATAAAGATATAGATCTTAGTCATTCCTTTATTTAACTATTTTGTTTCTCGTTGTATATGATTGAGCAAGATTACCAAATCTTCTGAACGTATTCCAGATAGATCTTAGGCGTGCCCACGCAAACATCTTGTCAACCCTACGAGGGGCCCAACAGTATTAAACTTTAAAACAAATTCGAAGGAACAAATTCTTCTTGACTACAAGCAAAACTCATGAATTTTGCAACACTTCTGAAAATAATCCTTATAGCTACCAGTTACGTATAGTGGTAAATTGCTTTACAGAAATGCACTACATCCATGATAGTTCTCTAGTATCTCAAGTCTGAGGATAACTATTCATGATTTACTTGATGACAAGATCTATAAAGTACAATCATGTGGTTGTGATAAGTCCTATATTCAATTCATTGACTATCATGTGAATTTGGTATATCAACGCATCAATATACTTTCAAGTATATTCTACCAAAACTCAGATTTGTCTTAATTCAATGATATTTCCATATCATTAATTGACAAAAGACTATTTAGAATAGCTAAATTATTCACGGATTAAACACGCAAATATAAGATACAATATTAAAAAGTGGAAAATAAACATAACGAATATTTTATTTCATTAAATAATTAATTGTTTACAATATCCTTTATCCAAATACCAATCACAGTCATGCATGAAACTACTAGCTAAACGAAGTGCGATGCTATCAGCACGTTGAGTAAGCTTTTCACCAAGTAAAGCCTTCGTTAAGGGATCAGCTAGATTGTTATCTGTGTGAACTTTAAGTAGCTCGATTTCACCTATCTCGACTTGTTCTCGAACATAGTGATATCGTCTAGGAAAGTGTCTGGCGCCTTTCATGACTCCAGGTTCATTGGCGAATGTTATTGCAGCAGAATTGTCATAATACATTTTAATAGGATTTTCAATTGAGGGCATAACTCCAAGCCCTGTAATGAACTTCCTAATCCAAACAGCTTCCATTGCAGCTTCTGAAGCAGCTATGTACTCACTTTGTGTAGCAGACATCGCAATCGTACTCTGCTTCTTGCTCTTCCAATCCACAGCTCCTCCATTAATGACAAAGACATAACTCATCTGAGACTTCGTATCATCTTTATCACATAGCCAGGACGCATCACAGTAACCTATAACATCAAGTTCTGCTTCTGGATTTCCCCATACACTAAAAACATATCTCTTGTAGCCCTTAAGTACTTGAGAATATGTTTAACAGTAGTCCAGTGGAGTTCATCTGGATTCTGTTGATATCGAATGGTGATATTTTGAGCAAATGCCACATCAGGTCTTGTGCATCTCACCGCATACATAATAGATCCCATAGCCGAAGCATAAGGGACTCTCTTCATGCGTGCTACCTCTACAGGTGTTGAAGCACAAGATTTGCTACTTAAGCCATGATCTACTTGCATGGGCAAATATCCCTTCTTGGAATTTTGCATATTGAATCTCTTCTATATTTTATTAATGTAAGCACTTTGGCTTAATTCAATTAACCGATGTGATCTATTTCTGTAGATCTTGATTCCTAGAATGTATGGTCATGGAAAAACACTTGCAAGATAAGACTTAACATCTTGTATGACACCCCGCTAATTTACAGGTCAATACTACTCAACGAACTCGAATTTATTTCCTTGACATTTATTTGAAAATAATTTACATATAATTTTTACTTGAACTAGCGTGAAACCTAGAATATATTTCAAGTACACTAGGACTTAGGTTATATTTAGTCCACAATGATCAAGTATCTTGCTCCTACTCCAGTCCACAATTTTAAATCCTAAAACAATTTCTTTTTCTTAAATTACTTACGGTTGTCAATTCAACAAACACTATTCGTAATTTAAAATTTAACACCCGATATATCCAATTCTCCCAACAATTATTTCTAACGTATTTTTATACTTCCAAAAAGATTACCAAAGTTCCAAAAATATTTCCTTATGCCTAAGTTAAATTCTTTATATCTTACATTTAATTACGTACAACTTTCGTTAATCACCAAACCAACAACCAATACATATTTTTAACACCTAATACATACAACACATACACTCTTGTATCAAAACTACTCATCTAAACCCATTTTATTCCCATTGCCGCCCCCTCCTCATGTCCTAAATAATATTGCTAGACAAATAACACATGCTCATTTAATGAGCCACCAAGTTCCACAAAACATGGGGTCTTGTTTCAAATGGAGGCTTGACCCAAAATTTGTCCCCCTAGCCCCCCCCCCTAATCGGCTAACATCATCCAACTAGCCAAAATGAAAATTTTGACTACACTATTAAACATTTGAAAAGTTCAAGTATAAATAGACCCAACATTCCTCATTTTTCACCTACCTAATTCAAGTGAGAAAAATAAAAATATCCTTCCCATATATACCTACAAATCGACACACCTAGGAGGAGCAAGAAGGAGAAATCTTGATTTTGGTTAAGATCAAGCATACTTAGGGCACTTTAGCAAGGGTTTGGAACATTAATCTTGTGGTAAATCAAGTGTCTTACACTCTTATCTCACTAATCTCTTTTGTAAGTGATCTTACATTACTAAAACTTCATGTTTTCTTTATGTCATAATGCTAGTCAAGTATATATACTTAGTTATCACTTGGTACATGTTGATAAAGTTTTACATTCACAATGATCCTTTAACAAAAGATTATGTTTTGAACAAGTTTTGATTACAAGTAAATTAGTTAGTAAAAATCTCCACAAGAAAGTGATGAAAATATTATATATACATGTATGTTAGTAAACTTGTAGTTTTAAACATTCTTGATGATCATTTACACGGACCTTTGAATATTGTTAAGTTTATGGTTAGATCACTATTATTAAGTTGAGAAGTTTATGGATGAACTAGGACTAGATTTGAAGTGGTTGTTAAGTGGTTAAAATAACTAGAAGGTGCTGTTTGTTTATTCAAAGGCTCTGAATCTGAATCTGAACCACACATCTGAATCTGAATATAAGGTGTAAATGTCTGAATCTGAATAGAAAATCTTGTTACTAATTTTTGTTTGTCATTTGCTTGCTCGTACTAATTTTTTTTGGTTATTTTGTGTCAACAAGAGGCAACAAGAGGCATTAAGACACCCCTCTCAAGTATAGACCATTAAGATCTAACTGCCTCTAACTACGTCTGAACGCCCAAAACGTCAGACCGATTAAGAGGTATGGCTCGTTAAGAGGCATTAAGAGGCTGTTAAGACATTAAAAAAAAACAAACACCACTGAAGATTTGGAAAAATAGTTTGGCATTCTTAAAAATGATTCTGTCCCGTTTTGGTTAATACAGCAAACTTAGTAACTTAGCAACAAGTTTAGGCTAGAAATATAGAAAATAGACTCAATAACGAAAACGTAGCCGCTTGAATGAGTTAAAACGGGCTTATAACGAAAAAGATACGCTAGTTTCAATTTTTACGACGAAAACTACATTTTCAAAAAAATTGTGAAGCTGTTAAGAAATTGGAGAGATGAAAAATGAGGTTAAATGATATCTAGACTAGCTAAGACCTTAAAAATCCGATAGTACACTTAAATACCTTCGCGGGGATAGGTAAAACTTAAGAAACGGAGCTACGACGCAAAAGTTATGGCCTAACGAATGTTTACGTCGACATATACGTTGACAGCCTATATTTTTGGCTATTAGAAAGCTGTTAAGATTATTTGGAGTGGTTTTTGGACCTTTTAGAGTATATTTTGGCTAAAATGATGTAAACGGAAATGGTAGAACCTTATATACACTTGTTAGGCGCGTTAGAGGTTTTTGAAATAGCCTTTAACGTGACGACTAAAATTTGATCACGAGGTTTACAAGATACGTTTTCTAAAAAGTGGTAATTTTCTAAATAAAGGATCAAATTGACCCAACTATATTTTGACAACAAATATTACAACAACATGTACAAGTGATAAAGTAAAGTATGAACTTGCGTGCATGGCCTTGTTTTCAAATCTACGACATATGTATTATTTAGGTCGCGATTAGAGTTATCGGACTTAATTTTCCATTTACAAATTTACCAATCGGGAATTGCTTTTGCTAAGGTGAGTTTCATAGCCCCGATTTTTACATTGTTTATTCATGATTTGTAAACCCTCGAGGTGGGAATACACTGCTTATTTTACATACGGACACAAGTGCTAAAACTGTTACTTTGCCTAAGTTACCGCATTGCCATTAAAGTCCCGTTTTGAATCATGAACCGTTAATTACTTGTAAGCGCGGATGTTATGAATAGATCTATTTGGGTTGACACCCCGTCCGAGTTGGTCGCGCCAACCTGTCAAACGGACGCATATCATTCGGATTATTTCCGAGTGTCTGGCAAACACTTATTTGGGGCATTATTATTATTGTGCTTGATTGCATACCAGTACGTCGAGCTTCGGGGTCATGAGCTTAGGCACTGTATATATAATTTTTGGCTATGACATTATATTTGTTGTATTGTCTTGCTATTGAAATCTTGTGGTCCGCACTACTGTTTACTTAAACCTATTATCTCACCAACATTATTGTTGACCCTTTTAGCGTGTATTCTCAGGTAATTAGGTAATGATGATACACCTCTTGTATGGAGCACCTTTGAGTCACACTTTGGAAGCACATCATGATGAAGATTTTCTTGCATTATTAGCGTTTGGTTATGTATTTAAATCTTACATTTTGATGGTGAACTCTGATAACTATGTTTTGTAAAACGTTAACTTTAAATCAAACGCTTGTTTTAAAATGACTCACTTAGAGGTCGTTCTTTATTCCTTGTACTTTGTTGACCATGAGCATCACGCCCCCGGAATTCCATTCCGCTGCAAACATAGATTTTGGGGGTGTGACATCTTGTAAACTTGGAATGTTTTTTCCCATAATTAATATGTCATCAACATATAGGACAAGGAAAGTAACATCACTCCCACTAGCTTTGTGATATACACATGGCTCATCAAGATTCTGAGTAAATCCAAACTTTTTGATTTCTTCATCAAATCTCTTATTCCATTTCCTTGATGCTTGCTTCAATCCATAAATGGATCTTTGAAGTTTGGATACACGGTTTGGAAATTGTGGATTCTCAAACCCCTCAAGCTGCGCCATATAGATGTCTTCATCTAGGCGACCATTTAAGAAGGCGGTTTTGACATCCATTTACCAAATCTCATAATCATTGTACACTACTATAGCTATGAGAATCCTAATAGCTCTAATGTCTGCTACAGGAGAAAAGTCTCCTCATAGTCAACCCTATAGGTTTGAGTAAAGCCTTTAGCTACCAGACGAGCCTTATAGGTGTGTACATTGCCATATATGTCGGTTTTCTTCTTGAAGAGCCATTTACTTCCAACAACTTTAGCGTTAGGAAGAAGGTGTACTTCAATCCAAACATCATTATCTCTCATGGATTGCATTTCCCCATTCATTGCAACTATCCATTTGTCCTTTTCAGGATCATTCATGGCAGCCTTATATTTAGCAGGTTCTCTAAGATCCCCTAACATATTTTCCTCAACTTCTATGTTAAGACATAGACGTTCAGGAGCATGTATAGTCCTTTCAGACCTACGAATGGGAATAACTTCAGGTGGAGGACCCAGACTTTCAGGTTCCATAGGAAGTTGGCTAGTGTTTTCAGAAGGTGATGTATCTTCATGATCATCTTCTAGATCATAAATTCTCCCACTGAATTCTTGAGATATGAGATCCCTTTCAAGGAAGTCTCCATACCTAGCAACAATTACTTTGTTTTCAGGTGGGTAGTAAAAGTAGTAACCCATCGTTTTCTTTTGGTATCCTACAAAGATACACTTAACAGATCTCTGTTGGAGTTTATCTGGTAAATCACGTTTAACAAACGCCTCACAACCCCATACCTTTAAATAAGACAAGTTAGGAGCTTTACCATGCCATATCTCATATGGTGTCTTATCAACCTTCTTGGTCGGAACCATATTTAGAATGCGAACAGCAGATTCTAAAGCATAATCCCAAAAGGATAAAGGAAGAGTTATAGATTAAACATTGATCATACCATATCTAACAATGTACAATTTCTTCTCTCAGATACACCATTTTGTTGTGGTGTATAAGGAGATGTAAGATGATGAACAATTCCACACTCAGCTAGATAATCTTTAAACTCTTGGCTTAGGTATTCACCACCTTTATCGGATCGAAGAGCTTTAATCTTTTTTCCTAGTTGCAATTCTACTTCATTCTTAAAAACCTTAAATGTTTCAAACACCTCATGTTTATGTTTAAGCAAGTAAACATAAACATAATGGCTGAAATCATCTATAAAGGTTAAGAAGTAGCTAGCACCTTTCTTTAACACATGTCTAAGTGGTCCACATACATCAGTATATATCAAACCAAGTAGATCTGAAGCCCTTTCTATACGATTTGCAAAAGATTTCTTTGTCATCTTCCGAGATATACAAGATTCGCATTTATCAAATGATTCATCATTGATATGTTTTAAAAGCCCATCGTGTTGCAGCTTTTCCATGCGCTTCTTACCTATGTGAGCAAGTCGACAATGCCAAAGATAAGTAGAATACAAGTCCTTCTTGATTCTCTTATTATTGATACTAAACATCGAATTATTTCTATTGGATACATTATCATTCATGACAATATCAAACACACCATTCACAACAATAGCATTAAAATAAAAAACACCATTTAAAGAAACTGAAATTCCATTACTAGTAAATGTGTGAATAAAACCAAGATCCAACAATAAAGAAACTGAAGCAATACATCTAATTATAGAAGGTGTGTAATGACAATTGTTTAATAACAATACTAAGCCCGAAGGCAAAACTAAATTAAACGATCCTATGGCTTCAACAACTGCATGTGCTCCATTACCCACGTGCAGGTATTGCTCCCCATAGGCCAGCTTCCTTTATTCTCTAAACCCCTGTAGTGTATTACAAATATGAATACCACATCCAGTATCGTATACCCAGGAATTTATTTTATGAGAAAATGAAAATAATTCAATCATAAAGAAGTTACCTGAAGTGCTGACATTCCAAGAAAACTTCATCTTCTTCACTCGTAACTCCTCAAGGTAGAGAGGACAGTTCCTCCTCCAATGTCCTACCTCATGGCAGTGGTGGCAAGCCTGATCCTTCTTAGGATTCTATTTCTTCTTAAGGTTGATAAGCCATAACTTGCTTGCCTGAAGTGTCGTGTGTAGTGCAAGTTTTAAAAATTTATAAAATCAATTTATCCAATTCTCTAATCAACACATACGAGCAAGTATACTCGTCCGTAGTAGTAAAGGTGGGTAAGTTGAGATCGTCCCAAGGGAATTGGGGTTTGGGTTTGCAAAATAAGTTTTGACAAAAAGGATTGTCAATCCGATTTCAGGTCACTTTCCTAAC